>JAVJIF010030072.1:600000-982096 GCA_038442645.1 Agave tequilana | reverse complement strand
TCCCAATTCAGTGTCAGATTTTTCTCAGCACAACGTTGGAGGACAAGTTCTAAATGGTCGAGACATTGAGTGAACGAATCATCGTAGATGGAGAAATCATCCATGAAGATTTCTAAGAATCGTTCTACCATATCAGAAAAAAGACTCAACATGCAATGTTGAAACGTTGTTGGGGCATTGCACAAGCCGAAAGGCATTCGACGATAAGCAAATGTCCCAAATGGACATGTGAACGTAGTCTTTTCTTGGCCCTCAGGAGCAATAGGAATCTGATTATACCCTAAGTAACCGTCCAAGAAGCAGTAATACTCATGGCCCGCCAAACTTTCAAGCATTTGATCAATGAAGGGAAGTAGAAAATGGTCCTTACAAGTTGCAGCATTAAGCTTCCTATAGTCAATGCAAACACAAATCTTCATGGGAAGTCGAGTTTGGACCAACTCTTTGTTCTCGTTTTCCACTACGGTGAAACCTGATTTCTTTGGAATCGTGTGGACAGGACTGACCATTGGCTATCAGAAATGGTATAGATTATCCCATTTTCTAAGAGTTTCACAATTTCAGCATGAACAGCCTCTTGTATTGTAGGGTTTAACCTACGCTGTGGGTCTCTTTTAGGTGTTGCATCTTCATTGAGATGAATGTGATGTTGAACTATAGTTGGACTTAATCCCTTTATGTCAGTCATAGTCCAACCAATGGCTTACCTATGTTTTCTTAGAATTGCTTTAAGATGTTCTTCTTGCCCGTCGTTTAAATAGGAGGCAATGATAACAGGAAAGGTCTCTTGTTCGCCTAGATAGACGTACTTGAGATGCGCAGGTAAGGCTTTCAATTCTAAGAAAGAGGAAGGCTCACTGGAAGGATGAGTCAATTTGTTGGCTCCATATTTGGTGAAATAGGGTTCGAGCCTAATTTACAGTAGACTCAATAACCTGATCAAGATTAAAGTCGTCAGACTCTAACCCAAAGTCACACTTAATTTCTAGTTTCAATTCTTTTCTGTGTTCAATTGTTAAGTTCTCAATGAGGTTGACTTCAAATGTTTGGTCCTCGACATCACGAGATTATTTCCTAGGTTATAAATATTGACTTCTCTAGTCATGTCCCCAAAGGTTAACCTCATGGACCCATTCCTACAATTGATGATGGCGTTGGCAGTAGCGAGGAATGGTCGCCCTAGGATAACAGGAGTTTGAGCCCTAGGCTATGTCTCTAGAACTATGAAATCAACGGGGTAAATAAACTCCCTGACCTTGATAAGGACATCATTAATTTCTCCTCTTAGAACTTTTATTGAATGGTCAGCCAGTTGGATAGTGACTCGAGTTGGACTAAGATCGCCTAACCCGAGTTATTAATAAACTGAGAATGGAAGCAAGTTGATACTTGCCCCCAAGTCAAGAAGTGCACGACTAATCTCGGCTTGTCCTATGGTGCAGGCAATGGTGGGACAACCTGAATCCTTGTACGTGATAGGGATCGGACCCGACAGTAGCTTACTAATATTAGTGGCTAAAAAAACCTTTTTGGGTACATTAGTCTTTCTCTTCTTGGTGCACATGTCCTTAAGAAACTTAGCATAGGATGGGACTTGTTGTATGGCATCAAGTAATGGAACATTTATCTTCACTTGATTAAAGATCTCAATTATCTTATCCATGTGTGGATTTTGCTTGTTGTTTTTTAGCCTATTAGGAAATGGTACTATAGGCTGGTGCACCTGACTGGTTGACTTATCTTTTTCAGATTCGTCAGATTTGAAAGGATTGGAAATAGATGAGGTGGATGCTTGATTGTGGTTGTGCTGAATGGGATTAGATGGTGTTGACACTTGATTATCAAATTTCTTTCCCGACCTCAATGTATGAACATTATTACATTGATTCAATGATTGATCCTCAGCCAAATAAGCTTGTTAAGAATTCCTAGGATTCATTATTGGCTGACTAGGGAAGGTACCCTTTTGTCTCTTATTCTGTGGGGGGGGGCTAATGGCTCATTTGAACCTCTAGCTGCTGTATAGTTTGCATGAGAGAATGTTGTTTCTTCATGTATCTTTCCATGTTTCTCTCAAAGTCAGTCATTCTCCTTTCTAGTTGAGGATTTTGGAAGAAAGATTGTGGAGCTTGGTTGGGAAAGTTTTTTTGATAGTTTGAAAAGTTAAGTGGATTGTTGGGAGAATTATGATAGAAATTGAAAAAATTGGGTTGATGATTAGAAGAATTATTGGCATGATGGAAGTGGCTTGTATGATTTGACCGTGAGTGGTCATTGTTATTTTGGCTCCATGAGAAATTTGGGTGATTTCTCCAGCCATGATTGTACATTGGTGCGTAAGGATTATTGTTCGGCCTTGAAAAGGCCACATTCATCGGTTCAGGGTATTGTTGTTAGGCTTGAAACACAGGACACTCCTCAAATACATGATTCATGGCTTGAAAGTAAGTACAACCTGGAGTTGAAAATTGTTTTGGGCTGACGTGATTGACTGGACTTGGTTCCTTAATTTCTAAAGCTTCCATTCTTCTCGCTAGGTTAGCTAACTTAGCCTCGTTAGCTATGGATGATTCATAAAATGGAGACCTCCTTTTGAAGAGATGGAGTTTGAGTTTCTCAAGATTTCACTAGTAAGTTCCCATTGGATGGTCTTTTCAGCTAGATTCTCATATAAATCTCATCCTTCATTTTCATCCTTCTACAAGAATCCCCCTTGGCACATGCTTTCTAAGAGGGTTGAGTAGTCTAAACCGTCATATAGAATTTGACATTGTCGCCATTTCTCAATTCCATGATGAGGACATTGGACAAAGAGATCTTTAAAGCGTTCAAAATACCTCCAAAACGGTTCACTAGGTTCTTGCTTGTATTGCATGATGTTCTTCCTAATGAGAGCGGTCTTATGAATTGGATATAATTTCTTCAAGAAGACCTTGATGAAACAATCCCAAGATGTGATAGAGCGCCGCTAAGCTGTAAAGTCATTTCTTAGTTAAGTCCTTAAGAGCGAAAGGGACAAATCTCAACCTAATAGCATCATCTACAAGGTGTGAGATTTTCATCATTAGACATACTTCCTCAAATTCTCTTATGAAGAAATAAGCATCTTCGGACTCTAAGTCTTGAAACTGTTGGCCAATGGCCTTCCACTCTAGTTTTGATGATGATCAACACTCATGTAGTTATGTTTACTAATATTCTTGTGTTTCTAAGTTTCAGATCATTAACAGGATATTAGGTTGGTGATTAGCTTCAACAAGATGATTAGAAGCTATTCATGATGATTCCGGTGCCAAAGCTTAAAAATCATACCTTTGCACTTGGAGAATCACGGAGTTTGGACCGAGTCTACTTGAAGATGAAGATCGTCAAGAAGACTTAGGTATCTAGTTTAGAGTTTGTGTTTTAGATCCATATTTGTAAAGCTTAGTTTAGTTGATATGCTCAAGTGCACAAAACACACACGTTTCATGATTTGGTTTTTGGTTTTCATGAATAATAGATCAAAACAAGTTTACCTTATACCTATGTATATTAGATATGTTCTAGATATACATACATGCTTTAAACTTGCTAGACAAACTTATTTTGACTATCCTATTCATGTTTTGGAAAATTCTAGTTTGTTAAAATACAAGTTTTGTTTTTGATAAAATTGGCAAGACACAAAAATGAATTGATATGTTGATATATTGTCTTGAAATTTTTATCACATGTTTATGTTTCAACATAAAATGATAAAACAATTTTTATGGTATTTTTAAAAGAGATAAAAGATTTTTTAGAAAATATTTTTCCAAATTTTTCTGACCTGGTTTTGTGCTGACAGGCTGGTCGGCCGACCGGGACGGTCGACCGCACCAAGGGCCGGTCGACCGATCCGGTCGACCGACGTGCACAGACGTGCACGTCTGTTAGGCACAGTGGACGGTCGACCGAGCCGGTCGACCGAGTTGAGAGCTCTGCTCTCGGGTTTTATCGGCGACCGGGCCGGTCGACCGCAGTTGCCCAACGGTCATAATTCTGACCGTTGGCGGTCGACCGGACCGGTCGACCGGTGGCCTGTCAGGCTGCCACATCAGCCTAACGGCTAGTTTTTCCTAGGGGCTATATATACCCCATTTCTCCCTTGTTTTGGCTAAGATTTTTAGAGCTAAAAATTCCAGACTTTCTCTAGTGTTTAAAAGAGTTTTAAAAAGGGTTTTTTAAGCCAAAAAGATTTCATCTTATTTGTTTTTGGGTTTTTGGAAAATCAAAGAAAACTAGGTTTTTGGATTTTGATTTGGTATTTCATTTTCTATCATATACAAGAGATTTCCCAAGTAGTTTTTCTTTGTTGCTTGTTTCCAAAACACTTTGTATCCACACTTGAGCTATAGCATACTATCCTAAACTATTAGGATCTTTGTTTTGTGGAAAAAGAAAGAAAGAGAGAGTGTTTGAGGTTGTTGTTGTAAACCTCTAAGTTGTACACCCTTATTCTTGTTGTATCCCTCTTCGGTAGAGGTGATCGGGTGATTGGTTTGTGAGCCTCTTAGGTAGAGGTGTTTGTTGTAGTTGGCTACGGGCCCTATCCCTCTTCGGTAGAGGTGGATTGTGGTTGTATAGCCTCGGTGGCTTTGTAAGGTTGAGAGAGGAGTTTGGTACTCCTATAGTGGATTGGGAAATCCTACACGGTGGTGTAGGCGGGGATGTAGAGCAAGGTGCTCGAACCTCGAAACAAATCTTGGTGTTTGCGTTTTGATCCATTGTCTCTCTAACTCTCTCTCTTTACATTTGTGCAAAGTATCATTTCATACAAGCATCATACTTTCATAGCATTCATATTATATACATTGCTTGTGTTGCCTTGCATCTTTCATATTGTAATTTATTCTTGATTGCTTGGCTTGATTGTGTGTGCACATATTTCTTATTGCTTGGATTGCTTGTGTGTGTGTGCCTAACTTGTACTCATCCAACAAGAGCTTCACATAGCGCCTCAACCCATTTCAAGGGGAATCAAGGGGAGTTAGTCCAGAGCCTCGCAAGGGGAATTCGGCTACACTTGTTGTATTGTATTAGTTTGTGCATAATTTGCATTAGCTTCCGCATTTAGCGCACTTAGTTTGAATTTAGTTTCTTAGATTGGCACTTACACCTATTCACCCCCCTCTAGGTGTTTTTCAATTGGTATCAGAGCTAGTGCTCCTGATACTTAGGCTTAACATCCTAGGAGTGATCCTTTGATTGCTAATCTTATTTGCATTTGTTTGCTTGATTGCATACATATAGTTTACCATGGACTTCATGACCCACCTAGCTATGATCCTTCCAACATTGATGTTTGGAAGTATAGGATGTCCATGTACCTAAAGACCCTAGGTTTGCATGTCTTCCTTGCCGCTACCAAGAGATGTTATCTTGGTGATGGTAATCATATAGGGGCCAATGCACAAGCCCTAGAGGCCATTAGAAGCACTTTACCTAAAGAATATCTTTTACGTGTTTCTAATCTTGATTCCGCTTTTGCAGTGTGGAACAAGTTGACACAACCACCAACACCTCCAAGCTTCAAGTCCAAATCCAACAAGAAGAGGAATCTAGTGGAGAATCCGAGCCACAACAATGCTATATGGTCCAAGGGAATGACTCCCTTGAGGTACATTCGGAACCCCACTTAGATAGTGATGATGATGCTAGTTCTTCTAGTAATGATATTGTTGATCCCCATGCTCTAAATGAAGAACTTTCAATAGTATGTGAAAAGTTAATTAAAAAATATAAGATTTTGAAAAAGAAAAGTCTAGAAATTGAAAAAGAAAATAAGTGTTTGCATGCTAGACTTGACAATGTTTTGCAAGAGAAGGTTGAGGTCTATAATGAAAGGGATTCATTGAGATCTCAATTGGAACTTGCACTTAAAGAAAATGAATTTTTAAAGTCTAAAAATGATTTCCATGCTATTTTAAAGAAAATGAAAACTTGTCTTCTAGAGTTGATTTTGTTTTAAAAGAGAATGTTGTTTTGAAAAACAAAATCATTTCTATTTCCAATGATTTAAATGTTTGCTTAGAGAAAATATTGTTTTGCAAAATAAGATTGATTCTCATGTTTGCCATGCTAGTGTAGCTTCTTCATCTAGTCTACCTAATGCATGTACCTCTTCTTCTAAGATTAATGATGATATTTGTATGCTTAAGAAGAGAGTAGATTGTTTGGGCTCCACTATGAGCCAATGTGCCATGAACCACTCACGATTGGAAACCTTGATTCGAAAGAAACAAGTTCCATCTTCTATGCATGCACACCCTTCACGGCATACACATGCTCCTCACGGACACACCCATCACCATATGTATGCTCATGTGTACACTTGTACACATTGTGGATGTAAGGGACACCTTGCTAAATTTTGTTTTGATAGATTAAATATTGATAATTTAGCAAAGAAGTTTGTTTGGGTTAGAGAAGGTACTAACCCCCATGGACCCAAGAAGATATGGGTACCAAAGACCACCCCTCCTATTATTTTTGATGTAGGTGTGGGCTCTCACATGACGTGAGAGTGATGACACCTTGGAGTGGATGCGTTCCGGACTTAAAGGAAATCTATGGATGCATCACTTTCAAGGGAAGAGTTGGTGGAGAGGACCACCAAGTTTTGGAGACAAGGAGAGTTGCTTCTTCATTTTTTGGTAACAATCCTTTACTCCCATTTATTGTTTACATGCTTTTAATATTCATTGTTTATAGCATGTATTTGATGTCTATGGATTAGTATGTTCATTCCATGTTTATTAGATCCTTGACATACATATATAGTATTTGAGACACACATGCTTATATGAACCCATAATTAGTGTTCTCACTTTTGTTTGAGCTATAATGTACATCATGAATCTAATACATGTGAATTTACATAATAATCATGTTTTACTTTTATCATGATGATTTTTATATGTGTTTTTGATGCTTCATGTTTTTGAATATATGTTTAAGTGTTAGTTTTCATTAAGACTAGTTATATACTTGTACATAGAGTGGGCTACAAATAAATCTATATATGTTGAGCTTGATTGCTTATTTGAACCCATTAGATGTGCTAGTATAGTCTAGTTTTGATGATTCATACATTTCAAACTTGTATTCCATTTTTGGATTTGTTTTATGAGTTTTCACTTCATGTATATGTGTATTATTGTCAAACTTTAAGATATACATGTATACCCTTTGAGTCATTTGCCTTTCATGCAAATCTATATATGGACTCAATTGTGTTTAGGGATATGTATGTATACTTCATGTTTGACAATTCATACATATACCTTGAAATGAAATTTGTTGTGATGAAAATTTAGTTTTTCATGTTTCATGTATTTATATTTAACTTCATGTATATGTCCATCTTATCCAAACTATTGACTATACATGAGTATCCTTTTTGAGCCACGTGCCTTCATGCATATATCCTTGTGGACTCGTTTGTATCTTGGATATGTATGTATACTTTAGTTTGTATTAGACATACATATGCCGTGAAGATTAGATAGTTTGATGATTTCGTGTTTTTAAGGAATAATTGAGCTTAATGAAATATTTTTCATGATTATGATCTTCACATATTATTTGTACACTCATATCTATTGCTCATGTTTTGTTTCTCATGAGTTATGCTTTATTGGTTAGAGTGATGATTATCATGTGAATTTCAATTTGTTTTTATTCCTTGCTTGAAGGATTTCGTGCTAGTTAACAAATTTTCCATTTAACTAGTTGCGGCGTTCTTCATTTTGGTAGTGATTTTCAAACAAAACTACATTTTCAAATCTATCTTTGAAAACCCCTACCTTCTAAGGGCGGTAGGATGGGAGATCATGTTCATGTATGCCCTAAATTGAAAATCTTTAAAACTTGAATTATGATTGGGTGGTAGAGAATATGATGTATACACTTGAACTTATTGTTATGTCAATTGGTATCATTGAACTCTTTCAATTGTATCATTTTGATCTTCTTGTATACTCATATATGTTTTGTATGTATGTATGCTTTAAATTCCAAGTATATCAATTTCTATTGGTATCTATCTTTCATACATATATATGTTTGTGTTTATGCTAGTGCTTGAGTTTCAATTTTGTTTAAATTGATTACTTTTAAATTGTTATCAAGACTATGCATGTCTTTAGTTTGTTTTTCATAAAGGGGGAGAAAATATGATTTTGTATTTCAATTGGTATTTGTACTCCCACTCTTTATGATTAAAAGTTGTTATTTTGAACATATGATATCAACATCAAATTTGTTTATATATTTTCAAAATGAAATATATTCTTACAATTGGTATCAAAATTTGTGTTTAGACATTCAAAATTTGTTATGTTGTTTTACAATTGGTAATTTGTTATGTTTAATTACAATTGGTATTTTCAAAATTTTGTTTAAAGAAAATATTCAAAGTTTTGATTTATATTTCCTATATGCAAGGAGAGCTTAACATCTCTCTTACATATAGATTCATGTTGAGTATATTATAAATTGAGGAGCTTGACAACTCTTCTTTATATGATATACGTGTGTAGGGGGAGCTTCACATCTCCTCTTATGCATTACATAATATGTGTTATGTGAGTTAGGGCTTGTCATCCCTTCTTCATGTAATGCATATGTGTAGGGAAGCTAACTTAGCGTCTTCTTCATGAATGTATATAGCATATAACATATATGATTCTTGTTTATTGGTATCAAGATGCTTCATTGACATATTTTTAATTGATATCATGTTTTTTAAAGTCACCCCTTATTGACTTTGTTTTTGTTTTAGACAAAAAGGGGGAGAACATTGTCTTTTATTGTTTTGTTGACATAAAGGGGAAGAAAGATTTTTACCCCTCATTTTATCTATGGTTTTGATTGTTTACCCCTTTGTTGATGATTGACAAAAAGGGGGAGAATTATTTGAGAGTTTAACATGCATATATAAAACTCAAATTACTTCTATGCATGATTGGTATATGTTTTATATGCATACTTATGTTTTATATGCATATATTATGTTTTAACCTCAAGAATATTAAGTTTAATTGATATATAGAGTTTGCTTTGTAATTGGTATCTAGAGCTTATTTTGTTTTGAATATTCCATTTGATATCTAGAACCAATTATTGCTTATGCATATGCATGTTTCATGTTTGATATTCATTGCATATATTTATTGTTTATCCCTATGCATGAGTTAAGGGGAGCTTCCTTGAAGCTTATCTTTAATCCATGCATATATAACTCCATGAGTTTTGTCATCATCAAAAAGGGGAGATTGTTGGCCCAATGGCCTTCCACTCTAGTTTTGATGATGATCAACACTCATGTAGTTATGTTTACTAATATTCTTGTGTTTCTAAGTTTCAGATCATTAACAGGATATTAGGTTGGTGATTAGCTTCAACAAGATGATTAGAAGCTATTCATGATGATTCCGGTGCCAAAGCTTAAAAATCATACCTTTGCACTTGGAGAATCACGGAGTTTGGACCGAGTCTACTTGAAGATGAAGATCATCAAGAAGACTTAGGTATCTAGTTTAGAGTTTGTGTTTTAGATCCATATTTGTAAAGCTTAGTTTAGTTGATATGCTCAAGTGCACAAAACACACACGTTTCATGATTTAGTTTTTGGTTTTCATGAATAATAGATCAAAACAAGTTTACCTTATACCTATGTATATTAGATATGTTCTAGATATACATACATGCTTTAAACTTGCTAGACAAACTTATTTTGACTATCCTATTCATGTTTTGGAAAATTCTAGTTTGTTAAAATACAAGTTTTGTTTTTGATAAAATTGGCAAGACACAAAAATGAATTGATATGTTGATATATTGTCTTGAAATTTTTATCACATGTTTATGTTTCAACATAAAATGATAAAACAATTTTTATGGTATTTTTAAAAGAGATAAAAGATTTTTTAGAAAATATTTTTCCAAATTTTTCTGACCTGGTTTTGTGCTGACAGGCTGGTCGGCCGACCGGGACGGTCGACCGCACCAAGGGCCGGTCGACCGATCCGGTCGACCGACGTGCACAGACGTGCACGTCTGTTAGGCACAGTGGACGGTCGACCGAGCCGGTCGACCGAGTTGAGAGCTCTGCTCTCGGGTTTTATCGGTCGACCGGGCCGGTCGACCGCAGTTGCCCAACGGTCATAATTCTGACCGTTGGCGGTCGACCGGACCGGTCGACCGGTGGCCTGTCAGGCTGCCACATCAGCCTAACGGCTAGTTTTTTCTAGGGGCTATATATACCCCATTTCTCCATTGTTTTGGCTAAGATTTTTAGAGCTAAAAATTCCAGACTTTCTCTAGTGTTTAAAAGAGTTCTAAAAAGGGTTTTTTAAGCCAAAAAGATTTCATCTTATTTGTTTTTGGGTTTTGGAAAATCAAAGAAAACTAGGTTTTGGGATTTTGATTTGGTATTTCATTTTCTATCATATACAAGAGATTTCCCAAGTAGTTTTTCTTTGTTGCTTGTTTCCAAAAACACTTTGTATCCACACTTGAGCTATATCATACTATCCTAAACTATTAGGATCTTTGTTTGTGGAAAAAGAAAGAAAGAGAGAGTGTTTGAGGTTGTTGTTGTAAACCTCTAAGTTGTACACCCTTATTCTTGTTGTATCCCTCTTCGGTAGAGGTGATCGGGTGATTGGTTTGTGAGCCTCTTAGGTAGAGGTGTTTGTTGTAGTTGGCTACGGGCCGTATCCCTCTTCGGTAGAGGTGAATTGTGGTTGTATAGCCTCGGTGGCTTTGTAAGGTTGAGAGAGGAGTTTGGTACTCCTATAGTGGATTGGGAAATCCTACACGGTGGTGTAGGCGGAGATGTAGATGTTGGCCCAATGGCCTTCCACTCTAGTTTTGATGATGATCAACACTCATGTAGTTATGTTTACTAATATTCTTGTGTTTCTTAGTTTCAGATCATTAACAGGATATTAGGTTGGTGATTAGCTTCAACAAGATGATTAGAAGCTATTCTTGATGATTCCAGTGCCAAAGCTTAAAGATCTTACCTTGCACTTGGAGAATCACGGAGTTTGGACCGAGTCTACTTGAAGATGAAGATCGTCAAGAAGACTTAGGTATCTAGTTTAGAGTTTGTGTTTTTAGATCCATTTGTAAAGCTTAGTTTAGTTGATATGCTCAAGTGCACAAAACACACACGTTTCATGATTTGGTTTTTGGTTTTCATGAATAATAGATCAAAACAAGTTTACATATGGTATATGTATAGTAGATGTTTTCTATTTATACATACATGCTTTAACTTGGTAAACAAACTTATTTTGATATCCCTATTCATGTTTTGGAAAATCAAGTTTGACAAAATACAGGTTTTGTTTTTGATAAAATTTGCAAGACACAAAAATGAATTAATATGATTGATATATGTCTTGAAATTTTTATCACATATTTATGTTTCAACATAAAATGATAAAACAATTTTATGGTATTTTTAAAAGAGATAAAAGATTTTTTAGAAAATATTTTTCAAAATTTTTCTGACCTGGTTTTGTGCTGACAGGCTGGTCGGCCGACCGGACCGGTCGACCGCACCAAGGGCCGGTCGACCGATCCGGTCGACCGACGTGCACAGACGTGCACGTCTGTTAGGCACAGTGGACGGTCGACCGGGCCTGAGAGCTCTGCTCTCGGTTTATTTCGGTCGACCGGACCGGTCGACCGATGTTGCCCAACGTCACATTTTTGACCGTTGGCGGTCGACCGGGCCGGTCGACCGGCAGTTGGTCAGACTGCCACATCAGCCTAACGGCTAGTTTTTCCTAGGGGCTATATATACCCCATTTCTCCATTGTTTTAGACAAGAATTTTTGAGCTAAAAATTTTCAGTTTTCTGAAGAGTTTAAAAGAGTTTTTAAAAGAGTTTTTAAGTCAAAAAGATTTCATCTTATTTGTTTTTGGGTTTTTGGAAAATCAAAGAAAGCTAGGGTTTTGGGAGATTGTTTTGTTTTTCATTTTCTAACATTTACAAGTGATTTCCCAAATAGTTTTTCTTTGTTGCTGGTTTCCAAAAACACCTTGTTTCCACACTTGAGCTATATCATCTATCCTAAACTATTAGGATCTTGTTTTTGTGGAAAAAGAAAAGAGAAAAAGAAAGAGAGAGTTTGAGGTTGTTGTTGTAAACCTCTTGTGTTGTAACCCTCCTTTTATTTGTGAATCCCTCTTCGGTAGAGGTGATCGGAGTGGTATTGGTTTGGATCCCTCAAGTGTGAGGTGATTGGGATTGTGTTTGTAAGCCTCTTAGGTAGAGGTGTGGTTGTTGGTTGACACCTCTAGTGTGAGGTGTTGTGGTTTGTATTGAGAGAGGAGTTCGGTACTCCTTGGGTTGTAAGAAATCCTCTTCGGTAGAGGTTCCCTCGGTGGGAGTTGAGATAGTGGAAATCCTACACGGTGGTGTAGGCGGGGATGTAGAGCAAGGTGCTCGAACCTCGAAACAAATCTTGGTGTTTGCGTTTTGATCCTTTGTCTCTCTAACTCTCTCTCATTTATATTGTGCAAAGCATCATACTTCATATCATCATACTTGCTTGTGTTGAGCATAACTCATATTGCCATATCATATTGCTTGTGTTGCCTTGCATTATTTCATATTGCTATATCCTTTATTGCTTGGCTTGATTGTGTGTGCACATTGCTTGGATTGCTTGTGTGTGTGTGCCTAACTTATACTCATCCAACAAGAGCTTCACATAGCACCTCAACCCATTTCAAGGGGAATCAAGGGGAGTTAGTCCAGAGCCTCGCAAGGGGAATTCGGCTACACTTGTTGTATTGTATTAGTTTGTGCATAATTTGCATTAGCTTCCGCATTTAGCGCACTTAGTTTGCATTTAGTTTCTTAGATTAGCACTTACACCTATTCACCCCCCTCTAGGTGTTTTTCAATTGGTATCAGAGCTAGTGCTCCTGATACTTAGGCTTAACATCCTAGGAGTGATCCATTTGCTTGCTAATCTCATTTGCATTTGTTTGTTTGCACATTCATATATAGTTTACCATGGACTTCATGACCCCTCCTAGCTTTGACCCTTCCAACATTGATGTTTGGAAGTATAGGATGTCCATGTACCTAAAGACCCTAGGTTTGCATGTTTTCCTTGCGGCCACCAAGAGATGTTATCTTGGTGATTGCAATCATATAGGGGCCAATGCACAAGCCCTAGAGGCCATTAGAAGCACTTTATCTAAAGATTATCTTTTATGTGTTTCTAACTTTGATTCCGCTTTTGTAGTGTGGAACAAATTGACTACCACCAACACCTCCAAGCTTCAAGTCCAAATCCAACAAGAAGAGGAATCTAGTGGAGAATCCGAACCACAACAATGCTACATGGTCCAAGGGAATGACTCCCTTGAGGTACAATCGGAAACTCAACTAGATAGTAATGATTGTGCTAGTTCTTCAAATGATTTTGTTGATCCCCATGCTTTAAATGAAGAACTATCTATTGTTTGTGAAAAACTAATAGAAAAATATAACTTGTTGAAAAAGAAGAGTCTAGGCATTAATAATGAAAATAAAATTTGATTGCTAGACTTGATGTTGTTTTGCAAGAGAAAGAGGAGATTGCTAATGAAAGGGATTCATTAAAATCTCAACTTGGTCTTGCACTTAAAGAAAATGAATTTTTAAAGTCTAAAAATGATTGTGAAACTCTTTTGAAGAAAAGTGAAATTTTGTCTTCTAAACTTGATTTTGTTTTAAAAGAGAATGTTGCTTTGAAAAACAAAATCATTTCTATTTCAAATGAGTTGAATGTTTGTTTAGATAAGAATATTGTTTTGTAAAAAAAATTGATGCACATGTTTGCCATGCTAGTGTAGCTTCTTCATCTAGTCTACCTAATGCATGTACCTCTTCTTCTAAAATTATTGATAATATTTGTATGCTAAAGAAGAGAGTAGATTGTTTGGGCTCCACTATGAGCCAATGTGCCATGAACCACTCACGGTTGGAAACCTTGGTTCGAAAGAAACAAGTTCCATCCTTTATGCATGCACACCCTTCACGGCATACACATGCTCCTCACGGACACACCCATCACATGTATGCTCATGTGTACACATGTACACATTGTGGACGTAAGGGCCACCTTACTAAATTTTGTTTTGATAGATTACATACTACTAATTTAGCAAAGAAATTTGTTTGGGTTAGAGAAGGGACTAACCCCCATGGACCCAACAAGATGTGGGTACCAAAGACCACCCCTCCTATTGTTTTGATGTAGGTGTGGGCTCTCACATGACGTGAGAGTGATGACACCTTGGAGTGGATGCGTTCCGGACTTAAAGGAAATCTATTGGATGCATCACTTTCAAGGGAAGAGTTGGTGGAGAGGACCACCAAGTTTTGGAGACAAGGAGAGTTGCTTCTTCGTTTTTTGGTAACAATCCTTTACTCCCATTTATTGTTTACATGCTTTTAATATTCATTGTTTATAGTATGTTTTTGATGTCTATGGATTAGTATGTTCATTCCATGTTTATTAGATCCTTGACATACATATATAGTATTTGAGACACACATGCTTATATGAACCCATAATTAGTGTTCTCACTTTTGTTTGAGCTATAATGTACATCATGAATCTAATACATGTGAATTTACATCATAATCATGTTTTACTTTTATCATGATAATTTTTATATGTGTTTTTGATGCTTCATGTTTTGAATATATGTTTAAGTGTTAGTTTTCATTAAGACTAGTTATATACTTGTACATAGAGTGGGCTACAAATAAATCTATATATAGTTGGAATTGAATGCTTATTTGAACCCATTAGATGTGCTAGTATAGTCTAGTTTTGATGATTCATACATATTAAACTTGTATTCTCATTTTTTGAATTTACTTTATGATTGTGTATTTCACTTCATGTATATGTTTGTATTGCCAAACCTTAAGATATACATGTATACCCCTTGAGTCATTTGCCTTTCATGCAAATCTATATTATGGACTCAAATTGTGTTTAGGGATATGTATGTATACTTCTTGTGTTGACAATTCATACATATACGTTGAAATGAAAATTGCCTTGATGAAAATTTAGCTTATCATGATTTTCATGTCTTTCATGTATTTATGTTTAACTTCATGTATATGTCCATCTAGTTCAAACTAATCTTATACATATACATCTTTTTGAGCCACGTGCCTTCATGAATACACATTTAGTGGACTCGTTGAGTTTTGGATATGTATGTATATTTTAGCTTGTATTAGACATACATAAGCCTTGAAGATTAAATAAGTAGTTTTATATGATTTTTCATGTTTTTGATGGAATTATGTTTTAAGGAATAATTGAGCTTAATGAAATATTTTTCATGATTATGATCTTCACATATTATTTGTACACTCATATCTATTGCTCATGTTTTGTTTCTCATGAGTTATGCTTTATTGGTTAGAGTGATGATTATCATGTGAATTTCAATTTTGTTTTATTCCTTGCTTGAAGGATTTCGTGCTAGTTAACAAGTTTTCCATTTAACTAGTTGCGGTGTTCTTCATTTTGGTAGTGATTTTCAAACAAAACTACATTTTCAAATCTATCTTTGAAAACCCCTACCTTCCAAGGGCGGTAGGATGGGAGATCATGTTCATGTATTCCCTAAATTGAAAATCTTTAAAACTTGAATTATGATTGGGTGGTAGATAATATAATGTATACACTTGAACTTATTGTTATGTCAATTGGTATCATTGAACCCTTTCAATTGGTATCATTTTGATCTTCTTGTATACTCATATATGTTTTGTATGTATGTATGCTTTAATTCCAAGTATATCAATTTCTATTGGTATCTATCTTTCATACATATATATGTTTGTGTTTATGCTAGTGCTTGAGTTTCAATTTTGTTTAAATTGATTACTTTTAAATTGTTATCAAGACTATGCATGACTTTAGTTTGTATTTCATAAAGGGGGAGAAAATATGATTTTGTATTTCAATTGGTATTTGTACTCCCACACTTTATGATTAAAAGTTGTTTATATGTTTTAAAATGAACAATTCTTACAATTGGTATCAATGTTTCTATGTAAAATCTTTTCAATTGGTAAAATATTTACAATTGGTATCATATTTAAGAAATTCAAAATTTGTTTTGGTTTCAAGATTCATGTTTAAGAATTTAAGATTTATGTTTAATTACAATTGGTATCTCATATGTTGTTTAAAAAATATATTCAAAGTTTTGATTTGTATTTCCTATATGCAAGGAGAGCTTAACATCTCTCTTACATATAGATTCATGTTGAGTATATTATAAATTGAGGAGCTTGACAACTCTTCTTTATATGATATACGTGTGTAGGGGGAGCTTCACATCTCCTCTTATGCATTACATAATATGTGTTATGTGAATTGGGGCTTGTCATCCTTTCTTCATGTAATGCATATGTGTAGGGAAGCTAACTTAGGGTCTTCCTCTTCATGAATGTATATAGCATATAACATATATTGATCCTTGTTTATTGGTATCAAGATACTTCATTGACATATTTTTTAAGTGATATCATTTTGTAGTCACCCCTTATTGATTTTGTTTTTTGTTTTAGACAAAAAGGGGGAGAACATTGTTTGCATTGTTTTGATTGACAAAAAGGGGGAGAAAGATTTTTACCCCTCATTTTATCTATGGTTTTGATTGTTTACCCCTTTGTTGATGATTGACAAAAAGGGGGAGAAGTATTTGAGTTTTATATGCATACTTATGTTTTATATGCATATATATTATGTTTTAATATCAAGAATATTAAGTTTAATTGTTTATTAAGTTTAATTGATATCCAAAGCTTGCTTTGTAATTGTTGTAATTGGTATCTAGAGTTTATATATGCTTCTTTATGTTTTTGCATATATTGAGTTCATGCATAAGCAAATAAACAATAAGATATGAAAAATATGTATGTCTCTTGTTTAGAATCATAAGCTTTCATTGCATATTTATTTATTCATTTGTTATGCATGAGTTAAGGGGGAGCTTCCTTGAAGCTTATCTTTAATCCATGCATATATAACTCCATGAGTTTTTTGTCATCATCAAAAAGGGGGAGATTGTTGGCCCAATGGCCTTCCACTCTAGTTTTGATGATGATCAACACTCATGTAGTTATGTTTACTAATATTCTTGTGTTTCTAAGTTTCAGATCATTAACAGGATATTAGGTTGGTGATTAGCTTCAACAAGATGATTAGAAGCTATTCTTGATGATTCCGGTGCCAAAGCTTAAAGATCATACCTTTGCACTTGGAGAATCACGGAGTTTGGACCGAGTCTACTTGAAGATGAAGATCGTCAAGAAGACTTAGGTATCTAGTTTAAAGTTTGTGTTTTTAGATCCATTTGTAAAACTTAGTTTAGTTGATATGCTCAAGTGCACAAAAACACACACGTTTCATGATTTGGTTTTTGGTTTTCATGAATAATAGATCAAAACAAGTTTACATATGGTATATGTATAGTAGATGTTTTCTATTTATACATACATGCTTTAACTTGGTAAACAAACTTATTTTGATATCCCTATTCATGTTTTGGAAAAATCAAGTTTGACAAAATACAGGTTTTGTTTTTGATAAAATTTGCAAGACACAAAAATGAATTGATATGATTGATATATGTCTTGAAATTTTTATCACATGTTTATGTTTCAACATAAAATGATAAAACAATTTTTATGGTATTTTTAAAAGAGATAAAAGATTTTTTAGAAAATATTTTTCCAAATTTTTCTGACCTGGTTTTGTGCTGACAGGCTGGTCGGACGACCGGACCGGTCGACCGCACCAAGGGCCGGTCGACCGATCCGGTCGACCGACGTGCACAGACGTGCACGTCTGTTAGGCACAGTGGACGGTCGACCGGGCCGGTCGACCGGGCCTGAGAGCTCTGCTCTCGGTTTATTTCGGTCGACCGGACCGGTCGACCGATGTTGCCCAACGGTCACATTTTTGACCGTTGGCGGTCGACCGGGCCGGTCGACCGGCAGTTGGTCAGACTGCCACATCAGCCTAACGGCTAGTTTTTCCTAGGGGCTATATATACCCCATTTCCCCATTGTTTTAGACAAGAATTTTTGAGCTAAAAATTTTCAGTTTTCTGAAGAGTTTAAAAGAGTTTTTAAAAGAGTTTTTAAGTCAAAAAGATTTCATCTTATTTGTTTTTGGGTTTTGGAAAATCAAAGAAAGCTAGGGTTTTGGGAGATTGTTTTGTTTTTCATTTTCTAACATTTACAAGTGATTTCCCAAATAGTTTTTCTTTGTTGCTGGTTTCCAAAAACACCTTGTTTCCACACTTGAGCTATATCATCTATCCTAAACTATTAGGATCTTGTTTTTGTGGAAAAAGAAAAGAGAAAAAGAAAGAGAGAGTTTGAGGTTGTTGTTGTAAACCTCTTGTGTTGTAACCCTCCTTTTATTTGTGAATCCCTCTTCGGTAGAGGTGATCGGAGTGGTATTGGTTTGGATCCCTCAAGTGTGAGGTGATTGGGATTGTGTTTGTAAGCCTCTTAGGTAGAGGTGTGGTTGTTGGTTGACACCTCTAGTGTGAGGTGTTGTGGTTTGTATTGAGAGAGGAGTTCGGTACTCCTTGGGTTGTAAGAAATCCTCTTCGGTAGAGGTTCCCTCGGTGGGAGTTGAGATAGTGGAAATCCTACACGGTGGTGTAGGCGGGGATGTAGAGCAAGGTGCTCGAACCTCGAAACAAATCTTGGTGTTTGCGTTTTGATCCTTTGTCTCTCTAACTCTCTCTCATTTATATTGTGCAAAGCATCATACTTCATATCATCATACTTGCTTGTGTTGAGCATAACTCATATTGCCATATCATATTGCTTGTGTTGCCTTGCATTATTTCATATTGCTATATCCTTTATTGCTTGGCTTGATTGTGTGTGCACATTGCTTGGATTGCTTGTGTGTGTGTGCCTAACTTATACTCATCCAACAAGAGCTTCACATAGCACCTCAACCCATTTCAAGGGGAATCAAGGGGAGTTAGTCCAGAGCCTCGCAAGGGGAATTCGGCTACACTTGTTGTATTGTATTAGTTTGTGCATAATTTGCATTAGCTTCCGCATTTAGCGCACTTAGTTTGCATTTAGTTTCTTAGATTAGCACTTACACCTATTCACCCCCCCCTCTAGGTGTTTTTCAGTAGAGCAAGGTGCTCGAACCTCGAAACAAATCTTGGTGTTTGCGTTTTGATCCATTGTCTTTCTAACTCTCTCTCTTTACATTTGTGCAAAGCATCATTTCATACAAGCATCATACTTTCATAGCATTCATATTATATACATTGCTTGTGTTGCCTTGCATCTTTCATATTGTAATTTATTCTTGATTGCTTGGCTTGATTGTGTGTGCACATATTTCTTATTGCTTGGATTGCTTGTGTGTGTGTGCCTAACTTGTACTCATCCAACAAGAGCTTCACATAGCGCCTCAACCCATTTCAAGGGGAATCAAGGGGAGTTAGTCCAGAGCCTCGCAAGGGGAATTCGGCTACACTTGTTGTATTGTATTAGTTTGTACATAATTTGCATTAGCTTCCGCATTTAGCGCACTTAGTTTGCATTTAGTTTCTTAGATTAGCACTTACACCTATTCACCCCCCCTCTAGGTTTTTTCAGAAACTTGGGAAGTGTGTTGATGAACTAAGACTTGAGCTCAAAATTGTATTCACCAGCCGATGAAAGTTGGATGCAAGATGGAAGTGAGGTTCTAATGGGATAGAACCTATCCTGCAAAGATGTCGGTTGAGCATAACCGGATCTGGTCTTGGTTCAAAATTGGGTGGTGATGTGTTTCTAGTCAACCTAGATGAATTAGGGTCTCTTGATTACACTACACAAACACAATCATAAACAAGTTCACCAATTGTCAACAAGAAAAACAACCACGCCTAGTCTAAGGGAACCTTAACCTAGACAACTCCTAACTGGTTGATTGTCCACAGGAGGTATAATGTAGACTTTGATCACAAGCTAATCAGTCAGGTCAGGGCAAGATTGGTGAGAGGTATCCACGCAAAAGCGATGGGCCTAATTAAGCCAAATCACCAGCCTTCGGGGTTTCGCCCCTCAATCCCTTTCCTAGACACTGATTTGGCAGGAGTCAAATTCTAACACCTTCCCCCTTAGGATAATCTCTTAATGAGCTCGAGATGTCCCTAAGGCCAACGTCTATCAGATTTTACTTAGGCTTAGGTTGTGCATGCTTGGAGATGGTTTGTGGACTAAGGAAGGCTAATGACTTCCCCACCTTATCTTGATTTGGGTTTTGCCCTTACAATTGATTGTGAAGAGTGTGCAAGATATAGAAAAGTAACATTCAAAAGCAAGTATCACCCAAGAATGTTTCCTAAACTATATGCTATGCATACGTACCTTGTCTCCAGTTATCTTAAACAGTAATTGTAAAATAAACGTAATTAGATAAATGCCTAGAATGCAAGTCTAAATGTTTTTTAAGCAATTAGCAATCACTCAGATTACTGTTAGATTAAAAATATGGATTGTGAATATCAGATATAGCAAGAATAATAACACATAAAAACTTTATTTTTGAAAGCAATATGTCCTGTAAAAAAAAGTTTTTAGTAGTCCAACAAAAATTTCAACTTTTGCACTGCAATTTCTTGAAATTTTGTTTCCTACTTTTGAGAGTAGAGGTATAGAATAGCAAGTCTTCTCCTCCAAAGCTTGAGTGCTAAATCTGAATCTTGATGTCCCTGAAACAAGACACTAAACTTGTTAGAAAATAATTACACCGTTCCCTTCCCAATAACGACGCCAAAAATTGATTGTAAAATGAAAGTGATAAGAATTACCGTCTAGCTTTGGGCTAACGGGTCGTGTCCACGAGGAGGAATGCGATGAAAGATTTTTAGTGTTTTGTTTAGAAAGCAAAAATAGTGTTTGTTTTTTAGTTGAAAAGAGAATGGAGAGAAGGAAAGTGATTTAAAGAAAAATTTGAAATTTGAAAAAGGCTTTGGAGAAGATGATCTTTTAGAAAATGATTTGAGATTGATATGATTTAAATTTTGAAAAAGGATCTGGGCTCACTAATTTTTTACTCAACTACGTACTTATCTCAAGAACATTTGAGTGCATCACTTTTATCATAGGCAAAAACCTTTAGTTTCTTTTAATGTCCAAGTAAAATAAATAAGATGGTTTTGCTTTAAATCATAAACCCTTTCTTAACAAGTCATTAAAAAGAGAATATTAAACCATCAAGCGCGAAGAAGCAAGTATGAAATAAAAATAATTTAAAATGATTTGTGCTTTGAAAGTCCAAGTTTAAAATAAAGACATCCTCATGTGCTTTCAAGAACAAAGTTTAACTCAGGTATTTTCTGATTCAAAAGCGTTGCTTTCATAAAAATCAATCAAGAGAGAGGAGGTAGAAGAGATTAATTGTAAGCCCAGAAGATGATTTAGCTACTCATGATGAAAGAAAAACAATCAAGAGAATGAAAATCAAACATAAACATACCAAATTTGAGTTGAGTTGAATAAGCGAGCTGAAACTCCTTTGATTGTTACTTCAAAGATGAATTACACATTCAATTCAACTCTTCTCTCTTTGCTAGTCTAAATTGAAAAATAAAGAGGAGATACAACTTCTCTGAACTATCTAACAATACTCCTAAAACCCTAAAAAATGAACAATAATTCTAATCCTTGTCTTCGCTCCCTTTGCTCTGTCAAAAATGGTATTTATAGGGAAAAACCAAACAGGAGAGGGCGTAAGAAGATTGGGGGAGCAAACGCTCCCCCAACAACCTCAACAATGTCGCAAAAATAAGGCTAGGGCCGCGTTTTCGCGGCCCTGGTTTGGCCAAGTACCCACACCCAAATGGTGGAGGTCCCCGGTTTGGTGATTCTCCCATATTTTCTGCTGATTTTCTTGTTTCAGCTCTTGGGTTTGTCAAAATGACCTTTGATTTTTGGCTTTAACAGAATGATTTGTAAAGATCCATTTTAACCAATGTTCAACCGGTTTTATCCTCTCTGATCTGCCTTGATCTGCCCTGATCTTCTAATTTCGAATTAATTCTGAATTAAATCAGAATTTCGATGGGCTCTTGGGCTCGTTTCTCTTCCCTTTCTTTTTGCAATGGGCTTGCATTTAACAAAGAAGAATAAGACTTATTAATGGGATTTATTAGATAAAAACATGGTAATGTGACAATATATATACAATATATGTGACCGATCATTATGCGCAACGACGATGGAATCAGGTGAAATCGCCTAGAGGAGGGGTGAATAGGTGACTAGCTAATTTAAAGATGAATAATGCGGAATTAAAAGCTATTTAAGCAAACTAAAAACTATTATGCAAAACACACCAAGTATAACACAAGAGTGTAGCCGAATTCCGGTGAAGGGCTCTGGACTATCTCCTCAAGATTCCTCTAGATAAAGTTGAGGTGCCACAATGGCTCTCTTGGTTGAATACAAGTGTATGCAAATAACCCAAGCATGTATCAATAGAGCACAAATATATCAAGCATATAAAAAAGATAAACAATATAAGTATGCAAGATATAAACACTAGTGAGAGATAGAGAGAGCAATCGCAAATACGGGAGATTTGTTTCGAGGTTTGAGCAACCTTGCTCTACGTCCCCGCATTCAACACTATGAAGGATTTTCACTAAAAATCGATCCCACTGGATCACTCGTGCCGCAACACCTACAACGAGTTCACATTAGAACTCCTTGGACTCACTAGTCCCTCTCTTGTCCCCACAAGAACAACACACACAAGCACACTAGCTTGCCAAGGCCGCACCTCTACACCAAGCTCCCATAAGAACTCGAAACAACACAAACCCGTAAGTTCGCCTCCTCAAATACAATATTAACACTTTGGTGATCTCAACACTTTTATCACCTAAAAGCACTCTTATAACAGCTCTCCTATAGGATTGATATAGCAATGAAAAGCTCAAGTATGTATGAGAAAACTAGGATTGATTTGGTGGTGAAAAACTCAAGAAATCACTTTTGAAAACCACTCTTGAAAATGCTCCTTTTGATATGGAAGTATTAGCCCTAAAACAAGTAGAAATAAACACTTAGAAAGGTAGGAAAAACTAGCTTGAAAACCCACTTCAAATCTTATAGAAAACAGTCCAAGAATCTACTCATTGGGGTCCAAATCAGCAGCTGGCGCTGCTGTCGGTCGACTGGCCGATCGACCGCCAACGGTCAAATTTTTGACTGTTAGAAAAAGCGGTCGACCGGACGGTCGACCGAAACTGGGCAATTGACCAACGGTCGACCGCCCGGTCGACCGGGGCCATTTACAGAGAGCAGAGCTCTCTGGCGATCGACCGTCCCTTGGCTGTGTACGTTTGTGCACATCAGTCGACCGCCCGGTCGACCGACTTTTGGCTCAGTTGATCGGTCCGGTCGACTGCCAGAAGACCTGGTCAGCCATGTAAAGGATTAAAAACTTGATCTTTTTACCTTCAATAAAATCCCATAAATTCTACAAAAATAAGTTCATTGATATACTTTGATATACAAACATGTTTGATTAAAAATCAAAATATATTACATACATTTTGAACTATTTTTTGGATATAGAAATTTTAGCTTTAAACAAAAATCGTATTTTTCAAAAACAATCTCCAAATTGAAAAACGATTTTACCAAAATATCTCCAAGTACAAAAATAAGATATTTTAAACATTTTTGAAGGGTAGTGTGAATGGATATGATCCACTACACATATATGATGAAATATCTATATTTTTGACAATAAGCTCTAAAATAGGTTCTGATAAAGCCAAAACTCAAACACATGATGTATATTTTGAAGCTCAAAACTAAAACAGTATTTTTTAAAATAAAAACTCTTTTTATGAAAACCCATATAAATACTGTGTGTGTGTGTGTTTGAACTTGAGCAATCTGCCAACTAATCTATCTTTACATTTTATCTAAAACAAAAATTTTAACACTTATAAAACCCGACACAAGTCTTCTTGAAAGTCTTCTCTTGAAAGTTTTCTTCTCCTTCTTGAATTGGTCCAAACCTTGATCCAATAAGCTAGACTCCTCTTGAGTACTTGATGCACTCTTGATGCGCGAGCTCTTGAATCAACATGTGCTATCTCTAAAACTTGACTTCGAATCCTTTGTTAAAGCTAAACACCTACTAAGATCTTGATCAAGTATCTGAGACTAATTAAACGCAAGATCATTAGTATTGTAACTACATGAGTTAATCATCATCAAAATTAGAGCAATGGGCCTTTGGACTAACAATCTCTCCCTTTTTGATGATGACAAATCTCATGGAGTTATATATGCATGGATTAAAGTTAAGCTTCATAGAAGCTCTCCCTTAACTCATGCATAGCATAAATAATAAAGATATTCAATGAAGTACATAAACCAAACAAAACATATATGCATAAACTCACCAACTTCTTTTCCCTTTTTTCATAAACAAGAAAATAAACATGTATATATTAACTCTCAAAATTCCTATCCCCCTTGTTGTCAATTCATCAACAAAGGGGCGAAAACAAATCAAACTATACATTCATGAAGAAGAGAGGCATGAAGTTAGCTCCCCCTGTATACATGCATTACATAAGGATGGAATGACAAAATCCTAACTCACATAAAGCATAATATACAATACATAAGTGGAGATGTTAAGCTCCTCCTACACACGTGTACCACATAAAGAAGAGATGTCAAGCTCCTCATTATAAGATACACTTAACATGAATCTATATATAGAGGAGATGTTAAGCTCCCCTTGCATATAAGAAATACATATTAACACATTTTGAAACAAAATTTTGATAATTCTTAAAACAAAAAATTTTGACATTTCTGAAAAACAAAATTTTGAAATATCTTAAGTCAACAAAACAATTTTGATACCAATAAATCAAATGTAGTTGACAAAAGAAAAGTTGATATCACTTATAAATAAACAAAATTTTAAGATACCAATTGTAGGTTTTTGATACCCTTAGAAATATCTTGTAAAATTTTTGATACCAATTAAAAGGTAAAATATGAAGTATATTTTGATATCAATTGAAATGCCAATTAAAATGATTAGCAATTGAAATATCAATTGAAAATGATGTATAAGCTTACAAAGATACCAATTATTATTAAAAATTTGTCAAGTTTAGCATAAACGTACATTGTACTTTAAACATGTAAGGATATAGTAAATCAAGCACAATTAAAACATATATATGTATAAAAATAAAAATACCAATTGAAATTTGAAGCATACATATATAGAAAACATATATGAGTATACAAAGATAAAATTTCATGAAGTTCATGTGTATAACTCATAACTATCCACCCTATACATGCACATGACAAAAGATTTTCAATTTAGAGCATACAAGGCATGGTCGCCCATCCAACCGCCCTTTAAGGGTAGAAGTTTTCAAAAATATGATTTGAAAAAAGTGATAAATTTAAATGCACTTTCAAATGAAGAATAAATAACTAATTTAAAGTAAT
The DNA here is from genome assembly GCA_038442645.1 of Agave tequilana. Classification (NCBI taxonomy): domain Eukaryota; kingdom Viridiplantae; phylum Streptophyta; class Magnoliopsida; order Asparagales; family Asparagaceae; genus Agave; species Agave tequilana. The sequence continues at coordinate 956,487 of JAVJIF010030072.1, read as the reverse complement.
TTTTAAAGTAATTTTTGAGAAACTAGTTAAAGATTTTCAAACATGAAGCCGAATCATATGTATCTCATGAAACATACCAAATACACAAGAGTTGACACTCGAAATCTATAAAGCTCATAAAAGCTCAAAGTCATGAGTAAACAAATTAAATATGAGTCTGCAAGTATCATGTGAATGGCATATTCATGAAAATAGTCAATGAGGCTCAAAATATATGAAAATTATAAAAATTTATTTTTCATTAAAATTAAACTTCGAGGTATATGTATGTTCTATCAAAACTAACAATATACATACATATCCCAAACACAAACGAGTTCATAATGTAATTTGTATGAAGGCAAGTGACTCAAGGGTATACATGTATATTTATTAGATTTAGACAAAAATAACATATACATGAAGCAAAACACAAACAATAACAGGAAAAACATGTATAAATGAAAGAATCATCAAAACTAGGCTATACATGTATATGAGTACAAATGAGCAATGAAGTACAAACATATAAGAATCAAATGTTGCTTCACTACTTGTACAATTATAGACACAAGTTTTAATAAAAACTACATCTAAACAAGTATTCACCACATGAAGTACACAAATCAAAACATGCTAAAAATATTTATATAGAAGCATGTAAACTAAATTGGGAGTTTAGAGATAGTTACCAAACCATACGCACTATTCTCTAAGTCTCCAAAACATGGTGGTCCTCCCACCAAACTTCCTTGATAATGATGCATCAATTTGCATGACCATCTAGCTCATGCATCCACCACCAAGGCACCAACTCTCTCCCGTCATTTGAGAGCCCACACCTACATCAAATACAAGAGGTGGGAATTTTTGTACCCATTTTCTTTTGGGTCCATAGGGGTTAGCATCATAGGGAACCCAAACATTTTTATTTACAAAATTTATAGAATTTATCCTATCAAAGTAGAATCTTGCAAGATGGCCTTTGTGGTAACAATGTGTACATTTGTACACTCTAGCATGCATATGAGAATGAGTGTGATCATGATGTGCAAAGTGTGCATATGTATGTCATGGGTTATGTGCATGAACATGTGAAGCATATTTCTTTTAAAACAAGGTTTCCAATTTAGAATGATTAAATGCACAATTTCTCAAAGTTGAGCTCAAACTATTTATTCTATTTTTCAAATTTTGGATCTCATTTTTATTAATAGTAGCATGAAGAGCAGGTAAGAATGAGAATCAACAATCTTTTTCTTTTGAGAAATGTTTTCTTTTTCTTTTGAAGTAATTTTTCTTTTCAAAGAGTTGTTTTCCTTCAAAGCAATCTCTTTTTCTTTTGCACCAAAATAATCTTATTTTTAAAAAATTATTTCCTTCACAAAGATCATTTAATTTTGAAGATAAGGAAATATTCTCCTTATTTAAAAATTCATTTTCTTTTGAAATATTTTTAAATTTATTTTGAAAGGAGTCTTTTTCTTTTGAAATGGACTCATATTTATTTTCTAATCTTTTATTATCTTTTTTGAGCAAATCATATTTTTCAAGAAATTATTGACAAAATGAAGCAAGCTCATTATAAGACATGTTAACATCCTCATCAAGCTCGAAATCGGAATTTATCTCAAGGGGGTTATCTCCTTGGACCATGTAGCATATGTTGGAAGCATCTCTTCCATCATCAGAGTTGCTCTCCGCATAGTATTGCTTTTGTTCGCCAAGGGAGACTATATTGTTCCATAGTATAAAAGCCGAATCAAAGTTAGAAACCCTAGATAAATATTCATCATTTAGGGTTGACTTTAAAGCATGGATGGCTTTTGAGTTAGCCTCTTGCTAAAGTATGAATTCTTAATGGTAGCAAAATAAACATGAACACCTAGGGCTTTGAGGTACATTGACATCTTAACTTTCCAAGTTTAGATGTTAAGAATATCAAAAATGGGAGGTGCCATGAAATCCATGTGTGTGTAAACAAATATTGTGATTAGCTAAAAATGAGGATCTTTAAGTCAAGGTTGTCAGATCCAAGTCAAGAGTAACAAGCTTTGATACCAATTGAAATCACCTAGAGAAGGGTGAATAGGTGACTAGCTAATCTAAAGATGAATAATGCAGAATTAAAAGCTATTTAAGCAAACTAAAAACTATTATGCAAAACACGCCAAGTATAACATAAGAGTGTAGCTGAATTCCTGGTGAAGGGCTCTAGACTATCTCCTCAAAATTCCTCTAGATAAGAGTTGAGGTGCTACTATGGCTCTCTTGGTTGAATGCAAGTGTGAACAAACAATCCCAAGCATGTATTAATAGAGCACAAATATATCAAGCATATAAAAGAGATGGACAATATAAGTATGCAAGATATAAACAAAGGAGAGATAGAGAGAGCAATCGCAAACACGGGAGATTTGTTTCAAGGTTCGAGCACCCATACTCTATGTCCCCGCCTCAACACTATGAAGAATTTTCTCTAAAAACCGATCCCACCGGATCACTCGGTACCGCAACAACTACAACGAGTTCACACTAGAACTCCTTGGACTCACTAGTCCCTCTCTTGTCCCCGCAAGAACAACACACGCAAGCACACTAGCTTGTCGAGGCCACACCTCTACACCGAGCTCCCACGAGACTCGAAACAACATGAACCCGCAAGTTCGCCTCTTCAAATACAAGATGAACACTTTGGTGATCTCAACACTTTGATCACTTAAAAACACTCTCACAACAACTCTCCTATCGGATTGATATAGTAATGGAAAGCTCAAGTATGTGTGAGAAAACTAGGATTGATTTGATGGTGAAAAACTCAAGAAATCACTTTTGAAAATCACTTTAAGACTCTCCTTTTGATATGAAAGTATTATCCCTAAAATAAGTGGAGATAACACTTAGAAAGGTGAGAAAAACTAGCTTGAAAACCCACTTAAAATCTTATAGAAAACAGTCCAAGGGAACCCCAATTTATACGCCTCCAAAATCGAACCGTTGGGGTCCAAATCAGCAGCTGACGCTGCTGTCGGTCGACTGGCCGGTCGACCGCCAACGGTCAGATTTTCGACCGTTGAAAAAAGCGGTCGACCGGACGGTCGACTGAAAAACTGGGCATTGACCTAACGGTCGACCGGGGCCATTTACAGAGAGCAGAGCTCTCTGGCGATCGACCGTGCGGTCGATCGGCCCTTGGCTGTGCATGTTTCTGCACATCGGTCGACCGCCCGATCGATCGACTTCTTGCTCGGTCGACTGGTCCAGTCGACCGCCAGAAGACCTGGTCAGCCATGTAAGGGATTAAAAACTTGGTCTTTTTACCTTCAATAAAATCTTATAAATTCTCATAAATTTCACAAAAAGAAGTTCATTGATATACTTTGATATACATACATGTTTGATTAAAAATCAAAACATATTACAAACATTTTAAACTATTTTTGGGATATAGAAATTTTAGCTTTAAACAAAAACTGTATTTTTCAAAAACAATCTCCAAATTGAAAAACGATTTTTCCAAAATATCTCCAAGTACAAAAATAAGATATTTTAAACACTTTTGAAGCTTAGTGCGTATGGATATGATCCACTACACATATATGATGAAATATCTATGTTTTGACAATAAGCTCTAAAATAGTTTTTGATAAAACCAAACTCAAGCACATGATGTATATTTTGAAGCTCAAAACTAAAACGATATTTTCTAAAATAAAAATTCTTTTATGAAAACCCATATGAATATTGTGTGTGTATGAACTTGAGCAATCCACCAACTAATCTATCATTTACATTTTATCTAAAACAAAAATCTTAACTATTACAAAACCCGACACAAGTCTTCTTGAAAATCTTCTCTTGAAAATCTTCTTCTCCTTCTTGACTTGGTCCAAACCTTGATCCAATGAGCTAGACTCCTCTTAAGTACTTGATGCAATCTTAATGCGCGAGCTCTTGAATCAACACGTGCTAGATCCAAAACTTAACTTCGAATCCTTTGTTGAAACTAAACACCTACTAAGATCTTGATCAAGTATCTGAGACTAATTAAATACAAGATCATTAGTACATAACAACATGAGTTAATCATCATCAAAACTAGAGCAATGGGCCTTTGGACCAACATCAGGATCCACCACATTATCGCCTGAATAATACCTTAGTCCAGTCATACCTACCACCAAAGGAAGACATGTTCGAGCAAATAAAGTTAGAGCTTGAACACAATCTATCTCCCTTGGTGGCGGGTCCTTGTCACGATGACCGAAGTTACGAAAGAAGGTCATCATGAAGACTAAAGTAACGAGACAAAGGCTAATGCAAAGCGTTCGCTCTCTCCATTCTCTCCCTCTCCTTCCTCCATTAGGCGAAGAAGAAGAATGACACTACAATCTACCAGAGCAAGAAAAATAGAAGTTTTTTTATTTCACATGTACTTGATGGATGGAAAAAAAATATTCAAAATACTTGATTTTTTATTTTTAAATTCTTAAAATAATGTATACTAACTTCAACAGAGTGGATCTTGTATTCAAATGTAGTAAGATTGAATTTGAGTGGAGATTCAGTCTCGAATCATTTTAGAATGACACAAGTCTCTCTCTCTATGTATATAAAGCAAAAGATTTTAATACACATATAGTGTAACATAAGAGTTTACATACACCAATGAAAATACACCATAATCCATCCATATTCATGATCCAAATCATTGATTATGATCTACATATTTTAAAACTCATATGAATCAAATTTTATGTGAATTGAAACTTTCTACCCTATAAAGAAAAAAAATAAAAAAAATTTAGTTTCTAAGACTGCCACAGACCATCTATTTTTAGATCATGAGAATGAAAGTGTAGAAAGTTTCAATTTGAACTTGTTATATTGGGTTCAAATCAACAATAAGTTTGAAAAGGCATACTAAAAATTATCTCGGGTTCTAACTAATTAGTTAGTTAACATAGAATAGTAAGTTTAAAAAGGCATACTAGAAATAATTAATAATACTAATTTAATATGACATAATTTGTCCCAGTCTCAATTCTTGATTGTCTCAAAATCTCAATTTCAGACATTTTGTCTCAGCCACAATGAATACCAGCAATTATCTCCTTAAGATAAATGTCCCAACCACACTTAGAAATCCCAAATCAATAATACTCTTAGTGTTATAAAAGTCAAAAAGTGGATGCCCAACTAATCCCAAACAGTGCCCACATTAACCCCAAATAGTTAGTCACTATGCATGATGACGCAAATGATAATGTCAGCGTGCAAATAGTGACTGCATAGTAAACTAAAGTTCTTATATAAATAGGCAATTCTTGATTCATTTTTATTTACTTCTGAAATCAATAAGAGTTTCTCTTTCTACTATCTCTCTAGAAATTCTCTCTTAATGTTATATTTCTCAGTTTTAGAACACATTATCAGTACGAGGGCTCTAGTTCTATCACAAGCTTCTACATCTATTAATTTAAGGAAAAAAATCATGTCACAAGCCACTACCTCTATTAGCTCAAGGAAAAAATAATAAATTATTCTACTTATTATACTCGTATAATAGCATTACTATATATAAAAAGAGGCTCTACCACCTATTTATAGTAATGAAGTTTGATTATGAAAAGTTAATATTCCTTTCTATTTTTATCTAACTTTACTAGCTTCTTCATTGATGCTTGAGCAGAGTAAATCCCAAGTTACTAACATTAACTAACATTATATGTCAATCATGTTTTATTGCTCATTGTTTATATATATATATATATATATATATATATATATATATATATATATATATATATATATATATATATATATATATATATATATATATATATAAACATCCACTGAAAGATTTATCAAGTAATCTGACGTACTTATATTTATTTCATTATTTATTACTCTATTATTTATGTCTATATAAACACCTATCGAAAGGTTAACCAAGTAGAGTGGTGTGCCTATATTATAACTCATAAATATATATACCATTAGATATTTATTTTACCATCAATGGGTTTTTCTCTCTCTTCTAATGGCATAAACGGCTAGTTTTTATCCTATAAATTGGTAAATCTTAAAACCCCAATAACTCACTTCTCATTCTCTCTTCATCCTCAATTTCTTCATCGTCTTCACAAATTTTCAGTTAAAATTTTCACAAGATGATTAATCTATTTTTGAAGTTTATTATTATCTTCATCATCATCCGCATTATTATTATTTTTTTTAGAGATATGCCTCCAAGTAATTTCAATTTTCCCTTATACTCCTCATATTGTTCATTTTCTCTCTTTTGTTTACTGCTATTATGACTAAAATGTAAGTTTAATTATACTATTTTGTTCTGGAATAATAATATTGTGATTCCAATTATCTTTTTATTCTATTATAGTGATCACCATGTCAAATCTTACAAAGCTTGAGTTCATTGCACTTGATATCACGGAAAAGAATTATAAGTCTTGGATCATTTATGTAGAAATACATGTTTAAGCAATGGGTCTCACGGAGAAATTAAAGAGGGAAATACTATATCATCAAAAGATAAAGTAAAAGCGACATTTTTTATACGTAGACATCTTGATGAGTGCTTAAAATGCGAATACCTCGCAGTAAAAGATCCAAGTGTCTTGTGGAAGAATCAAAAGGAAGTTATACTTCCTGCCACCAGTGATGAATGGAACTCTTTGTCTTTCCAGGACTTCAAGAAAGTCAATAATTATAACTCTGCAATGTTTCAAATAGTCTTGCAACTAAAATTTTATGTGGTGAATATCACAGATGACGAAATATTGGAGAAAATTACTCCACATTTCATGCATCTCATATAACCCTGCAATAAAAATATGAAATCACCTAGAGGGAGGCAAATAGTGATGGATAAAAAGCTATGTCAAATAATGCGGAATTAAAATAACTTATGCTATCTAGCAATACAATGAGCAAAAAAGCAATCCACACAATCAAAATAATGAATTATAAGATATATCTAGCATATGATGATTAAAACAATATAGAAGCATGCAAGGTATTAGAGGAGTGAGTTGAGTAGAGAAATAGAGAGAAGGCAATTACAAATGCAAAAAATTTTTCGAGATTCGAGCCACTACTTTACATTTTCACCTTCACTACAATGAAGGATTTCTACATTTGATCCCGCAAGATCACCAACTCTACACATTCCCGCAAGAACAAACAACCCACAAGTCCTCTCACTTGGTGCTGCAGTACCTACAATTATGAACTCTCAAGCTCGTTTGAGGCCGTAACCTCTATAACTTCTTAAATACAAGAAGGGGAGTGTCTCTCCTAGATCACCAAAAAGCTCACAAAAAGCTCACAATGCAATCCTATAACCAATCTAGGGGATTTGAAGCTCAGTGATTGTGTATATGAGTAAGGCTTTGAAGTATTTAGATTGAAGACACAAAGCTTAAAAATTAGTATTTGGAATTTTGGCTCAAAGTTCTTTTGAAAATCTTTACTAAAACTCTTAAAAATCTTGAATAAAAATACTTGATAATTATCTTAGGGTTTCTCTATAGTATCCCTATTTATAGAGGGTCAAAATAAAAGTGCGAAATCTAAAATAGTTGTTATTGATTAACCCAGAAAAGACAGATTAAAAATATAGTTGTTTGGGGTTAATTAGGCTTTCAACCAGCCTATCGGTCGACCGAGCAGTCAACCGCCATTGATCATATTTCTAACTGTTGGGAATAGGAATTGACTGGGTGGTCGACTGAATCCAACAGAGAACTCTGACGTCTTAGTCGGTCGACCGAGCAGTCGACCGAATCCAACAGAGAACTCTGATGTCTTAGTCAGTCTACCAGTCAGTCGACCGATTTTGACAAAAGATAGCACTGCTCTTACACACAGTCGGCAGGGCGGTCGACCAATATGCACAAGTCACACTTGTGCATGTCCGTGCAAAACCAGTTGACCGTTCAATCGACCGACAGAGTAATCAACTCTGCATGTCAGTCGACCGGACGATCTGACCGTAAAGTGCAAAAACAGATATAAGAAAATGTTTTGAAATACTCTTTGATTTTTCACCAAAAGATTTTGAAATCTCTTCACAAAACAAAGTTCATGTATATTTTTGAAGCTCAAATAAGTATGATCCTCGATCAACACAAAGAAGATAGTTTTGAACTTGTTTTTGTAAATATTGAAAATTCTTTTAAGATATTCTTTTAATAATCATAAATCAAAATACCGTTTTGAAAATGATCTAGACTATCAAAATCTTTTTCAAGAATTTAAAAGCAAACTATAAAAAATCTCTTGTGTGTGTGTGTGTGTGAATCTCTTGAGCAAACTAAACTCTAAGCTTCGTTTTAAAAAATCTAAATCTTACAAAATTTAATAAAGAAAATAATTTCTTTTTGATTGCTTCAATCTTGTAACTCTCTTGATCTCTTGAGCTTGACTGCTACCTTGAGTACTATGTATGTTCTTGATGCTTGAGCTCTTGAATCCTTTGTTATTAGCTTTAAAACTTGTGAGTCTTTTGGAGAAGCTAAACATAACTATAACAATCTTTTATAAACCTGTAACTTATAATAAATAACAATCGTTAGTACTAATAACTTCATGAGATTATCATCACCAAAACTTGGGTGAAGGGCCTTTGGGCCAACAATCTCCCTCTTTTTAATGATGACAAAACTCATTGAGTTATTTTAACTAAACATGGAAGAGGCTTCTTGTGAAGCTTCCCCTAAACACATGCATATATGAAATAAATCATTTTAGCTTAATGCAAATAAAGCATATATATATATATATATATATATATATATATATATAATATATATATATATATATATATATATATATATATATATATATATATATACACACACACACATACATACACATACATACACACATACATACATACATACATATGAGAGTGTTATCATGTAACCTCTATTTATAACATTTATGCATACAAGGATATTGAAATAAAAATAAGTATGCTCAAATGGTTTCCTCCAACCATCTGACCTCCATCCCTGCAATTAAAAAGGCAATGGACACAATTAAAACCAAACACAAAAATGCAATGGATGATCACCATTGAGACTAAACAATCTCAAGTATCCAGGGATCAACTTGAAACAAACTAGAACTAGTGACTAACATATATTAGGATGTAACAAAATACTAAATATCTTATAAACCAAGTCCACAAAGTACTAAATCACATAAATACTAAATATGACGTTCACAAAGTGCCAATATTACAAACCATCACAACCTAAAGTCAACAAATACTCGAGGTATTAGAAAACAAACCAAAGTACTAAAATACATCATAAACATAATACTGAAGCAACTAAAATAACTCCCTAGAATCTCTAGATCACCCCAGCTTCTTTTCTCCCTTTTTGTTAACTTCAAAAAGGTGGGAAACATGGAACAACTCACCCATCAGGAATGAAATCCTTGTCAGAGGCGTAGAGTGGAGCATCAGTCTCATCAAACAACCAGACGATCCATGCCAACAGGCTCTATAGGAACTACCCAGGGCTCGAAGGGAGGACCCTCAGCAGGGAGTGGACGAGCGTAACCAGTAGACATGGGCTAAGGCCACTTATGCTGAGCAAAGGAATAATCCATACAAGCTTGATAATAACAATGTGATGAACAAATAAAAGCAAGTGTGTTCTTAAACTCTTCCTGGTTTGCCAAAATTTTCGCTGTGTCCTCTGAGTGTCTCAAGGACATAGCAACCGTCTAGTTCATCAGTGCAGAGTATGGGTCTGCAGAAGATGAAAAGGAATTAGAAGCAAACTTAGGTGGAAGCTGAACAGGAGGGGGCTGAGCATGCGCGCGAGTGCCGGATTGCATCCTCTTCAAAAGAGTACGATCAATATCAACAAAAGAAGTATAGGCAGTCTCACCACGGATGTCAATTTTGAAATACCTGAGAAGATGAGTAACAATCATCCCGTAGGGGAGATACCTACTCGGAATCATGAGTTAGATAACATGAAGTCAATGAGGAGCTTTGGGATATTAACTCTAATGTCTTTCATAAGGCAATAGATGAGAAATTGTGCACTACCCTGAGAATGGCTATACTCACTCAATTTAGGAAGTAGATTAAAAATACAATCTTAGCGAGAACTTGAGCGGTGAGAGTATAATACTTCACCTCCTCATTATTCACCAAGCCTAGATAATCATTATCGTACAATAATCAGGAGGTAGTGAGTGCAGACTCAATGTCAGAAAACTTAAAAGATTAAAGATATCTACATTCTTGCAAGATAAGTGAAGAATTCTAGCAAATCCCTCAAGAGAGATGTCAATGTCAAATTTTTTGACATGGGAGTGGATGATATTTTCTCTAAAGGATATGTTAGAATAGAACATATAGACGAGTTCAGGATACACTTGCTCTTTGATAGTGACAAGGAATTCTAACGAATTGGCTCTAAGGATTTAAGCAACTTTAAGGTGCTCAAAGTTAGTGGCACCACTGTTTTCCTTGAAATTATCTGCTTTATCAGATGATGGAATGCTTAAACTTAGCATTCTCTGAAACAAAGGGGCTATGGGAAGAGGATTTGGATCTAGAATCGATTTTCATGGTATTTCTCGGGCTTGTCATGCCTTGCCTTCTTTGAAGACATGATGAAGGATGAAAATAGACTGAAAATTAAAAGTAAAAATAGTGGAAATTGAAAGATAGAGGGATTGAAGGAATATACCGAATAGAAGTAGCAATTTCCTCTACAATACAATTCCAAATGATGAACCAGAGTGTTGCAGAATTTTTTTTGAAGGGATTTGAAGTGAGATGAACAAATTTAAGAGAAGAGGTTGATGGGTTTGGTGAAGAGTCGGCAGAGGAGTGAAAAAGATGAGAGAAGTGAATCTAGGGTTTTGGAAAACTATCTTTAAAAGCATTAAAATGACTATCGGTTGACCGGGCGATCAACTGACCCCAGTATAGTGTACTGCAGTTCTGCAGTTCACTGCAGTCAATCGGGTGGTTGATTGAAAAAACTAGTAAGTCCAGAGAAACTCACTCGGTTGACCAAGTGTCACGCCTCGCTTCCCAAAATACGCTGAAGCGGAGACGCGACATGAGTCGGCGACGCATATGCGCAAGAAAAATACCTCACGTATACGTGCTAAGCCTTAAGTAACCTGAAACAAGCTATAAATCTAACTGTAATAAATCATGATTACTGCAATATCATATATAAGCATCACGCATGATATCATATAAATAATGACTGAAATAACAACTGAATCTGATATAACGAGAATTAGGAAATAATATGAAGGAAAGAAAGATAAGAATACCAAAATCGAAGAGGGAGAAGTTCCAGCTCTTCGCAAAGCGTACAGTCTCATCGAACACCTGCACAATAGAAATAAAACATCCAATATCTGGACGTGCAAATCTAGGGTCATCAGAAAGCGACCTGGTGAGTGTGTGTGTGTGTAAGGGGGAAAGCTTGTGCATATAAATAATGTGCACAGAATAATAACAAGATAAACTGCAGACGGAAGATAAATATATAACATGATAAACAAACAACTGAAGGATAACTGCATAACAAAATGAATGAAGATAAAAGTTAATTATCACAACTATAAACTAATAGCTGATGTCAAGATGTGTAATCTAGCATATGTCACTAGTCTGGTTGGTTGTTATTAACCTAACTAATGTAGTACTTAGCTATGTCCCATACTATAGCCATTTTTCCACATAACAAACAAAGTTATCATTGTTGTAACTGCCTGCCAATGTAGTGCATGTGTTTTGAAAGGGTGTCGTGCATACCCGGTACCACGGTTTAACACCCCTGGCGCTGAACCAGGACAAGCCGCAAGGCTCTAATATCTGAAGACCACAGCCCCACACGAAAAGACAACTAGTGTGGCGTCGTAATCCGTGCATAGCCCTGACAACTGACAACTGAATAGGTAGCCAGTACTACCTTGGTTCCCTATGGTTGGAACCTACAACTCGGTACTATAATAAGTCCTTTCAAAATATACGACATGCATCATCAGGCAATTACCCCTGTTCCCCGGGTTATGGTATCTTTTATTAATAAGCAATCAATGTGAGTTATTATTAAAGAGTAACTGATATCCCCAACAACTACCGATGTCAACACTAGCTGATAATCTGACAACTGACAACTGATATCTAACAACTGAGTAGCTGACAACTAATATTTGACATCTGAAATAGGATACTGGAGATATAGCCACTAACACAATGGTGTCACAAACAACTAGTAACTGGTACCCATATCTGACAACTAGTATGAACTCTGAAATACATCATATGATCACTAACAAATAATCTCACCAATAACTGATAAACTGATAACTATTATCTGATAACTCTGAAGTACAAGATCACCGATGTCGACTAGATCACTATCACAATAACTCAATCTCTATATTACTAAACATGAAGCAAACGGTATATCCTCAAGATCAACAAGTCAACACATACCGAAATCATATCCAAAGAGAAAACATCCTCAAACAACTGTAATCCAGAATAATTCACTTCTAAGTCAATACCAACAACTCATCCATACTCAAATGATATAATTAGTTGATACATCCAGGAACCCTTGCTTCTAATAATTCAAAACCAATATGATATCACATATCGAAGTCAAAGGTAAGATATCCACACATCTGGTTACAATCCAACAAAATCAGTCACATCTAAATACTGATCAATATCCAATGTAAATAACATAAATTCCAGTTCGACCCAAACTCCAACTAAGTCCATATACTAATCCAAGTATCCAGTAATCCAATCTCTTAGTAAAGTAACATCATAACAAGTCCGTCATCAATACCCGAATGAATCATCACCTAAGTTATTATCAAATGAAAGGACAACAAGTTTAAGAAGTACTCTATATGAAATATGTCATCTGTCATCAAATATGATCTGGGCCAACTATCCAGTGGATCAATCGAGTCACTGTCTAAGGTATATCACTGTTAGGCCTAAACCAACAATGCCAAACTACCAACACATGAAATGACACTGATATAAGCTCATATCAACTATGTAATTAAAGTGAACAATCATAGATGTTTCATGAAGCGGTACAAGTAATCAATCTGGTAAAATATAACAGAAAGTCACATGAAATGATAATTGCAACATGTAAATGCATACTGACAACGATAAATACACATGAACGAACACTCACTGAAATGACGCAATTTTAGAACCGAATCGCCATCTGGTCTTCACTGCACGAACTGGCACTGATCTACGGATCATCCCATGGATCGGTCTTTGAATTGCTTGTGTATCGGTCCACAACGAGCATGAATCCGGATTGGGTCCGAATCTCCTGAAGCTGGGTTCGGATCTTACCGAACAGATTAGAAATACTGTAACACGTAACCAAACACATGAACCCACACAAATATACCCTCGTATACGTATTCACTCCACAATATACACCCATAAACATACGCGTACACCCGCATATATACGTATACAAGTATACGTATACACCAACATACATGCATACTTAAATAAATATCAACACATTTTAATATAAATATATGCATTTATATATATATATATACACATATATATATACATATAATATACATACGCACATAACACATATACATGTAGACACATGCATACACACGCGTATACACTCATATATATACGTACGTATATACATACATATATATACTTATATACTCACATACACATGAAATAATCCCACATATGCATATACATATATACCCATCCAAGCATATACATCTTGCATAAATACATGCATACATATCACCACTCACGCACACACCAATACACATTTAATTAACTTCCCAATTATTACAAGATTACCCTCACACATATATATAACACTAACCTCGTGGCGATTTGCGGCGCACCGACGGAGGCTCTAGCAGAGGTGTCGGGGACCGCGGAGGATGTCGTTGGATAGAGAATATCGCCATGAAGGATGTGGGTGCGTTCGCACTCGCCGACAGTGATCCACAGCGATCCACGAAGAGCCAGAAAATGGCTCGAAGTAAGATGTCCCATACACAATAAAACACACAACACAATAGATAATTCAACATCATATACACATTAATACCTATGCATAAAATGAAAGAAGGGAAACTGAGATGTGAGGGGACACTCGCCCCTGTAGGATGGAGCTCGGGGCTGCCAAAGGGAGAAGGCACCGGTGATCAGGGAGGAGGCGCTGGCCTGGAGGGGACCACGGGCTGGTGGTGGAGGGGGTGCGCCATGCAGGTGGAGAGAGAGGGGAAGGAGGTGCTCGAGCTCCGGCGGATCTTAACGCTGCCTGGGCTGCTGCTGTGCTGCCGAGGGCTGCGGACAGCCAGCGTATGGCTGCGGATCATGGCGAGGGGATTGTGCGCTAGTTCTGGGCTGTCGCTGTCCAAGGGGAGGACTCACCGTCAGGGTTCTACAGGAGGGAAGAGATTGGGGAGAAGCGCTGTGCGCGCGCGGAGGTTGGACGCACAGGTTGCGAGGCGTCGTGCTAGGCATGAGGAGGAGAAGGAGATGCGGTAGAGAGGATGGCTGTGATAAGGGGGAGGATTAGATTTTGATTAGGTTTGTGATTAGGTTAAGAGAGATAATTTATATAGGGTATAATTGGGTTTGGGTTAATGGGTATAGGGTATTGGAGTTTGGGTCTCATGGATTAGATAATGGGTAGGATCATAGATGAAGGATACGGGTTAAAGGGTATAGAATCAAGGGGAAGGAAAAGTACTACAAATAATAATGGATACAAACCATAATAATATTAATGATTAATAATAACACTAAAAATAATTGACCATAACATTAATAATAATACCATTATCATTATATAACCATAATAATAATAATAATAATAATAATAATAATAAACTCTATTAACAACAAGTAATATTAACATTAATAACAATAATAGTAGTAGTAACTAATAATAAAAATAAGAATCATAATTAGTAATATTAATAGTAATTAGTAACACTAATAATAATAATCTTAATAATTAACCATACAATAATAATAATAAATAATAATATTAGTAACACTATTAATAATTAATAAACACTAACAATATTAATACTAATAATACTAATAGTAATAAGTAATTAAAAATACTGATAAGAAATAATGGCAACAGTATATAAAACCAAAGTGTCATTTACTATCTCAAAAATAATTTATTTATTTAATAATGCAATAAGTCATATATCTAGTTAATTAATAATAATAAAAATAATCAGTAAATTAAATTAAATACTTAGAAAAATAAAAATACAGTATTACTAACTAGGGATCTTACACCGGGCGATTGACTGGGATGAGAGTTCAATCCTCTTTTAGTACTTGGTCGACCGTGCGGTCGACTCGGACTACCCAAACTCAGAAATTTTGAATATTTTTGAAATTGAAAACCAGATTTCATTAAAAACTAAGTGAAATAACTATGTAAAATCCTACTTAATAGATAAAATATTTTGAAAGATTATTTAGTCCAGCAAAAATTCATAAGAATTATTTGCATAAATAATTTATTCAAAAATGATTTAAAATAACATAAAAATTATACTTATATTTAAATCATAAATTAAGCCATTAAAAAATTAGGAAATGAAGTTGTATACCCTTGACGGGCTCTAAACTTTTTCTCATAATTTTTCTAGGCTAAGAGTTGAGGTGCACAATTGTTTTCTTATTTTTATGCTTAATAATGATGTAAATATTATCATAGAAAATTCTTTCAAAAATACATATAAATATTTATATTAAAATACTAGCATATATGATAACTAATACACTCATACGCGTAAAGCATGGGACACACAAATAGAGTCTATGTTATCATCATGTACGCATTCTATATAAACATCATGGAATCATATAAATTGAAATAGACATACTATTATATGAATCAATAATTTAAAGCATCAAAATTGTATGAATTCAAACAATTACACATACATGGAAAGAAGTCAAACAACTCATCATATCTAAGCATGGATAACATTTATGGAGTCTATGACTAGCTAACATGAACAAGCAATTAATCCAAGCTTAAAACAAGTGAAGATGTTACTGATACTATTTAAGCAAGCAATCTCCATTTTCAAAAGGTAGCGTTCTTCCACCTTGCTTTTTTGATAGAGATGGATTAAATTGGTATGTCCTTCAAACTTCAAATGCATTCATCACTAAGGTACCATCTCTCCCTAAGTCTTGAAAGAGGACACAACTATAACAATTAAATTCATTGTATTTTTCGGTTCTCATATCTTCTTGGGTCCTTGAGGGTTAGTATTTTATCGAACTCATACATTATTATTCTTCAAATTTAATATTGAATAACAAAATTGCGCAAGATGGGCTTTGAGGTCACAATGTATACAAGTGTACACCTTGCCATATAAATGAGCATGTGCGTATTGTGCCTTGTGTACATGCTTGGTGTGTGCTCATGGAGTGTGTTTCCTTTGAATTTTTTTCTTTGGAAACATGGAGTCAATTTTCTTTATATCAAAAGCACATTTCTTAAACTAACATCCAATCAATTCTATTTTTCAAAGTCTTAAACTCATTTTGATCAAAAATTATTTAGAACTTTTGCCCTTACAAATATGTTTATGAGAATCAAAATCATTTTTTTTCTTTTCAAAATAAATCGATAAGTCTTCTTTTCTTTAAAAATAATATCAAGCTTGTTTTTCAAAAACTCATTCTCTTTTTTTAATTTTTTTGTTTTGAATTTTTGAAAGCTTAAAGAGTTCTTGCAATTCTTCAAAAAATCTACCAAGCTTATTAATTGTAAGTTTATCATCATCAATGAAAGTTTCTAAAGATACCTTGGTGGGGTCAACCCCAATGGCCATGAAACAAACATTAGCAATATCAACTTTCTTATCGGATTCGGTTTTTCGGATCATCCCAAGTGGCCACCATGGCCTTCTTCTTGTGCGTTGTTTTAGATATGGTCGCTTGGAGAGAGGGCAATGGCTATCAAATGTCCCGTCTTTTTGCAGTGGAAACACGGACCTATCTTTTCTTTCTTTCTTTCTTTCTTCATTTGCGGTCTTGTCCTCTAGAAGTTGCTCATCCTTTCTTTCTTATAAAATATCTTGCCAACTTTCCTTATAACCATGGTAAAGTCTTCTTTCTCACCTTTATCTATAGATTCTTCTTCCTCCGCGATGGATGGAGTTGCCTTGAAGGCAATGGACTTTTTCTTTAGAAGTTCTCTTCCTTCACGAATATTCATCTCCATCTCATATGTTTTGAGATTCCCAATGAATTCGGAGAAGTTCTATTGGCCCAAGGGTACACCCTCTGGTTTTGTTTTGATGATTACAAACCACATGAAGTGATTTGGTACTAATCAAGTTCTAGTGTTTATAATCTTACAGGGTTCAAGTGAAAAGATTGTGATTCATTCTTCCTCTAAAGAAAAGTTGTAAAGTGATCAAATTATTTCAAGGAAGAGATTCAAGTTAGGACAATCAAGATTGACTTTTGAAGAAGCTCACTTGAAGACATGTAGAACCTATGTAAGAAAATAATATGTTTAAAGTATAGAATATAGAATTGATGCTCAAGAAGTCACACACACAAAATACAAGTTTTCATATCTAGTTTTTTAGGTTTTGATACAAAATTGGTTTTCATATATGCTCTATATTTTTTTTCAAGTTTTTAAATATCTCAAAAAGAAGTTCACATGTTTGGAATATGTGTTGGTTTTTAATCTCACATTTTTTGTGCTCAAATCTATCCAAATGAACTTGTTTTTGAAAGAATTTATAAAACATATTGTGTATTAAAACATGTTTTTAATAGAAATATAGTTGAAATCATGTAGTCTTGATGTATCTATAAGACAATCTTGTTGAGCTGTCGATAGCACAGTGGAGCTGTCGAAAGGCCAATCAGCTGGACTGTCGACAGATTCTTTTCAGAGAACCGTCGACAACATTTTATAGTATCTAGGAGTTTTTGGTGTTGTTGATTTGCTTTCAACAACCCGAGGGGACTGTCGACAGCCCAAGGGTACTGTCGACAACTATTATATTATGCATCAGCTGAGCTATCGACAACTTCGTTGAACTGTCAATAGTCAAAGCCCTACAACAGGTAAATTAAGAGCCGTTGCACATTGGGCTGTCGACAGCTCTTCTGCAGATCTGCAACAGTAACGGTTATATTTTGAAAAGTGATTGATTTTGATTTTCTCAATGGTTATTTTTGCAATTTTGGGGTCTAATCACACATCTAAAACCCTGGCTTACCCCTCAAATGGCTTTTACCTACTGCCTAAATATATAGTTCATTTTAGAGGATTAAAAACAAGTTTTTGCAAGTCTAAATTAAAAATTCAAGTTTATTCAAAAGAGAAAAGTTTCTAGTTTTCAAGTTTCAAGTGTTCTCATTTTCAAACTAATTTTTACAAGTTTTCAGCTCCTAAATTCATTCATTTCAACTGAATTTTTTCTCTCACAAACTTCTTGAGTTTCACTTCTCATTCTGTACTATAAGAAGTTGTAAAAGAGAGGATTTGTGAGCTTTGTGGTCACTAAGAGCGTGTAAACCTCATTGGCTTTGTCGTATCTCCTCTGTAGATGATTGAGAGTTGAAATTATATACTCTGATCTTGTGTAGACCTTGTAGTTTCTTTGTAAAAATTTTTTTGTGGAAAATCGTTTGTGCATAGTGAAACTTTTCACGTAGTGATGGCAGGGACATAGAGCTTACTTGAACCTTGAACAAATCACTTGTGTTTGCGATTGCTTTCTCTCCTGCTTTATTTTTATTACTTGCACCTGTGCTTTTTTACTTTCATCGCACTTGATATTCATCTCTTGCATTATTCATACTTGTCAATTTTCCTAATTAAATCAAGAAGAGAATTAAGCACTTTAACTCTTATATAGAGGAATATAGAGGAGAAGTTTTAGAGCCCTTCATAGGAAATCCGACTTCACTTCTTAATTTGAGTTAACCATTTGTACCATTCATTTTAATTGTTACATTTTCGCAATTGATTAGCATTACACCAATTATTTATCTTTGCATGAAGTTTTATATGGATTATACTAATGATGAAGTCAAAATCAAAAGCAGGGATATTTGCGTATCGGATAGTGATACAACACACACTATTCTCAAAGATAAAAAGGTACTTCTTTGATTTAAAATCAACAAATACAATTATCAATATCATATCAGGTCATGTAAACTTAATTGAAGGAACTGATAAAACCAGCTTCATATTGCCAAATGGAACAATTTTTCATAAATGATGCTTCGTTTTCATCATGTCCAAAAGAAATTTGTTGAGTTTTATTGACATATATCTTCATGGATATGATACTTCGTCTGTAACTAAAGAAAATATGAAGTATATGTATCTTACTATATATACATCAGGAAAGAAGTGTATATTAGAAAAACTATCAAAGCTTTCTTCAGGATTGCATAACACATGTATAAATGTGATTGAGTCACATATGGTAGTTAAAATAAGATCCTCAGAAGATAACTCTTTGGCATGACCGGTTAAGTTATCCTGGTTTTGTTGGCCCAAAGGCCTATCGCTCTAGTTTTGATGATGATTAACTTATGTAGCTATAGTACTAATGATCTTGTATTTATTTAGTCTCAAATATTTGATCAAGATCTTAGTAGGTGTTTAGCTTCAACAAAAGATTTAAAGTTAAGTTTTGGAGCTTGCACCTGTTGATTCAAGAGCTCGCGCATCAAGATCGTATCAAGTACTCAAGAGGAGTCTAGCTCATTTGATCAAGATTTGGACCAAGTCAAGAAGGAGAAGCAGATTTTCAAGAAAAGATTTTCAAGAAGACTTGTGTCAGATTTGTAAGTGTCAAGATTTGTTTTTAGATAAAATGTAAAGGATAGATTAGTTGGTGGATTGCTTAAGTTCATATACACATACACATACAAAATTTATATGTGTTTTCATAAAAGAGTTTTTGTTTTAGAAATACCGTTTTGGTTTTTGAGCTTCAAAATATACTTCATGTGTTTTGGATTTATCAAAACTTATTTTAGAGCTTAATATCAAAAACATAGATATTTCATATTGTATGTGTAGTAGATCATATCTATACACACTAAGCTCCAAAATAATTTAAAATATCTTATTTTTGTATTTGGAGAAGTTTTGAAAAAATCATTTTTCAATTTGGACATTGTTTTTGAAAAATACGATTTTTGTTTAAGGCCAAAATTTCTATCTCACAAAAATAGTTCAAAATGCTTGTAATATGTTTTGATTTTTAATCAAACATGTTTTTATATCAAAGTATATCAATGAACTTATTATTGTAGAATTTATGAGAATTTATGGGATTTTATTAAAGATATAAAAACAAAGTTATAATCCCTTAATGTTTGACCAGGCCTTCTGTCAGTCGACCGGATCGGTCGACCGAGCCAGAAGTCGGTCGACCAATTCGGTCGACCGATGTGCACAAACGTGCACATCCAGTTTGGCTGAAGGGCCGATCGACCGACCCGGTCGACCGCCAGAGAGCTCTGCTCTCTAGATTTGGCCTCGGTCGACCAGGCGGTCGACCGGTAGAGAGCTCTGCTCTTTGTTTCTAGGCCTCGGTCGACCAGTGGCACAACAGTCAAAAATCTGACCGTTGGCCGGTCGACCGGGCGGTCGATCGACAACAGGAATTCCTGCTGAGTTGGCTCCAACGACTATATTTTTTAGGCCTATAAATTGGGGCTGTTTTGGGCTATTTTAGATAAGATTTGAAGTGGATTTTCAAGCTAGTTTTTTCCTACCCTTCTAAGTATTTATCTCCACTTGTTTTAGAGCTAATACCTCCATATCAAAAGGAGAGTTTTCAAGAGTAGTTTTCAAAAGTGATTTCTTGAGTTTTTCACCACCAAATTAATCCTAGTTTTCTCACACATACTTGAGCTTTCCATTGCTATATTAATCCCATAGGAGAGTTGTTGTGAGAGTATTTTTAGGTGATCAAAGTGTTGAGATCACCAAAGTGTTCATCTTGTATTTGAGGAGGCGAACTTGCGGGTTCATGTTGTTTCAATTTCTTGCGGGAGCTCGCTGTAGAGGTGCGGCCTCGGCAAGCTAGTGTGCTTGCGTGTGTTGTTCTTGCGGGAACAAGAAAGGGACTAGTGAGTCCAAGAGTTCTAGTGTGAACTCCTTTTAGGTGTTGCGACACCGAGTGATCTGATGGGATCGATTCTAGTGGAAATCCTTCATAGTGTTGAAGGTTGGGACGTAGAATAAGGGTGCTCGAACTCGAAACAAATCTCCCGTGTTTGCGATTGCTCTCTCTCTATCTCTCACTTGTGTTTACATATCTTGCATGTTTACATTTCTTATATCCTTATTTCCTTGATATATCTTGTGCTCTATTGTTATATGCTTGGGATTGTTTGCTCACACTTGTATTCAAACAAGAGAGCCATAGCGGCACCTCAACTTTTATCTAGAGGAATCTTGAGGAGATAGTCCAGAGCCCTTCACCGGGAATTCGTCTACACTCTTTGGTTATACCTTGTGTGTTTAACTTAATAGTTTTAATTTGCATAAATAGTTTTCTAATTCTGCATTAATTCTGAAATCACCTAGAGGGGGGTGAATAGTGTAAGTACACCTAGAGGGGGGTGAATAGGTGTACGGCTAATCTAATGAACAAAATGCGAAAATTAAAACTAAATTGCAACACACTTAGTGTAACCAACGAGTATAGCCGAATTCCCGGTGAAGGGTTCTGGACTAACTCCTCTTGATTCCTCTAAATAAGAGTTGAGGTGCTATATAAAGCTCTCGTGGTTAAACACAAGTGAGGCACACACAAACAAGCCAAGCATATAATATATAAATGAGCAATACGAAATGATGCTTTGCACAATATAAAAGAGAGAGAGAGTAAGAAAAAGAGAGAGAGTAAGAGAAAGTGATCAATCGCTAACACACGATATGTTTCGAGGTTCGAGCACACAGCTCTACGTCTCCGCCTCCACACAGAAGGATTTTCACTAACTTGTCCACACAGTGAACCTCCACTGAGGATTTGGGGCAATACAACCGGGAGTACACAACTCCTCTCTTAACCGAATACAACCTCTGCACTTAGAGGTAATGCACAACTAACACAAAAATCACCTCACACAAGAGGGGTAGGCACTTAGCCAATACAAATCAATCACCTCATACTTGAGGGATTCCAACACAAACTCCACCTCTCACTAGAGGGAGCTAAACACAATCTCCACCTCTCACTAGAGGGAGCCAACCACAACTTCCACAATCACCTCACAATAGAGGGATACCAAATCAATCTCCTCTCACTAGAGGGATATCACAATGAAGGAAGTTTACAACTTGGTGGTCTATCTCAACCACAAACTACTTTTCCCACAAAAATAAAGATCCTAATAGATAGGATAGAATGATAGTCTCAAGTGTGGAAAACAAAGTGTTTTTAAAAAAGAAAATCACTTGGGAAAATCATCAAAATAGATATAGAATTTTAGACCAAAAATAAATTCCCAAAAGACTATTTTCTTTGAATTTTCAAACACTTTAAAAACAAATAGAGATTAAGAATTTTGAACCCAAAACTTTTTGCTGACAAACACTTAAAGAGTAGGAAATTTTTCTCTCTAAAAATCTTGTTAAAAACCAGTCCAAGAACCCCCAATATATAGGCTAGAAAAAACTAGCCGTTGGGGCCAATCAACAGCCCAGACGGCTGTCGGTTAACCGGCCTGGTCGACCGCCAATGGTCATATTTTTGACCGTTGGGGCAACGGTCGACCGGCCCGGTCGATCGTGGCCTGGAACAGAGAGCAGAGCTCTCTGCCAGTCGACCGACCCGGTCGACCGGGGCTTTCCAGAGAGCAGAAGCTCTCTGGCGGTCGACCGGGTCGGTCGACCGGCCCTCCAGCCAAACTAGCGTACACATTCTGTGCACGTCGGTCGACCGACTCAATCGACCGACTCCTAACTCGGTCGACCGGCAGAAGCCAGACCAGACATATTTTAAGGATTAAAATGTTAACTTTTTAGCTTAAATAAAATCCCATAAAATCACGAAAAATCTACAAAAATAGGTTCAATATTATACTTTGATATACAAACATGTTTGAGTAAAATCAAGACATGTTACAAACATTTTGAACTATTTTTGTAACTTAGAAATTTTGTCGAAAACCAAAACTCGTATTTTCCAAAACTTGAATTTTTGAAATGGAAAATCGTTTTGTCCAAAACTCATCCAAATACAAAAACATGATTTGAAATAACTTTGAGGCATATAGTATATGGATATAATCCAATATACATATAAAGATATATATCAATGTTTTTGACAATAAATCCAAAAATACGTTTTGTTAAAATACCAAAACACCAAACTCATGAAATAGACTATCAAACTAAGTTTGTTTACATAGTTGAAGCATACATGTATATAGAACAAATCTAATATACATTAAACTATGCAAACTTGTTTTGATTCTATCTATTCATGAAAACCAAGATCGGTTAAACCAAAAATCAAAAACCAAAACCAAAACATGAAACGTGTATGTGTTGTGAACTTGAGCATATCACACAATCTAATCTTTAACAAATGGATCTAAACAATAAACTAAACACCGTACCAAAGTCTTCTTGTAGAGCTCCGTCTCCAAGTTGACTCGATCCAAACGTGATCCACCGAGCTTGACTCCAACGAGTGCTAGATATGAACTTTGACGCTCGGGCTCTTGAATCACCATGTGAAAGCTCTAGAACACCTTTGTTGAAGCTAATCACCTGCTAATATCTTGGTTAAGTATCTGAAACTAAACATCACAAGATTATTAGTAAACTATAACTACATGAGTTAATCATCATCAAAACTAAAGTGGAAGGCCTCTGGGCCAACAAATAGGTGACTAGCTAATCTAATGATGAATTAATGCAAAATAAAACTATTTATGCAAACTGAAAACTATTAAGCTAAACACACTAAGTATAACACAAGAGTGTAGCTGAATTCCCGATGAAGGGCTCTGGACTATCTCCTCAAGATTCCTCTAGATAAGAGTTGAGGTGCGACAATGGCTCTCTTTGTTGAATACAAGTGTGAGCAAACAAACCCCAGCATATAACAATTAAGCACAAGATATATCAAGCATATAAAGATATAAGCAAAATAAGCATGCAAGATATAAACACAAGTATGATATAGAGAGAGAGCAATCGCAAATACGGAAGATTTATTTCGAGGTTCAGCACCCTTGCTCTACGTCCCCGCCTTCAACACTATGAAGGATTTTCACTAGAATCGATCCCACCAAATCACTCGATGCCGCAACGCCTACAACGAGTTCACACTAGAACTCCTTGAACTCACTAGTCCCCTCACTTGTTCTCGCAAGAACAAACACATGCAAGCACACAAGCTTGCCGAGGCCGCACTTCTACACCGACCTCCCACAAGAACTCGAAACAACGCGAACCCACAAGTCCGCCTCCTCAAATACAAGATGAATACTTTGGTGATCTAAGCACTTTGATCACCTAAAAATAATCTCACAACAACTCTCCTATAGATTGATATAGCAATGGATAGCTCAAGTATGTGTGAGAAAACTAGGATTGAATTGGTGGTGAAAACTCAAGAAAATCACTTTTGAAAATCACTCTTAAAAACTCTCCTTTTGATATGGAAGTATTTGTCTCTAAAACAAGTGGAGATAAACACTTAAAAGTGTAAGAAAAACTAACTCAAAAACCCACTTCAAATCTTGTAAAAAACAGTCCAAAATAGCCCTATATAAATAGGCTCCAAAAACTAGCCGTTAGGGACAACTCAGCGGAATTCTTTGCTGTCGGTCGACCGCCAACGGTCGGATTTCCGACCTTTGAGAAGATCAGTTGACCGACCGGTCGACCGCAAACTAGGCAATGACCTAGCGGTCGACTAGGCCATTTACAGAGAGCAAAGACTCTCTGTCGGTCGATCGCACGGTCGACCGGCCTAAGCTATGCACGTTTGTGCACATCGGTCGACCGGAGCGATCGACCGACTTCTGGCATGGTCGACCGTCCGGTCAACGGCAGAAGGCCAGTCCAGCATTTTTCAGGGATTAAAAACATGTCTTTTTACCTTCAATAAAATCTCATAAATTCTTATAAGTTCTAAAAAATAAGTTCATTGATATACTTTGATATGCAAACATGTGATTAAAAATCAGAACATATTTCAAACATTTTGGACTATTTTTATAATATAGAATTTTTTGCCTTAAACAAAAATCTGTATTTTTCAAAAATGATTTTTCCAAATTGAAAACCGATTTTTTCAAAACTCCTTCAAATACAAAAATAAGATATTTTAAACACTTTTGAAGCTTAGTGCGTATGTATATGATCCACTACACATATATAATGAAATATCTAAGTTCTTGACAATAAGCTCTAAAATAAGTTTTGATAAAACACATATATATTTTGAAGCTTAAAAATCAAACTAATATTCTTCTAAAACAAAAACCCTTTTATGAAAACACATATAAATCTTGTGTGTGAGTGTATATGAACTTGAGCAATCCACTAACTAATCTATCCTTTACATTTTTATCTAAAAACAAATCTTGACACTTACAAAAACCCGACACAAGTCTTCTCTTGAAAATCTTCTTCTCCTTCTTGACTTGGTCCAAACCTTGATCCAATGAGCTAGACTCCTCTTGAGTACTTGATGCAATCTTGATGCGCGAGCTCTTGAATCAACACGTGCTAGCTCCAAAACTTGACTTTAAATTCTTTGTTGAAGCTAAACACCTACTAAGATCTTGATCACATATCTGAGACTAATTAAACACAAGATCATTAGTAATATAACTATATGAGTTAATCATCATCAAAACTAGAGTGATGGGCCTTTGGGCCAACAATCTCCCCCTTTTTGATGATGACAAAACTCATGAATTATATATATATGGATTAAAGTTAAGCTTCATAGAAGCTCTCCCTTAACTCATGCATAATAATAAACATAAAGATATTCAATGAAAGCTCATAACTAAACAACATATATGCATAAATAAGAAGATAAACAAGCATAAACCTTCTCCCCTTTTGTATAAAATAAGGAAAACATGCATATATAAACTCTCAAAATTCCTCTCTCCCTTTTTGTCAACTCATCAACAAAGGGGCAAAAACAAATCAAACAATAAAGATATATATGCGATATACATTCTTGAAGAGAGAGACGTAAAATTAACTCACCCTGCATACATGCATTACATGAAGAAGGGATGACAAAACCCTAACTCACATAAAGTATAATATACAATGCATACGTGGAGATGTGAAACTCCCCCTACACACGTGTATCACATGAAGAAGAGATGTCAAGCTCCTTAAAATAAGATACACTCAACATGAATCTATATATAGAAGAGATGTTAAGCTTCCCTTGCATATAGGCAATATACTTCAAGAAATTTTGAAATCACTTTAAAACAAATTTTGAAATCTCTTAAGTCAACAAATCAAATTTTGAGATATCATTTGTAAATAAACAAAATTTTAAGATACCATTGAAACATTGTAAATTTTTGATACCAATTAAAAAAATAAAGTATGAAGTATATTTTGATATCAATTGAAACAAAATTCTTTGAGATTTCCTAAAACAAAGATTCATATGAGTTCTATAAAATACCTCATATCAAATTGAAATCAGAAATTTTTGATACCAATTGAAATTGAAATTTTTGATACAAATTGAAATGATTAGCAATTGAAATACCAACTGAAAATAATGCATAAGCTCATAATGATACCAATTAACATTTAAAAATTAGTCAATCTTAGCATAAACATAATTTGTGCTTTAAATATGTAAATATTGTAAAACAAGCACAATCAAAACATATATATGTATGAAAAAGAAAATACCAATTGAAATTGATATTAATTGAAGTTTGAAGCATACATATATAGAAAACACAAATATGAGTATACAAACAAAAAATATTAATTGTGATATCAATTGAAAATATAATGAGGATCAAGTGTATAACTCATACCTACCACCCTTTCATGCACATGTTTAAATAGATTTTCAATAAAGAGCATACAAGGTATGGTCGCCCATCCAACCGCCCTTAGGTTGGTAGGGATTTACAAAAATAGGAGTTTGAAAATATTTTAGCATAGTTTGAAAACTCTACTAATTGAAGAAAAAATAACTAGTTAAAGTAATTTTTGAAAAATTAGTTAAAGATTATTCAAAACATGAAACCAAATTGTATGTATATCATGAAACATACTAAATACACAAAGATTGACACCCGAAATCTATAAAGCTCAAAAATATGCTCATGAAACAAAGTCATGATTAAACAAATAATGTGAGCATACAAGAGTCATGTGATTAGCATATTCATGAAAATAATCAATAGTGCTCAAAAACGTCAAACATGTGAAAATCATGAAAATTCATTTTTCATTTAAAAACAAACTTCAAGATATATGTATGACTTATCAAAACTAACAATATACATACATATCCTAAACACAAATGAGTCCATAATGTAATTTGCATGAAGGCAAGTGACTCAAGGGTATACATGTATATTTACTAGTTTTGAATAAACATAACATATACATGAAGCAAAACATCCACAAAATATGGGAAAACAAGAGTAAATGAAAGAATCATCAAAACTAGGCTATATATGTGCATGTAATGGGTACAAATGAGCATTGAAGTACAAACATATAAAAATCAAGTGTTGCTCACTGCTTGTACAATTATATACACAAGTTTTGATAAAAACTACATTTAAACAAGTATTCACCACATGAAGCACAAAACATGATTATTTTAACACAAAACTAAACATGCTAAAGAATCATCAAATATAAAAGTATGTAAACTAAATGGAGTTTAGAGATAGTTACCGAATCACATGAACTACACTCTAAGTCTCCAAAATATGGTGGTCTTCCTGAAAAACACCTAGAGGGGGGGTGAATAGGTGTTAAAGCTAATCTAATGATTTTTTTAAACAAGTATGAAAAATGATGCAACGATTGCCCAAAACAAGACTAGAAGCTGAATACCCGGTGAAGGGCTCTGAACTCCTTCCTCGTGATTCCTCTAAATAAGAGTTTGAGGTGCGTATTGCAATTTTGTTGTATGAGTGTTGATCGACAAATTAGCAAGGAATGAAAAGGATGCAATGATGAAGTGCACACAAGATATAACACAAGTTTGAAATAAAGAGCAATATCACAAGCTAAAATTGAAGAGCAATAAAGAGTAGCAAGGAAAAGAAATCAATCACAAATACAAAGAGTTTGTTTCGAGGTTTGAGCCACCGCTCTACGTCCCCGCCTTCACCACCGTGAAGGGTTTCCACTATATCACCGAGGAACGATTACAAGGTCTACCGAAGACCGGAGTACCGAACTCCACCAATTACAATCCTCTACCGAAGAGGGATCTCACACAAGAAGAACAAGTAACCAAGTGATCAACAAGGGATCACAAAACTTCTCTTTACAACTTCCTTATAGAACGAGGAGGGTTTTTGGCTCAAGAAGTGTAGTGAGAAAACAAACTCAGTTATGAATGAAAATTGCTTGAAAAACAACTGAGAAACAATAGCCAAGAATGCACTAGAGAATTTTAGAGCTTTTGAAACTTTTTCTTTCTTTTGAAAACTTGAAAAACTAGGTATATTTCTTGTATATTGCAAGTGCCCAATCTCCACTATTTATAGGGATTAGAGGAGATCAAAATATGATTAGGACTAGGTTATTAGGTCAGAAAATAGTTGCCAAAATTTCAGAATTAGCTGACACAAAAATCTCCAACGAATCTCAATACAAAATCTCAAAAAACTAACCGTTGGTGGCTGGAGACGGCTGTCGGTCGACCGGCCCGGTCGACCGGCAGTCCAATTGGCAACTAGCCGTTGGACACGGTCGACCGGTCGGTCGACCGGATGCCAAAAGGAAATTTTTGTTATGAACTGTCGGTCGACCGACGGTCGACCGACAAGAAACAGAGAGCAAAGTGGTTTCAGTCGGTCGACCGGTCGGTCGACCGGTCGGTCGACCGACAGACGTGCACAAAACATGCACGCACTAATCTCAAGGCTCGGTCGACCGGCCCGGTCGACCGGCCAAGCCTGGAATACACCGGTCGACCGGCCCGGTCGACCGTCAGGCCTGAAACAGATAAAATTATAGGATTTTTTCTGAACTATGGAAATTTTTCAAATTAATTTTGTAGGGATCTATGGCTAAGTATCATGCTGAAAAGGTAGGTATACATGAAATAAACAAGATATAAAATTTATAAAAATTTGATTCATGTATAGAAATCAAAGCATGAACTTAAAACAAAAGCCAAAAATAAAAACCGTATTTTGAAAAAGTGTGTGTGTGTTCTTGAGCCAACTTACCACAACCTCAAACTTTAACAAACTAACTCTTACATAAGTTCTAAGTGACTACAAAGTTTTCAAATGGGCTCCTCCATATGTGATCTTGAAAATCTTGCATCTTGAACCCAAAATGATCCGACTTGAGTCAAAAACGATCTTCCTTTAGGAAAAACACATCATGAATCCTTAGAACCCTGAAACACACTTAAATACTAAAAATAATTAGTACAAATAACTATATATGTTTTGTGATCATCAAAACTCAAAAAACCGGTTGATTGTAACCTTGGGCCAACAGTCTCCCCCTTTTTGATGATGACAAAACATACTAGTTATTTTTTAAAAAAATATGGGGAAAAGAGCTTGGAAGCTCCCCCTCAAATCATGCAATGTATGAAAGAATGGCTATATGAATAAATGAATGGCTATATACATAATAGATAGAAACTAGAATTCTCAACACAAAAACTAAAAACTCCAAAGACAAAAACTAAAAGTCAAAATGCATAGCTCCAAACTAGAATTCTCAACACAAAAACTAAAAACTCCAGAGACAAAAACTAAAAGTCAAAATGCATAGCTCCAAACTAACTTGATATCATTTAAGAATCAAAAATGCATATCCAAACTATCTTGTTATTACTCCAAACTCAAAATAAGCTTACTTTTTCTCCCCCTTTCTGTCATACATCAAAAAGGGTAAGCATAGTTAAAAAAAAATTCCTTCATAAATCCGTAACACAAACATTCAACTCACCACAAATAAAGAAAAATCTAGCATAGTCTAGTGGTTTTGTAAAAATATCGGCAAGTTGAAAATCGGTAGAAACATAATCAATATCAATATCACCTTTCTCATAATGATCTCTAAGAAAGTGATACCGAATGTCAATGTGCTTAGTCTTACTATATTGATTTGCATTTTTAGTCATTGAATAGTACTAGTATATCACAAAATATTTAAATATGATCAAAATGCAAATCATAGTCAAGGAGAGTATGTTTCATCCAAAGAACTTGTACACAACAAGCTCCGGCTGCAACATACTCCGCCTCGGCGGTTGAAAGGGCTACCGAATTTTGCTTTTTGGAAGACCAAGAAACAAGACAATTACCAAGAAATTGACATGTTCCACTTGTACTCTTCCTATCTACCCTACAACCCGCATAGTCGGCATCCGAAAAACTCATCATGGAAAATTGTCCGGTCTTCGGATACCACAAACCCATTTCAATTGTGCCCTTAAGGTATCTAATAATGCGTTTTACCGCAACCAAATGGGACTGTTTAGGACACGATTGAAATCGAGCACAAAGACATACCGAAAACATAATATCCGGCCTGCTAGCCGTCAAATACAACAAACTACCAATCATGCTACGGTAAAGCTTAATGTCTACACATATACCTTGTTCATCCTTGTCAAGCTTTGTTGTAGTTGCCATGGGAGTTTTGCTTGTTTTAGCTCCTTCAAGCCCAAATCTCTTGATAAGTTCCTTTGTGTACTTGGCTTGATTGATGAAGATCCCATCCTTCTTTTGCTTGATTTGGAGACCAAGGAAATAGTTGTGCTCACCCATCATAGACATCTCGAATTCTTCCTTCATGCATGATTCAAAAGCTTGGCAAGGATTTTCATTAGTAGAACCAAATATGATATCATCCACATAAATTTGAACAATAAGAATATCATTTTCAACATGTTTTGTAAACAAAGTAGTATCTATTTTTCTTTCTTAAAACCATTAGAAATTAGAAAAGAGGAAAGTCTTTCATACCAAGCCCTAGGGGCTTGTTTTAAACCATAAAGAGCTTTGTCAAGTTTGAAAACAAAATCCGGATGTGTAGGATCAACAAACCGGGGGGTTGTTCAACATACACCTCCTCTTCTATAAATCCATTTAAGAAAGCACTTTTTACATCCATTTGAAAAAGCTTAAAATCTTTATAAGATGCAAATGCAAGTGTCATCTGTATGGCTTCAAGCCGTGCTACGGGTGCAAAGGTTTCTTCAAAATCGATCCCTTCGATTTGAGTGTAATCTTGGGCAACTAACTTAGCTTTATTCTTAATAACATTTCCTGACTCATCCAACTTATTCTTAAAGATCCACTTAGTACCAATTCTTGGTCTATCGTGGGGCCTAGGAACAAAATGCCAAACTTGGTTGCGCTCGAATTGATTGAGCTCCTCTTGCATGGCTAGCAACCAATATGAGTCGGCCTCGGCTTCGAGGATGTTCTTGGGTTCAAAATGAGAAATAAAAGCATAGTGTCTACATAAATCATGAAGTTTAGAACGAGTAGTTACCCCTTTAGATACTTCACCTATAATAAGATCTTTGGGATGATGAGGATTGAATCTCCAATCTTTTGAAAGTTGTTAAGTAGGCTCCACTTCAACTTCTTGATTTTCATTTCCTTGAACCTCATTATCTTGAACTTCTTTTCCTTCATTATCCTTTGGCATGTCTTCAATAGTAGGTGAGTCCCTTAAAGTGGCTCTCTCCATATCTTCATTTAAAGCATCTATTTCTACAATATTCTTAACAAACACCTTAGATTCCTCAAACTTAACATGTATAGATTCTTCAATAGTTAAAGATGACTTATTGAAGACTCTATAAGCTTTACTAGTATTTGAATAACCAACAAAAATTGCTTCATAAGACTTTGCATCAAATTTACCTAAATTATCTTTAGTATTCAAAACAAAACATTTACAACCAAAAATCTTAAAATATGAAACATTTGATTTTCTAGAAAAATAGATATCAAAAGATGTTTTTGAAGTATTTTTGCATAAGAAAACACGATTTGATATATAGCAAGATGTGTTAACGGCCTCGGCCCATAGATAATGAGGGAGACCATATTCATTTATCATTGTCCTAGCCATCTCTTGTAATGTCCGATTTTTCCTCTCAACTACTCCATTTTGTTGTGGAGTTCTAGGACAAGATAGTTCATGCTTAATTCCATGTTCTTCACAAAAAGTGATAAAGGGCAGGTTATTGAATTCACCACCTCTATCACTTCTTATTCTTAAAATAGAAGAATCTTTTTCATTTTCAACTTTTTTCTTAAAGGCTTGAAAATATGAAAATGCTTGATTTTTGTGCTCTAAAAAGAAAACCCATGTAAAACGCGAGAAATCATCAACTAAAACAAAAGCAAACCAATTCCCACTTAGACTTTTGGTTTGAGTAGGACCAAACAAATCCATATGGATCAACTCCAAGGGACGTGATGTCATGATATCCTTGATTGACTTGAAAGAGGACTTGGTTTGTTTCCCAAGTTGGCACGCGTCGCAAACGCGGTCCTTTTCAAAGTTCAAGCAAGGAATACCTTTCACCATTTCCTTGTTGTTTAATCTAGATAGGTGGTCAAAGGAAATGTGGCCTAATCTTCTATGCCACAACCAAGAGTCATCATCGAGGGCTTTCAAACATGTAGCATTGCAAAACATATTAGACATGTCATCATGTATACATTGCATTCACGAAAACCGAAAATATACATGTGTTAGATTGTCTATCAATAACTCTACAAGCCAAATTATCAAAAACAACATCAAAACTTTTGTCACAAAGTTGACTAACACTCAAGAGGTTATGCTTGAGGCCATCAACCAAAATAACATTTTCTATTAAAGGGGATGTACCAAGTTTAACATTACCAATACCGATGATTTTTCCCTTGGCATCATCTCCGAAGGTGACGGTGCCACCTTCATGGTATCTTGATAGGGTTGCAAAGTTATTGATATCCCAAGTCATGTCTTGAGCAACCACTATCAAGATACCACAATCCTTTACGTCGTTGGGCCTTGGTATGTACCTACATTTAACAAATTTATTGACTTTGGTACCCAAATTTTCTTGGGTCCTTGAAAGTTAGTATTCCGAACCCAAATATTATTATGCGATGCATTGATTCTATCATAGCAAAACTTAACTAAATGACCTTTACGGTCACAATATGTGCATGAAAATATTTTACCATACATGAATGCATGATGTGTGTGTGGAGTGTGGGCATGTTTGGGGTGTTTGGCATGATGTAAAGGTTGTGATCTATGAGCATGAGCATGAATAGTATGTGATTGTTTCTTAGGGACTTGTTTCTTAGGAAACATAGCCTCTAGTCTATTCTTATCAAATTCACATTTTTTTCAAAACTATTCCTAAAGAATCAATTTTCTCTTTTAGCATGGAAATTTTTTTTCATCAACTTGTGAAAATTTACCTTTGCAAGAAACTTTATAGTTATCAAAGTCTTTTTGTATAGAAACAAGAGTAGAAAGTAATTCATCCTTTTCTTTAATAAGATTGAAAACTTGGTGATTTAGAGATTCATTTTCCTTTTTCATTTTCAAATATTTCTTTTTAAGAAAATCATAGTTATGTGAAAGTTCTTCAAATGCTTCTCCTAGTTCATCCATGGAAAGCTTACAATCAATAGAAGTTTGGGAATTACCTTGTTTGTGCTTTCATTTGCCATGAAGCACATGTTGGCGGTGTCGACATCCTCCTCGGATTCACTCTCGGAATCCCAAGTAGCCTTTAATGCTTTCTTTTTGTTTGGCCTTTTGGAGGTGGAAGGCTTGACTTTATTCGGGCATTCAGCAACAATATGACCCGACTTTTGGCAGTTGAAGCAAATAATTTTCTTCTCTTCTTTGCCTTGCCATCTCCTTTTATTTTGGAACTTAGCCTTGTTATACATTCTCCAAACGTTCCTAACAGGAAGTGAAAGCTCTTCATCATCTTCTTCTTCATCGTCTTCATCGGAGTATGTGGAATGGCTCTTGAAGGCAATAGTTTTCTTCTTGGAGGGAGCTATTTCTTCTCTTACTTTTCTCTCCATCTCATGGGTCTTGAGGTTCCCAATGAGACCTATTAGCTCCATCTCTTCCTTGTCATTAAGTTCCTTCAAGGTAGTGGCTTTGACTTCCCAAGATGGAGGGAGAGCCCGGATGATCTTCCTTACTCTTTGGTCGTTGTCAATGACGTCACCTAGAGAAGAAAGTCCATTAGTAATCTTCGTAAATTTCATAACCATATCATCTATGGTTTCATTCTCTTGCATAAAAAAATTTTCATATTGGGACCGAAGAAGGTCTATTTTAGCCCTCTTAACTTGTGAAGTCCCTTCATGTGTGACAAGCAAGTGAGTCCAAATCTCATGTGCAGATTTGCAATGAATAACTCTAGAGATATCATCATCATTAAGTTCTTGAAGCAATGCATAGTGTGCCCTAGCATTAGCATCAAATTCTTTAGTCTCAATATCGGACCAAGTGTCCTCATCACTGGTGGGTACACTAAATAGTTTGGTCACCGCCTTTGTAACCCGGCTTCCTAGGGATTGCAAAAATACGGTCATCTAAACCTTCCATATGGGAAAGTTAAGGCCATCAAATTTTGGTGGGGTCTTAATTCCTTCGGCCATGTTTACTAAGTGAATGATTATGAAAAAATGAATATTAAGATTAGCAATAAGGATCTCTCTAAGGTTGTTAAGCCAAGAGCCTAGAGACTAAAGCTCTGGTACCAATTGAAAAACACCTAGAGGGGGGGTGAATAGGTGTTAAAGCTAATCTAATGATCTTTTTAAACAAGTATGAAAAATGATGCAACGATCGCCCAAAACAAGACTAGAAGCCGAATACCCGGTGAAGGGCTCTGAACTCCTTCCTCGTGATTCCTCTAGATAAGAGTTTGAGGTGCGTATTGCAATCTTGTTGCATGAGTGTTGATCGACAAATTAGCAAGGAATGAAAAGGATGCAATGATGAAGTGCACACAAGATATAACACAAGTTTGAAAAAAAGAGCAATATCACAAGCTAAAATTGAAGAGCAATAAAGAGTAGCAAGGAAAAGAAATCAATCGCAAACACAAAGGGTTTGTTTCGAGGTTCGAGCCACCGCTCTACGTCCCCGCCTTCACCACCGTGAAGGGTTTCCACTATATCCACCGAGGAGCGATTACAAGGTCTACCGAAGACCGGAGTACCGAACTCCACCAATTACAATCCTCTACCGAAGAGGGATCTCACACAAGAAGAACGAGTAACCAAGTGATCAACAAGGGATCACGAAACTTCTCTTTACAACTTCCTTATAGAATGAGGAGGGTTTTTGGCTCAAGAAGTGTAGTGAGAAAACAAACTCAGTTGTGAATGAAAATTGCTTGAAAAACAACTGAGAAACAATAGCCAAGAATGCACTAAAGAATTTTAGAGCTTTTGAAACTTTTTCTTTCTTTTGAAAACTTGAAAAACTAGGTATATTTCTTGTATATTGCAAGTGCCCAATCCCCACTATTTATAGGGATTAGAGGAGATCAAAATATGATTAGGACTAGGTTATTAGGTCAGAAAATAGCTGCCAAAATTTCAGAATTAGCTGACACAAAAATCTCCAATGAATCCCAATACAAAATCTCAGAAAACTAGCCGTTGGCGGCTGGAGACGGCTGTCGGTCAACCGGCCCGGTCGACCGGCAGTCCAATTGGCAACTAGCTATTGGACACGGTCGACCGGTCGGTCGACCGAACGCCAAAAGGAAATTTTTGTTATGAACTGTCGGTTGACCGACGGTCGACCGACAAGAAACAGAGAGCAAAGTGGTTTAGTCGGTCGACCGACAGACGTGTACAAAACATGCACGCCCTGGTCTCAAGGCTCGATCGACCGGCCGGCCTGGAATACGCCGGTCGACTGGCCCGGTCGACCGTCAAGCCTGAAACAGATAAAATTATAGGATTTTTTCTGAACTATGGAAATTTTTCAAATTAATTTTGTAGGGGTGTATGGCTAAGTATCATGCTGAAAAGGTAGATATACATGAAATAAATAAGATATAAAATTTATAAAAATTTGAGTCATGTATAGAAATCAAAGCATGAACTTAAAACAAAAGCCAAAATAAAAACCGTATTTTGAAAAAGTGTGTGTGTGTTCTTGAGCCAACTTACCACAACCTCAAACTTTAACAAACTAACTCTTACATAAGTTCTAGGTGACTACAAAGTCTTCAAATAGGCTCCTCCATATGTGATCTTGAAAATCTTGCATTTTGAACCCGTAATGATCCGACTTGAGTCAAAAACGATCTTCCGTTAGGAAAAACACATCATGAATCATTAGAACCTGAAACACACTTAAACACTAAAAATAATTAGTACAAATAACTATATATGTTTTGTGATCATCAAAACTCAAAAAACCGGTTGATTGTAACCTTGGGCCAACACTTCCTACCAAACTTTCTTGATAGCGATGCATCCTATTGTAGTGTCCATCAAGCCCATGCATCTACCACCAAGGCACCAATGATCGGGACGAAACTAGCACTCAAAAACGTGTATTTATGAAATCGATGAAAAGCTCGTATATGTGCTAATGTGCCCTCAATACTTCCATTATAACATTGGCTCAACGGGTCGAATCCACAGGGAAGGGAGGCGATAGAAGCATTGACAGTTTTTATTCACATTTTATGTTAACAATTCTTCTTTGTTAAAAGAATTAGAAAAAGAAAGTGAAAAGAAAAAGAAAAGGAAATCCAGAATGTGGTAGGTGTGAAGAAGGCGATGAAAACGTTGATGTAAAAACAAAATAGAAGTGGTTTGGAAAACAACTACGAAAGGAGATGAAGCTTGTGGTAAAGAAAATGAAAACAAAGACAAACAAAGAAGCGGTGAAAACAACAATGAAAAGATACTTTGAAAAATAATTTCTAAAGCAAGATAAAAGAAAACTCATGGCTACTAACTACTAATTAATCCACTAACCATGCTAACCTCTTAGTGATAGTTGCCTCACATTTGATCCTCGGCCATCACTAATCCTTAGCTTCAAGAGACGATACAGAGCATGGCAAATGAGATGGTTCTTTACATTCAAACTTGCATCAAGATCAAGCTAATACAAACATTAAATCATCAGACTATTAAAAGAAAGCATGAAATAAGAGAGAGTTAGCTTGGTTAGCAAGTTAGCAAGTTAGATGTTAGAACCCATCATCATGAGCCATCAATGGCTCTTGCAAGAACAAGGCCTTATAGAGGCTACCCGATTCATGTGGATTATCAAGTAAGTGGTTAGATGGTTAGTGGTTAGTAGTTGATTGCCATGAGAAGAAAAGTTAGCAAAGCATCATGTAGAAGATGAAGGAGATTACATTGGAGAAGAAAGGAGGCACCTTTACATAGACTGTCACCATCTATTACATCAATCCCTCTCTATCTCTCTCTCTGTGAATCTCTCAGCCCTACTACAAGATCTAAAAAGAAGAGAAAATACAAGATAAATGAAATGAAGAGCACCTACCTACACTAACCTAAAACATAGAGAAAATCAGAACCTACTCCTAAAAACGAAAATCTGCCTCGTTCAGGGTTTCTGCAGGGGTTTTTATAGGCATAGGAGCATTCTAGAAGACGCGACGGGGCCACGCGTCGAAAATCGACGCGTGGCTCCACTCCATTGCCGCGGAAATGCGGCAACTGCCGCGTTTTGGCGGCAATACCAGGGACTTAGGTCCCTGGTTTTTGCCAGTGGGTCCCCGTTGGTTCTAGCAGCTTCCTGGTATTCCCTTTTCTGGTAATTTCGTCCGAATATTCGTCTGACATGCGCAAGAGTCTAGGTTCGACGTATCTTCTAGATGATCCCTTGCTTGGCCTCCAAGTAATGCGGATTTAATTACCCTAAAAGGGGTTTAATTAAGCTCTTATTACTCCTTTGCCCTTGAACTCTGGGTTTACCTGCAATAGAGACCAAAAACACGGTTTAGACCGACAATTTATTCATAAATCAGTGGGAAAATGCGATATAATAATGCATATTTGTAGACTAATCACACCCCCACACTTATCTTTTGCTCGTCCCGAGCAAAACAAGAAAAGAAAACTGTACTACAGAGGTTATTATACCACTTTCGCAGGTGACGCGATTGCACTGAGCGTGTACAACAAGTCGTTAAACCTCTAGGTTACCCCTAGAAGAGGAGTGTTGTCTCCTGAGGGTTTTCAGCGGATTGCACCACAAAATCCATAAAGAAAGAAGATAAATGTTAGTATTTTGAAAAACGCATTTTGAAAGAGAGACAAGTTTATTAAATATTTTTGCAAAAATATAAGCGATCTAAGGTCATAAGTCAACCAAAAATCATTCTTCCTTAAACTTAGTCTTTATGCAAGATCTTGTCTTTAATTAAGGTAAGAATTCAAAATTGGATTGAATATTTTATCTTTCATAAAACCTAGATAATATGCACTTTGTGATAGTGAAGATTTCTGGGATTTCCACTCTAACCATCAAGCCATTTATTTATATATATATATATTTTTATATATTTTTCTTTTTCTTTTTTTTCTTCCCTTAGTTTTCTTAGGCTTTCTAGTTCACCCATGTAGCGAGCCTATAACCGATGACTCCCAGACCAGACGGTTTTAGGGCATCAGATGAGAAAACATCCCTCGGGTTTAAGGACTCAAGTAAACAAGGCCACAAAACTAAGGGGGATTATTTATTTTTTCTGACCACCGTTAGGCGTGAATAATCATGCTTCTTGAGGCATAATTTTCCAGCTTAATAAGTGATGTTTTCTTCATAGATTTTTTTCTTTTTATTTATTTTTACTTTATGGCATTTTAGGTCTTTGTTTCCATCCCAAAAATTGTGTAAGTGTAAAGTGCATACTAAGGCAACAAATTCAAGATAAAATTATCTCCCCAATCTTTTATACTTAACCTATAATTTTAAACAAGATCTATTATTTTGACTAGGTTTAAGATGTCATAATTAAGGCTTTCTTAATTTCTAAGATCATCTTAATTTTCTTAAAAATAGACCAAAATTTTTGTCTCTTGTTTCAAAAAGTTTTTAAAGAAAGAGAAAATTCCTATACAAAAGGAAAAATTTCTAAAAGTATCCTAAAAGAAGTATAAAAGAAAGAAAATCTAAAAACTCTATGTTAGTAAACCCTCCCCCACACTTATCTCATGCATTGTCCTCAATGCATCGTAATGTATGTACGCATGAAACAAATAGAGAGGGAAGGAAAAATCACCTCAAGGTGGTGGTTCCGGTGGCGGTCTGATTGGTCCACGAAATCCGGCCCAATCCAACTTGCATGGAGTCTGGAGGAACCCACCAGAGACCTCAAGAATACAACCTACTAGAATGATGTATATATGTATGATTTTATTAAAAAATTTACCCCATCTAATTTCCAAATTTTCAAAATAATTTCAGAGTCAAATTTGTCAAGACCCTTGTCCCATAATGGAATGTTTGATTTGGACTCAGGAAATACAGGAACAAATACCGACTCAGAAAATAAACTTAAGTCAAGGAAAGGTTCGGGAGTCGAGATTGGTTCAGGAAGTGTGTCCAAATCAAGAAGATGAAGCTCAAGTCCACATTCATTTTCCTATGATGGAATGTGACTATCTATAATTGGTGATTCAAGCTCAAGAATGACAGGTATGGGAATCAAAACTGACTCTAAAATGTTGCTCAAATTGGGTAACAAAACAGGAGTCAATATTGATTCAGGAATTTGAACTGAATCACAAATTTGAGGATCAAAGTCACATTCCTCATTAAGTTCAATTTCACAAAAATGGGAACTTGCCAATTTATCAATGGGACTTTCAAAAGTATGAAATTGGTCAAGTTCAATATGATCATCATAAATGATTGGTGATTCAATTTCACAATGGACTGGCACTGGATCTAATACTGACTCGGGAAAAGGATTGAAATCAGGTGAAGACACCGGAGTCATAATTGAATCAGGAAGTAGAATTGAATCACTAATTTGAGGTTCATGATCATATTCATGCTCAAGTTCAATTTCAGGAAAAGGATAACTTGCCAAAATGTCAATGGGATCTTTAACATTTGAAGTTTGGACAAGTTCAGATGGGTGTGCTAAAATTGAATCTTGATGTCCAAAATGACAAGAGTCCTGGGTCAGACCAATAGAGTTTGGCATAGCTGAATTGGTCAAAGATTGATAAGATAGAGTTTCCTCATTCCTATAAATGCTAACCAATTGACTCAAT
This sequence comes from Agave tequilana, assembly GCA_038442645.1. Classification (NCBI taxonomy): domain Eukaryota; kingdom Viridiplantae; phylum Streptophyta; class Magnoliopsida; order Asparagales; family Asparagaceae; genus Agave; species Agave tequilana. The sequence continues at coordinate 915,905 of JAVJIF010030072.1, read as the reverse complement.
TGTGTTTCCACCCTATTGGGAAAGAGTTGTGTAGAGTTTTAGCACAAATATTTAACAAAGAGATGAAGGTTAGAATCCACCTTGGTGCTTAGATCACTCCCACAAATGTATTTAAAGATCGTTATACCCTTTCCAATCTCCGCTATAGCAAATGGCTATACCGGGTCGATTCTCGAGGAGAGCTAGCGATAGAAGCGTTACGGTATGTAGTGAAGAAATGAAAACAAAATGTCTTCTATGTATTTACACAATTGCAAGAAGTAACATGAAAAGAAGTGATGGATTTGTGCATTATGGAAAAGAAATTAAAAGAATGAGTGAAATGTATTGCAAAGAAAGAAAAGCTAAAAGAAAGTGTTGGAAAACTTTTATATGAGAAGATACATGGCTAGCTAACTTTACCTCATTGCTAACTTGCTAAACTCAATGGTGATTGCAAGATTGCCTCATATTGATTCATTGGCAATTAAAAATAACTTGCATGTTTGTTCAATTGATGTTTCCATCTTGAAGATTAGTGTTCTCTTTTTATTAGCTTGAAGCCTCATATTGAATCATAGGCTCACTAATAGATGTTCAATGATGAACTCTAGGATTGGTACTCAAAGGATGCTAAATTGAAAGAATCAACATTCATTTAAACATTCAAGACATAACTACAATTTAGCTTGAAGTAAAGAAGTTGTTCTTAACAAGTAGCACATGTTTGGTGATCCATCCTCATGTTCCATCAAAGGCTCTTGTTCTTGACAAGGCTCTATCCTAGGCACACATGAGTCATATGGAGTTTTAACAAGCCATTACCAAGGGAAAGCAACTATACTTCCTTGGAAATCAAAAGAAACTCTAATTATGCAAGTATTGAAACAAGCAATCATCCAAAGAGATAGAAGTTAGCTAGGTAAGTTATTAGCTAGCCATGCTATAGGAGTTTAGCTCTCCATTACACAAGTAACAAAGCCATAATTCATTATGTAAAGCAAAGATCTAAAGCAATTACAATGAACTAGAATCAAAGCAAGAAATTAAAGCAAGATAAAGTAAAGCATACTAGAGTTTGCAAAGAGATGAATGGAGCTCTTTTGATTAATCCTTGGCCACAAGAATGTCACTTCCTTGGTACAAGCTCTCAAACAGCACTCTATCTCTCACTTTGTCAAGATCTCTAGGAGGAAGAAGATGAAGTCTAAAAACCTAGGAGAAAACAAAAATACAAGAATTTTTCCCTATTTTCTTCTCTCTCTTCTCTGTTCTTTTTGTGCAGACCCTGGTCACCTATTTATAGCCATCAGTGAGAAGCCTCTAGAGCCCTGGCCGTTGGCACAAAATCCGGATCTCAACGGCCTTGGATCTGCCGTGCGCGCGCGGCAGGGGCGCGGCACTGTTGAGGCCGTTGGCTCACAACTTTCTGGTACGAGTTGGTTGCAAGGTTGTTATCCACGTGTCCTTCTAGAGTCTTCAGTTGGCGCACGGATCTCTCTGGATTCTGATTTCAAATCTTGAGCTCTTTTGATTTAATTTCTTTAATTATTGCTAATTAAAGTTATTAATGGGCTTTTTTCTCTTTAAGTTGTGGGTCTGCAAAAATAGAGAGAAAAGGGGTTAAAAATCACATATTTATATACAATATGCATGGTATGGAAGTGGTAAAATATGCAAATATGTATAACAATCACACCCCCATACCTAGCTTTTGCTCGTCCTCGAGCAAAAAAAGAAAAAAGAAAGAAAAAGAAAAAGAAAATCCTAGCTAATTTATTACACCACTTTCGTAGGTGACACGATTGCACTGAGCACGTGCAACAAGCCGTTAAACCTCTAGGTTACCCTAGAGGAGGAGTGTTGTCTCCTGAGGGTTTTCAGCGGATTGCACCCACAAAATTCATAAAGAAAAATAAAAGGGTTAGTGAAATTTTTGATCCATGTTTTAAAGATTCTAACTTGATCTATAGGTTTTAGGTTACTCTAAACTTTTCATTCCTCTTATAAGTATCTATTTGGAGTTTTGTTTTCATCTTAGGTTAAGATTTTAGGGAAAAGATTAAAAACCGGATTTTGCATCAATCCTAGGATATATACATCTATAAATATGAAGGATCTTTCTTAGACTAAGTTCATTTATTTACTAATATATATATAAATTTTTTTTTATTTACAATGTTTATTTATTTACATTCCCTTAGCATCCTTAGGTTTTCCAGTTTACCCGTGTAGCGAGTCTCTTACCGATGACTCCCAAACCAGATGGTTTTAGGGCATCAGATGAGAAAACATCCCTAAGGTTCGATGACTCGAGTAAACTAGGCCACTTAGGAATTTAAGGGCTTAACCACTTTTAGGCATGATTGGTAATGCTTCTTGAGGCACTACCTACCAGCTTAATCAGTAGTTAAGTATTTTTTTTTCTTTTTTTTTTTTTGACCACCTTTAGGCGTGATTGGTAATGCTTCTTGAGGCACTACCTACCAGCTTAATCAGTAGTTAAGTATATTTTTTTTTCCTTTTTTTTGACCACCTTTAGGCGTGATTGGTAATGCTTCTTAAGGCACTACCTACCAGCTTAATTAGTGGTTTATTAATTATTTATATATATTTTTTTATATATATATGTGTAACTAAAATCACAAAGTCTTTGATTAATCCTTCAATATGTTCAATGTTTATATCCTAAAGAAAGAATTAAAATCTAGTAATTTTTCTAATCCTTTATTACTTAACCTAAAAATCTAACAAAACTCCTCTTTTCAACTTATAATTAGAAATCTTCATTTAGAGCTTCCTTAATCCCTAAATTTCAAGTTTGATTCTTTAGACATGGATCAAAGAATTTCTTCTTCTTTTTTTTTTATTTTTTTTTTAAATTTTTATTTTTCTAAAAGAAAAGTAAAATCTAAAAAAAAAGTGGAAAATCTAGAAGAAAGATAAAATCTAAAACGACCTAAAAAAATAAAATCTAAAAAAAAAACCTAAAAGAGAGTAAAAAAAATCCTTAAAAAAAAATGAAAAATCCTATGTTAGCATCTACCCCCCCATACCTATCTCATGCATTGTTCTCAATGTATGCGATATGAAATGATGCATGAAATAGGTAAAGGAGAAAGCTACTCCCTCTGTCGTTTTGGACCCGCGGTAGCGCTCGGTCCAGCCGACTGTGTTCTCCTCAACGCTGCTTCTATACCATCTAAGCGAGAGGATTGCTCCGCTACCTTCTTCCTAAGCCGGACCTGCCCCCTAAATATCTTCTTCATGCCCTTCCAAATGACGGACATGAAGGCTCGTGAGTCTGCTGGTGGGTCCTGTCTCCAAAATTGGGGCTCATCTTCCTCCTCTAAGTTCTCCTCCGAAGAGGACTCCACAGGAATGTCCTCAGGTTGGGCACGAGGTGTCCAAAGGGCGTGTAAGCAACCAGTGTATGCACTGGTGGGTTTCTCAGCTACAACATACACTCGGTCAAATAAGTCAAATACAACGTCTGGTAGGAAGTTTCTACACAAACGTGTAATCAATACTGGATGAGAATATTTTGCACCCCGAGTGCGGGAGGAATTATCAAGTATGGCATGAAAAATGGCCCTATTCAGACAAACCGTGTGTCTATGAGTCATTAAATCATGAATGATTTGTAACACAGGTCTGTTGAAAGTCGTGGTATGATCTAGTCCAAAAATATTGCGTTGGAGCCAACGTCCAATGCAATGTACATTTCTAAACGTGGATTGGGCTTTGAGCCCACGGTCCTGCTCTGTGCAGCGGATCCCCATGATAGGCATGTAATCAACTAGTGGCAACGGGTCAGTATAATGGGGATGAATGGGGACATTGGTGATTTCAGCAATGAGTAGAATGGTGACAAAGATGTCACCATATGGCATATGAACTGTGAATTGTTGTGTGTTATGATCAACAGATGCACGATCCAATGTGTTGTAAAATGTGGTGACCAAATCAGGGCAATAGTAAGCATTATTGTCATTGTTATCATAAACTAAGGAATACCAATTCCACGCATGTATTAGATCTACAAATATATGCCCATATCCCCCTTGATCATTCAAAGTTTAGAGAAATCCCTCTCTACAAACAAGCTAGGGGCCATTAATAACAGTAAAAATATAGAGCAAAGGAACCAAGAGATCAAACCACCCCCGGATTTCGTGGGGGGAAATCAAAAGACAGGTGTGCAGAAGGCACCAGAGACAGCTTCAGGAAGAATGGGTCTGTTTTTGTCTCCAGGGAAAGAAGTCAGTCAGCCTAAAATTTTCCAGCGCGCCTGAAGTGTCAGAACTGCGGCGGAACTGCGGCAGGGCGCGGCAGATTAGGGAAAACTGGGGAGCAGAATTTTGGTGGAGGTCGGCTGTGGAAGGAAATTTTCAGATCTGAGGAAAAGTTTTCGTTTGAGGGAGGATGAATTGGGGAAGAGAGTATTTATAGGGGGAAGAAAAAATGGGATTTCCAAAGTTATCCCTAGGTCAAAGATATAATTATAACCCTAGGTCAAAGGAGTTTGGAAATGAGTGGAATCCTAGGGAAGAGAAAATCCTAGGAATGTGGAACTCTTTATATGCACAAAAATCCCTAATTTTTTTTATTTTTTTATTATTTACAAAAAGTGTAAAAGAAAATATTTACAAGTGTAGTCCCAAAATAATATGCAGGAAAATATATGGGAAACTATACAGATGGAAATGTCACAAATAAACTGGGTCACAAAGACCCAATTCGTGAACGTCGTGTGACATGGAATCAGTGGTAAAAAATGGCTTAAGACGTTGACCGTTCACAGTGAATTTGTTGCCATTATTCGGGTCAAGAATCTCAATCGCACCCTGGGAAAAGACAGTCTGCACAATGAATGGCCCTGACCACCTGGTTCTCAGTTTACCAAGGAAAAGATGGAGTCGTGAATTATACAACAGAACCTTTTGTCCTACGACAAAAATTTTCCTGTGAATGGATTTATCGTGAAAAAGATTGGTTCTGTGCTTCGTGATCCGAGCATTATCATATACCTCGTTTCTCAGCTCTTCAAGCTCGGATATCTGCAACTTCCTTAAAGCACCGGCTTTATCCAAATCCAAATTCAGCTGTTTTAAAGCCCACATAGCACGGTGTTCTAATTCAACAGGCAAGTGACAAGGTTTCCCAAATACAACTCGATATGGAGACATACCGAGGACAGTCTTGTAAGCGGTCCTATATGCCCATAAGGCATCAGTGAGTTTGATGGACCAATCCTTACGGTTCTGTCCTACAGTTTTCTCCAAAATGAGTTTTATCTGTCTATTCGTGACTTCAACTTGCCCATTGGTTTGAGGATGGTAAGCCGTGGATAATTTGTGAGTGATAGAATACTTGCGCATCAGGGCTTCAAAAGCCCTATTGCAAAAATGACTCCCATTATCACTTATTATAGCACGGGGGGCTCCAAAGCGAGAGATGATGTAGTCTCTTAAAAACTTGATGACAACATGGTTGTCATTTGTCCGTGTTGGAATCGCTTCAGCCCATTTAGAAACATAATCTACGGCTACCAAAATGTATTGGTTACCGTAGGATAGAGGAAAGGGTCCCATAAAATCGATGCCCCAAAGGTCGAAAATTTCGACTTCTAAGATGGGTGTGAGGGGCATCATATCTCTCTGTGTAATATGACCTGTCATTTGACATTTATCACAAAGCTTGCAAAAGGTATATGCATCCTTAAAGAGAGTGGGCCAGTAGAATCCACTCTGAAGCACTTTTTCCGCAGTTTTCCGTGGACCAAAATGTCCACCGCAAGCTAACTTGTGACAGAATGTCAAAACGCTCTGATGTTCATCCTCAGGAAGGCATCTACGTATGATTTGGTCAGGACAGTACTTGAATAAATACGGTTCATCCCAAAAGAAGAACCGCATTTGGCGCAGAAAACGATATTTTTCTTGTCCTGACCAATGAGAAGGTATTTGCCTGGTAGCAAGGTAGTTCACTATATCAGCATACCAGGGCTCTCCACATATTTCAAAAATGTGCTCGTCAGGAAAATCATCGTTAATCGGTATTCTTTCCTTAGGTGCGTTTGGGATTCTCGACAAGTTATCCGCAACCACGTTCTCAACGCCCTTTTTATCTTTTATTTCCAAATCAAACTCTTGCAAAAGAAGTATCCAACGAATCAATCTTGTCTTAGCATCCTTCTTTTGCATCAAGTATTTTAGGGTGGAGTGATCAGTAAAAATAACAGTTCTGGACCCTAGCAGATATTAACGGAATTTCTCCAACGCAAAGACAACTGCTAAAAATTCCTTTTCAGTAGTTGTGTAATTGAGTTGGGCCTCATTCAGCGTTCTGCTAGCATAATAGATTACGTGTTGCCTATTATCAATACGCTGTCCTAAAACAGCGCCTATAGCAAAGTCAGAGGCGTCACACATAATCTCAAAAGGCTTGGTCCAATCTGGTGCAGAGATGATCGGTGCTGAGACAAGTCTATCCTTAAGCTCTCTCCACGATTTTTGACATTCTTCATCAAAGATAAAGGGTACATCCTTCCCTAAGAGATTTGTCAAGGGTCTTGCAATGTTGCTAAACCCTTGAATGAATCGTCTATAGAAGCCGGCGTGCCCTAAGAATGATCGAATGTCCTTTAAACATGTAGGTTCAGTGAGCTTTGTTATGACTTCCACTTTAGACTTGTCTACCTCAATTCCTATTCTTGATACCTTGTGCCCAAGCACGATTCCTTGCTTGACCATGAAATGACACTTTTCTCAGTTAAGTGTCAAATTTTTCTCCATGCATCGTTGTAAAACCAGCTTCAGATGGTACAAGCATTGCTCAAAAGAATCCCCATAGATCGAAAAATCATCCATGAAAATTTCCAAAAATTTCTCCACCATGTCCGAGAACAGGCTCAACATGCAACGTTGAAACGTTGCTGGAGCATTGCAAAGGCCGAAGGGCATCCTACAGTATGCAAACGTTCCAAAGGGACAGGTGAAGGTAGTCTTCTCTTGGTCTTCGGGAGCGATTGGTGATTGGACGGGAAAGGTGTTGTATTGTGGAGTATAATTTGCACACAAATATAGATATTCAAATGAAAGAGTTAAGGTTTAGAAACAACCTCGAGTGCTCCACAAATGTATTCAAAGATCAATATACCCTTTCCTATCACCGTTATAGCATAGAGCTATACCGAGTCTATTCTCAAGGAGAGCTAGCGATGGAAGCGTTACGGTCCGTAGTGAAGAAAGTAAACGAGAATTCTTCTATGCTTATAAGAATAAAAACAAATGGGAAAATGAAACGAAAGAATGGATGGATATATTCATGGTGGAAAATGTAAAAAGAAATCAAGATTAAGATTGGTTTTGGACTAACAACTAAAAAGAAAGTAAACTTGAAGAAGCAAACCATGACTAGCTTACCTTACTACCTTACCAACACTTACTAAACTCCGTGATAGTGAAGGCGTGCCTCATGTTGATTTCATCGGCGTAGGTTTGTCTTGCGTGTTGATCTAATTACTTTCTCATGTAGATGAAGGGTGGTTTAACCCATCGGAGAAGAGAAGACCATCCAACTTGCAAGATGAACTAAAGCAATCACCCATGAGTTAGTGAAGATGGCAAGGCTAGTGGTTAGCTAGTACATGGTAGAAAAATTAGCTACAAACCATTAATGAAGAAAAGCAAAGCATGAAGTAAATTGCAAGAAAGTAAAGAAAGCAAGTAAAGAAAGCAATTAAACTAGAACCAAGCTCAAGTAGAGATGGAGAGAATGGATGAATCCTTGCATTGCTTCAAGTTGTCACTCCTTGATGTACAAGCTCTCTCTCTCTTACAACTCTCTCTTGGAATGATTTCTAGGGAAGAAGAAGAGGGATCTAAAGAACTAAAACCTAGAGAGAAACCTATGAAAAATTACAACATCTAACAATTTCTCCTCTCTTCTCCATTCAGTCTTTGCTCGCAGGTCCAAGTGAAGTATTTATAGGCCTCAGGAGAAGGATCCAGAAGACGAGACAGCTGGCAAAATCTGGCGCCCAACGGCCCCAGATTTGCGGTGGAATTGCGGCAAGGCGCGGTAGTTTTGTGGCCGTTGGCCAACAACTTTCTGGTACGAGGTTGTTATCCACGTGGCCTTCTAGAATCTTGAGTTGTTGCGCGATCTCTCTTAATTCTGGATTCAAATTTGGGCTCTTTGGGCTTTTTGAATTAATCTCTTTAATTATTGCTAATTAAAGAGATTTTGGGCCTTTTCTCCATTTGAGTGTGGACCTGCAAAAATATAGAGAAGATGAGTAAAAATCATATTTTTATTTGCAAAAATGCATGGGAATGATATGGTAAAATATGCACATTTGTGTACTAATCACACCCCCCACACTTATTCTTTTGCTCGTCCCGAGCAAAACAAAGAAAAGAAAAAACTATACTACCAATTTATTACACCACTTTCGCAGGTGACGCGATTGCACTGAGCGTGTGCAATAAGCCGTTAAACCTCTAGGTTACCCTAGAGGAGAAGTGTTGTCTCCTGAGGGTTTTCAGCGGATTACACCCACAAAATCCATAAAGAAAGAAGACAAATGTTAGTATTTTGAAAACGCATTTTGAAAAGGGAAACAAGTTTACGAACTATTTTTGCAAAAATATAAGTGATCTTAGGTCATAAGTCCACCTATAATTATTCTTTCTTAAACTTAGTCTCTATGCAAGATCTTGTCTTCAATTAAGGTAAGAATTCAAAATTGGATTGAATACTTTATCCTTCATAAAACCTAGATAGTATGCACACCGTGACAGTGAAGATTTCTGGGATTTCAACTCTAACCATAAAGCCATTTATTTATATATATATATATTTTTCTTTTTCTCTTTTTTTCTTCCCTTAGTTTAGGCTTTCTAGTTCACCCTTGTAACGAGCCTATAACCGATGACTCCCAAACCAGAAGGTCTTAGGGCACCAGATGAGAAAACATCCCTCGGGTTTAAGGACTCGAGTGAAAAAGGCCACGAAACTAAGGGGGATTATTCTTTTTGATCACCGTTAGGCGTGAATAATTATGCTTCTTGAGGCATAATTCTCCAGCTTAATGAGTGATGTTTTTTACCGTTAGGCGTGAATAATCATGCTTCTTGAGGCACAATGATCCAGCTTAATAGGTGATGTTTTATTTATAATTTTTTTTAATTTTTATGGCATTTTGGTCTTTGTTTCCATCCCAAGAAATGTGTAAGTGTGAAGTGCATACAATCTAAGGCAAAAAATTCAAGATAAAAATATCTCACCAATTTTTCTTACTTAGCCTATAATTTCAAACAAGATCTATTATTTCAACTAGGTTTAAGATGTCATAATTAAAGCTTTCTTAATTTCTAAGATACATCTTAATTTTCTTAAAAATGGATCAAAACTTTGTCTCTTATTTCAAAAAGTTTTTATTTTATATATATATATTTTTTTTTATTTTTGTAAAAGAAATGTAAAAGAAAGAAAATCTAAAAACTCTATGTTAGTAAACCCTCCCCCACACTTATCTCATGCATTGTCCTCAATGCATCATGATATATGTATGCATGAAACAAAAATGAAGAGGGAAGGAAAAAATTACCTTAAGGTGGTGGTTCCGGTGGTGGTCTGATTGGTCCACGAAACATGGCCCAATCATTATTACGTTGGGTTTTGAGGAACCCACCAGAAATATCATGAATATAACCCACTAAAAAGATAAATTCATGGAAGATTTTTATTAAGTACATGTCCCCATCTAATTTCCATTTTCCATAATAAATTTCAGAGTCAAATTTGTCAAGTACCTTGTCCCAAAGTGGAGTGTGAAATGATAGAACGGTTGACTTGGACTCAGGAATGACAGGAAATAATACCGACTCATGAAGGTGACTGAAGTCAAGTAAAGGTGCAGGAGTCGAAGTGAGTTCAGGAATTGGGTCCAAGTCAAGAAAATGAAGCTCAAGTCCACAATCATTTTCCAATGATGGAATGTGACCTAATATGGGTGATATCTCTTTACTTCCAATATTAAGGAATTCAAGCTCATCGCCATACAATTCTTCAAAACTAAGGTCAACATCTTCTGCTAGAATTGTACAATCAGTTTCAGAAGTAAAGAGATTGTGAGAATCTAGGTCACATTCCATATGTAGTTCAATACATGAAGAACTTGCCAATTTGTCAATAGGATCATCAAAAGTGTGTAATTGGTCAAGTTCAATGTGATCCTCAAAGATGAGTGATTCAACTTCATTATAAATTGGGACAGGATCCAATGTCGACTCCGGAAAAAGATTGAAGTCAGGTAAAGTTACCGGAGTCATTATTGAATCAGGAAAAGAAGTGAATCACTAAGTTGGGGTTCAAGATCACATTCCTCATGTAATTCAATTCCACAAAAAAAGTGAACTTGCCAATTTTTCAATGGGACTTTCAAAAGTATGGAATTGGTCAAGTTCAATATGATCATCATAGATTGGTGATTCAATTTCACAATGGATAGGCACTGGATCCAATACTGACTTGGAAAATGGAGTGAAATCAGGTGAAGACACCGGAGTCATAATTGGATCAGGAAGTAAAATTGAATCATCATATGGAAGTTCAAGATCATATTCATGCTCAACTTCAATTTCAGGAAAAGGAAAACTTGCCAAAATGTCAATGGGATCTGAATTTTGGACAAGTTCAGGTGATTGTGCTGAAATTGAATCTGGATTTCCAAGACTACATGACTCTTTGGTTTTAACAGAGTGGCTAGTGACATTAGAAATAGGATGAGAATGAAGAGTTTGGATCATCAAATCTATGTCATGATTTCTAGCATTTTGAGCATGAGTCATGTCTTCAAGCATCTTTCCATAATTGATAATTTCATTATTTTGATGAAAAGATGAAGTGTTGTCTTGGAAGTGATGGTAAAATTGTGAGTCCATCAGATTTTGTGAGTGTTGTTTGGACTCAAGCAAGAATTCCTTACTCGTTCCCCAAGCAGATGGTTGTTCATTATAATAAGGTGGAACTGAGTAAGACTCTTGAAAATACTGTGGAATTGGAGGGGCAAATGTTTCTTGAAGTTGTTGCTCGACCCTCTGAAGATTGGCTTCTAAACTCCTTAGTAACTCAGATTTTTCTTCAATTGGAGATTCAGAAAAAGGAGTATATGAAGCGGAATCGGGAAATGAATACTGTGGACAAGGTGAATATGGTGGACAAGGAATTTGAGAATTTGACTCGGGGTACGTGAATCCTCAATGACTCGGTGAAGAGTTGAAATTATTATGGAAATTATAATTATTAGATGGGGGGTATGGGTCATATTGATTCGGATAAGGCCAACCCGATGTATTTGGTTGGTGCGTATTGTAAAACACCGGGTTGGAATTATCCGAATAAAATGGAGTCTGTGTGAAATATGGATTCATGTTCGGATGGAAAGAATTATTATTGTTGAATGCCATATCACAAACAATCACAAAAAAAAGAAAAATCAAACAACAAACAAAAAGAAGAGAAAAAATCAAAACCAAGCCAAAAGAAGGGTTGACCTAGACCTAGACGACTCCTAACTGATTAGACTGTCCACGGGAGGTTTAGTGTAGACTTTGACCACAGGCTAATCAGCCAGGTAAGGGCAAGGTTGGTGGGAGGTTTTCCGTCAGAGACGTTCCTTAATTAAGTAACCAACAACCTTCGGGCTTTCGGCCCTCAATCCCTTTCCTAGACACTGATTTTGCAAGAGTCTATTTCCAACATTTTTCCCCCTTAGGATAATCTCCTAGATGAGTCCGAGATGTCCCTAGGGCCAACGTCTATTTTTTTATTAAATAGGCTTGGGTTAGTGAGTGCTGGGATGGTGGTTTTTGGGCTAAGGAAAGGGTAATGAAATCCCCACCTTATCTTATTTATGGGTTATGCCCTTAAAAATGAATTGTGCAAGTGTACAAAAATATATAACTAGAATTCACTCAAAGCATGAAAATCAAGCAAGAGATGATTCCTAGTCTACATGCAATGCAAAACGTACCTTGCCTCCAGCACTCTTCAACAGTAAAAGTAAAGGAATTGAAAGACACGTGCCTAGAATGAAAATGTCTAAACAATTTTTAACAATTTCAACCAATTTTTTACTGTTGATTAAATTAGCAGGTAATAGGTGAAAAATACAGGAATTCAAGTATAGCAGCAGATGTATTTTGCAGAATCAGAGCCCCTGCAGAAATTAGGTCAGTAGTGATCTCCTTCTTGCCGCAGAACCGCGGCTTTTGCCGTGGGAACGCGGCAAGTCAGAGGGCTTCTGGTCTCTGCTTTCGAGAGCAGAGGCCCAGAGCCACTTATATGTATTCTGCAATGCAAATTTTTCTGTTTTCTTCACCTGTAACCTGCAACAGAGAAGAAGATTCGTTTAGTTCTTCACTTTAAAGAAAATCCGTTGCTCTCCCCGGCAACGGCGCCATTTTGATTGGACGGGAAAGGTGTTGTATTGTGGAGTATAATTTGCACACAAATATAGATATTCAAATGAAAGAGTTAAGGTTTAGAAACAACCTCGAGTGCTCCACAAATGTATTCAAAGATCAATATACCCTTTCCTATCTCCGTTATAGCATAGAGCTATACCGAGTCGATTCTCAGGGAGAGCTAGCGATTGAAGCGTTACGGTCCGTAGTGAAGAAAGTAAACGAGAATTCTTCTATGCTTATAAGAATAAAAACAAATGGGAAAATGAAACGAAAGAATGGATGGATATATTCATGGTGGAAAATGTAAAAAGAAATCAAGATCAAGATTGGTTTTGGACTAACAACTAAAAAGAAAGTAAACTTGAAGAAGCAAACCATGACTAGCTTACCTTACTACCTTACCAACACTTACTAAACTCCGTGATAGTGAAGGCGTGCCTCATATTGATTTCATCGGCGTAGGTTTGTCTTGCGTGTTGATCTAATTACTTTCTCACGTAGATGAAGGGTGGTTTAACCCATCGGAGAAGAGAAGACCATCCAACTTGCAAGATGAACTAAAGCAATCACCCATGAGTTAGTAAAGATGGCAAGGCTAGTGGTTAGCTAGTACATGGTAGAAAAATTAGCTACAAACCATTAATGAAGAAAAGCAAAGCATGAAGTAAATTGCAAGAAAGTAAAGAAAGCAAGTAAAGAAAGCAATTAAACTAGAACCAAGCTCAAGTAGAGATGGAGAGAATGGATGAATCCTTGCATTGCTTCAAGTTGTCACTCCTTGATGTACAAGCTCTCTCTCTCTTACAACTCTCTCTTGCAATGATTTCTAGGGAAGAAGAAGAGGGATCTAAAGAACTAAAACCTTGAGAGAAACCTATGAAAAATTACAACATCTAACAATTTCTCCTCTCTTCTCCATTCAGTCTTTGCTCGCAGGTCCAAGTGAAGTATTTATAGGCCTCAGGAGAAGGATCCAGAAGACGAGACAGCTGGCAAAATCTGGCGCCCAACGGCCCCAGATTTGCGGTGGAATTGCGGCAAGGCGCGGCAGTTTTGTGGCCGTTGGCCAACAACTTTCTGGTACGAGTTTGTTACGAGGTTGTTATCCATGTGGCCTTCTAGAATCTTGAGTTGTTGCGCGGATCTCTCTTAATTCTGGATTCAAATTTGGGCTCTTTTGGGCTTTTTGAATTAATCTCTTTAATTATTGCTAATTAAAGAGATTTTGGGCCTTTTCTCCATTTGAGTGTGGACCTGCAAAAATATAGAGAAGATGAGTAAAAATCATATTTTTATTTGCAAAAATGCATGGGAATGATATGGTAAAATATGCACATTTGTGTACTAATCAATTGGGATCTGATTATATCCTGAATATCCATCCAGGAAACAATAGTACTCGTGTCCCGCCAATCTCTCCAGCATCTGATCAATGAATGGAAGTGGAAAGTGGTCTTTACGTGTGGCGGTGTTCAACTTCCTATAATCAATACAAACTCGAACTTTCGTTGGAAGACGTGTTTGTATCAATTCTTTATTCTCATTCTCCACCACAGTAAATCCAGCTTTCTTAGGCACAGCGTGGACTGGACTTACCCATTGACTATCAGATATGGGATAGATAATCCCATTGTCTAATAGTTTCAAAATCTCAGATCTAAAAGCTTCTTGCATAATGGGCTTAAGTCTGCGCTGTGGGTCTCTTTTCGGCTTAGCATCTTCCGTCAGATGAATTCTGTGTTGAACAATGGAGGGACTAATCCCCTTGATATCAGCCATGGTCCAACCAATGGCCTCTCTATTTTCCCTTAACACAGTCAGAAGGTCCTCTTCTTGTTGTTCAGTAAGATTTGATGCAATTATTACCGGAAAGGATTCATTCTCATCCAAGTACTTGTACTTGAGATGATTGGGAAGAGCTTTAAGCTCAGAAGAAGGGACAGGATCTATTACTAGTTGCTCATGGTGCAAGGGAAGAATAGGGGTGGAATTAGTGGTCCTTTCAACATTTGATCCAACAATCTGATCCAGGTTGAAGTCATCCAACTCCAACTCAAAATCCTCTTCAGACTCATACTCAATTTCTTCCACATGTTCACTGGTCAATCCCTCAATCAAGTTTACTTCAAAAGAATCTTGATCCATATCCCTTGGCTGCTTCCCCAGATGGAAGACATTCACCTCTTTCGTCATATCTCCGAACGTTAACTGTTGACTGATTTTTCCTGCACACAAAAATAAGGATATTAAATTTAGAAATAGTAGTGTGAGGTTCAGTTCTAATCCGCGGTAGCAAGGCTATGCGGGTCGTGATCCTCAAGGAGGGACTGCGATAGAAGCGTTAAGCAAGTTAATCTCTAAAATTTATCTTTTTTTTAGTTAATTGTCACGATGGTATTTACAAAGAAACGTGGTATTTACAATGAGTTGTGGGAAAGAATATTGGAGAGATGTGGATTTAATCTACGAAAAGAAAATAAAAGAAAAGAAAGGAAAACTTATCTCTTTATTTGCTTGCCGTTTGAACCGTTGCGATGATTTCCCTTTTCTTGGAAGGCGTACAAGCACGGCTTATGGGATCGTCCGCCTTCTTAATCTACTCTACGAAATAAAACAACAAGCTATGAAGACTTGTTCATCGCCATGGGCCGTCAAGGTTCCTTCTTCGGCTAGGTAGTCTCAAAGCGTCAAGTTCTCACGGTTTGCAAGACATCAGAGAAGGAAACAATATAGAAAACAAGATCAAAGAGAACAAGAACACAACATAAAATAGAAGAGATGAACAAATAAACATAACAAAAACAAACCTTTGAATGGATTTCATTAACAATTGAAGAAGAGTTGGCTTACACCGCTGTCACCTCAGTACAAGCATGGACTCTTTCCTCCATGAAAGCTTCCTCCACTCTCAGAATTTACAAAGATAAACAAAAAGAAAACCTAACCTAGAAGAAAGAGGAAAAACCCTAAAAATCTGAACTTTGGCCCTTTGCTGGACGCTGGACGCTCTGTACGTTGCAATGCAGGTGATATTTATAGGGCAGAAGACCACAGAGTCCTGGATAAACATCACCACCAAAACTGGTCCAAGGATAAGATCATATTGCCGCGGAATCGCGGCTTTTGCCGCGGATCCGCGGCAATCTAGTGGCCTCTGGCCACGCGCTTTGGCGCGTGGCCTCTCCTGGTCCGTCCCTCTGGGCTCCTGCTTCTAGAAGTGTGATCCTGGCCTTTTAATCTGGATTTTCGAGATAACTTGGTAATCAAGTTACCCTTAATCCAGATTTCTTCAAATCTTCTCTCTACGAAATTCCTCTCTATCTTGGCCTTTTATCCTCATCCTGCAGGTGTTTAGGGTTGGATAGAAGTCTATCCTTCCCTAATCTCTGATATTTGCAACTTTTAGCCCTTGTATTTGCATTTTGACTCTTTGTATTTGCGCTTTTTCACCTGGGCTTTAAACATGGGCTTGGATCTGGGCTTTTGGGCTCTTTAAGCTTTATTTATTGTTAAAATAATAATTCGAGGCCTGCACACAATAAATTACAAATTATTAATAAATGTGCAGAATTAAATGAATAAATATGAAAATGTGATGGTAAATATGATGATAAAAATGCACTTTTGACTACCAATCACACCCCCACACTTATCTTTTTGCTCGTCCTCGAGTAAAAACAAAGAAAAAGAAAAAGAAAAGAAAAGTTAATCTAACCTAACTCACTTTCGTAGGAATCACGGTTGCACTTAGCATGTGCAACAAGCCGTTAAACCTCTAGGTTACCCTAGAGGACGAGTGTTGTCTCGTGAGGGTTTTCAGCGGATTGCACCCACAAAATCCATAAAAAGAAAAATATTTGAATTATCATTGAAGAGACTAAGTAGTCTATAAGTTTTAGGATCCTCATTTTTATTCATTCTTTAAACTTAGTCTTAATAAAGTTAATTGTTTTCCATTTTAGGTAAGAATTAAAATTGAATTTCTAATATAGTCTTTTTCGTTACCAAAAATCATATGCATCCTTATGTTTTTACTAGGAATTCCTTAACTTGGACTCTCATGCCTCTTTATTATTTTTATAACTTCATCTAATTTTCTTTCGTGTAAGTATCAAGGCTTCTTGAGGCCCTAATACCTAACTAATTGATTATTAGATGTGTTAATATAATTTTTTTTTTTTTGGCATGTATAACTCATCTAATTTTCTTTCGTATAAGCATCAAGGCTTCTTGAGGCCCTCATACCTAACTAATTGATTATTAGATATGTTAATACATATATTATTTTTCTTAGTCTTCTTAGGCTTTCTAATCCACCCATGTAACGAACTTAAAGTCGATGACTCCCAAACCGGTTGGCTTTAGGGCACCAAGTGAGAAAACACCCCGCGGACTCAAATTCGAGTGAACTAGGCCCCAAAACTAAGGTCTTTATTTTATTTACTCACCTTTAGGCATGAATACTTATGCTTCTTGAGGCACATGTATCAGCTTAATTGGTGATTTTTTTTTTTCTTTTTTTTTTATGAGGCACAAGGTCTTTGTCTTAGAATCCTAGATATGCATTTGGTATGCATATTTCATTAAGGTAAAAATCAAGACTAATTATTTATTCAATTTCTCTCCTATACCTAAAAATTTAAACAATTTATTTATTTTGACCAAGTTTTTAGAAATCCTAATCATGATTTTCCTAATCCTTAAAACTAACTTAGATTTCTTTCAAAAAAATAAGTCAAAATATTTCCTTTTTATAACAAATTTTTTTTTTATGATTTTTTTTTATTTTAAGTAAATTTTTTTGTTAGTTTCTACCTATGTTAGTATGTTAGTAAAGCCCACCCCCACACTTATCTCATGCATTGTCCTCAATGTATGAATGAATGCATATATGCATGAAACAGAACAAGGGAAGGCGGAAAATTACCTTAGGGTGGTGGTTCCGGAGGTGGTCTAATTGGTCCACGAAATGCGGCCCAATCAAGATAACAAATAATTTGGTGGAACCCACCAGAAATTTTCCTTACATAACCCACTAAAATATATATATAATCATTTTTTAGTATTTCCACCCCATCAAATTTCCAAATTTCATAATAAATTTCAGAGTTAATTGTCTCAATCTCCTTGTCCCAAAATGGAGTATGAAAGGATGGAATTATTGACTTGGACATTATAGGTGCGGGAACGAATACCGACTCAGGGAAGATGCTCAAATCAAGTAAGGGCTCAGGAGTCGGGCTTGGTTCAAGAAGTGGGTCCATGTCAAGAAATTGAAACTCAAGTCCACAATCTTCTTCCCACAATGGAATGTGACCTAATATGGATGATATCTCTTTACTTCCAATATTAAGGAATTCTAGCTCATCGCCATACAATTCTTCAAAACTAAGGTCAACATCGTCCGTCAGAATTGTACAATCAATTTCAGAAGTAAAGAGATTGTGAGAATCTAGGTCAAGTTCAATATGATCATCTAAAATGGGTGATTCAATTTCATAATGAATTGGAATAGGATCCAATGTTGACTCGGGAAAAGTGAAATCAGGTGGAGACACTGGAGTCATTATTGGATCAGGAAATAAAATTGAATCATCAAGTGGAAGATCATGATCATATTCAAGCTCAAGTTCTAATTCAGGAAAG
Organism: Agave tequilana; assembly: GCA_038442645.1. Lineage (NCBI taxonomy): Eukaryota > Viridiplantae > Streptophyta > Magnoliopsida > Asparagales > Asparagaceae > Agave > Agave tequilana. Next base: position 897,801 of record JAVJIF010030072.1, on the reverse strand, counting down.
AAAAAACTTGCCAAGTTATCAAGAATTGGAGTTTCGGCAAGTTCACATGATGGTACTGAATTAGAATCTTGTTGTCCACAGCAACTTGGTTCGTCGGCTCTAAGTGAGTGGTCAATGAAAGCAGAAACGGCCGAACTGTGAGCATGTAAAGCTTGAACCATCAAATCTATGTCATGATCACGGGCTAATTGAGCCTCAGTCATGGCAGCTAGCATCTCTTTATAGTCGATAGGATCATCTTGTTCTGATTGGTCTTGAAAAGATGAAGTGTCATCATGATGAAATTGTGAGTCGGTGGACTCACGCATCATCCTATCTAAGATTGATGGTGATTGTTGCTTGGACTTATGCATACTTATCATTTCCCCAATAGATGGTAGTCTATTCTGAACTGGTGGATCTAAGTATAAATCATTGAAAGAATGTGGACTAGATGGATATGGAGGACAATTTGGTTGAGAATTAGACTCGGGGGACTCGAAACCCCATGAACTCTGTGAAGAGTTGAAATTATTATGAAAATTATAGTCATAAGATGGAGGGTGTGGGTTATATTCATTCGGATAAGACCATTCCGGCACACTAGATTGGTCAAAGTTAGGGTATGCCGGGTTGGTAATATCCGAATAATAGTTAGGGGTGTAATATGGATTAAAATTGGAATTATTCTTATATGCCATATCACACCAACACAAACACAACAAACAAATAAACAAAAAAAAAAAAAAAAAAACAAATTCTAACCTAAGTTAGGGTAGACCTATGACCTAGACGACTCCTAACTGGTTAGACCGTCCACAGGAGGTTGGGTGCAGACTTTGACCACAAGTTAATCAGCCAGGTCGGGGCAAGAGTGGTGGGAGGTTTTCCGTCAAAGACGTTCCTTAATTAAATAACCACCAATCTTCGGGCTTTCGGCCCTCAATCCCTTTCCTAGACACTGATTTGACAAGAGTCAACTTCCAGCACTGTTCCCCCTTAGGATAATCTCCTATTGAGTCCGAGATGTCCCTAGGGCCAACGTCTACTAATTTTTATGTTAGGCTTGGGTTAGTGAGTGCTTGGGATATGATTTTTGGGCTAAGGAAGGGTGATGAAATCCCCACCTTATCTTGTTAATGGGTTATGCCCTTAAGATGAATTAGTGCAAGTGTACGAGATAAATAAATAGAATTCACTCAAAGCAGATAATCAACCAAGAGATGATTCATATTCTACATGCAATGCGTACGTACCTTGCTTCTCCAGCACTCTTCAACAGTAAATAAAAATAATTGAAAAGACACGTGCCTAATATGCAAACGTCTAATCAATTTTATTTTTAACAACCAATGATTTACTGTTGAATTATTAGCAATTTACAGGTGTATCACAGAACAAAACAGAATATATCAGTAAGCAGTATTTTAATTTACAGAGACCTGCAAAAAAAATCAGTGAGTAGTTCACTGCAATTGCCGCGGATCCGCGGCTCTGGCCGCGTTTCCGCGGCAAAGTTGCAGGTCCTCGTGCTCTGCCTTCGAGGGCAGAGACACAGAATAGCTATATGTCCACTGCTGCGATAAGTTTCTGTTTCCTGTTCTCCAAACCTGCAAACAGAAAAGAATAAAGAATTAGTTAAAAATTAAATTTTTTTTGTTTTAGAGATAACTTACCGTCCCTCCCCGGCAACGGCGCCAATTTGTTGACTGATTTTTCCTGCACACAAAAATAAGGATATTAAATTTAGAAATAGTAGTGTGAGCTTCAGTTCTAATCCGCGGTAGCAAGGCTATGCGGGTCGTGATCCTCAAGGAGGGACTGCGATAGAAGCGTTAAGCAAGTTAATCTCTAAAATTTATCTTTTTTTTAGTTAATTGTCACGATGGTATTTACAAAGAACGTGGTATTTACAATGAGTTGTGGGAAAGAATATTGGAGAGATGTGGATTTAATCTACGAAAAGAAAATAAAAGAAAAGAAAGGAAAACTTATCTCTTTATTTGCTTGCCGTTTGAACCGTTGCGATGATTTCCCTTTTCTTGGAAGGCGTACAAGCACGGCTTATGGGATCGTCCGCCTTCTTAATCTACTCTACGAAATAAAACAACAAGCTATGAAGACTTGTTCATCGCCATGGGCCGTCAAGGTTCCTTCTTCGGCTAGGTAGTCTCAAAGCGTCAAGTTCTCACGGTTTGCAAGACATCAGAGAAGGAAACAATATAGAAAACAAGATCAAAGAGAACAAGAACACAACATAAAATAGAAGAGATGAACAAATAAACATAACAAAAACAAACCTTTGAATGGATTTCATTAACAATTGAAGAAGAGTTGGCTTACACCGCTGTCACCTCAGTACAAGCATGGACTCTTTCCTCCATGAAAGCTTCCTCCACTCTCAGAATTTACAAAGATAAACAAAAAGAAAACCTAACCTAGAAGAAAGAGGAAAAACCCTAAAAATCTGAACTTTGGCCCTTTGCTGGACGCTGGACGCTCTGTACGTTGCAATGCAGGTGATATTTATAGGGCAGAAGACCACAGAGTCCTGGATAAACATCACCACCAAAACTGGTCCAAGGATAAGATCATATTGCCGCGGAATCGCGGCTTTTGCCGCGGATCCGCGGCAATCTAGTGGCCTCTGGCCACGCGCTTTGGCGCGTGGCCTCTCCTGGTCCGTCCCTCTGGGCTCCTGCTTCTAGAAGTGTGATCCTGGCCTTTTAATCTGGATTTTCGAGATAACTTGGTAATCAAGTTACCCTTAATTCAGATTTCTTCAAATCTTCTCTCCACGAAATTCCTCTCTATCTTGGCCTTTTATCCTCATCCTGCAGGTGTTTAGGGTTGGATAGAAGTCTATCCTTCCCTAATCTCTGATATTTGCAACTTTTAGCCCTTGTATTTGCATTTTGACTCTTTGTATTTGCGCTTTTTCACCTGGGCTTTAAACATGGGCTTGGATCTGGGCTTTTGGGCTCTTTAAGCTTTATTTATTGTTAAAATAATAATTCGAGGCCTGCACACAATAAATTATAAATTATTAATAAATGTGCAGAATTAAATGAATAAATATGAAAATGTGATGGTAAATATGATGATAAAAATGCACTTTTGACTACCAATCATTAACCGCATAGATCCATTTCAGCAATTGATTATTGCATTCGCGGTGGCTAAGAAAGGACGTCCGAGAATGACAGGTGTTTGCGCTCTTTGATTTTGTACGGGCTGTGTTTCAAGAACAACAAAGTCCACGGGTAAATGAATTCCCCGACCCGTATCAAAACATCTGTAATTTCCCCCTTGGGAATCTTTACAGAGCGGTCAGCCAATTGAATTGTCATCTGGGTAGGACGAAGGTTGCCTAACCCTAACAGCTGATAGACGGAAAAGGGGAGAAGATTGATGCTCGCGCCCAAGTCAAGCAAAGCCCTATTTATGGTGGTCTGCCCTATGATACATGAAATGGTAGGGCTCCCTGGATCTTTATACTTCACAGGGATAGGACCATTGAGCAGTTCACTTATGTTGGAAGCCAAGAAGACTTTTTTAGGGACATTTGCTTTTCTCTTTTTGGTACACATTTCTTTCAGAAACTTGGCGTAGGATGGGACTTGTTGAATGGCATCTAAGAGAGGGACATTGATTTGTACTTGATTGAATATCTCTCTTATCTTCTCCATGTGAGCATTCATCTTATGATTTGTAAGCCTATTTGGGAATGGGACAACAGGCTTATATGTTTGCTCATCAACTTTCTCTTTTCCTTTTGACTGGGAAGTGGATGGTTGTGTGCTTGAAGAAGGAATGTCTTGCAAAGGCTTGATTGGAACAGAAGGTGGTAGCATTGGCACAGATTTGGGAGAATGATTTGAAACCTTATTATCTACACGTTTCCCAGACCTAAGGATTTGAATGGCTTGGCATTGGCTTTGGCTGGGTCCCAAGTCTTCAACTTCATGCAGAGGAAAATGGGCTTTGGGATTTGGCACAGGTTGGCTAGGTAGCATTCCTTTTTGTCTTTCAGTCAAAGAGTTAGCCAACTGCCCTATTTGGATTTGCAATTTATTCATGTCCTGCTGCTGATTGTTCATCATTGCTGCTTGGGTCTTAGATAAGGTCTCTATCATTTTCTCCAAATCAGAAAGTCTTTTGTCTGAAGGATTGGGTAGTGGATGATGTTGATACTGAGGTTGAAAATTTGCTTGGTATGGCACAGGATTTTGATATGATTGGAATCTTGGGGGGCTCTGGTACGAATGAACATTTGGTGGGTTCTGGTGGTAAGTCGGTGGATGAGACTGAGCAGGGTATTGTTGTGGGAATGGTTGTCTCGGCTGCTCAGAACCAGACTGACTCCAAGAAAAATTCGGATGGTTTTGCCATCCCGGATTATAGGTTTTGGAGTAAGGGTTGTAAGTGGGTCTGGTGTATGTGGCATTCGTACTCTCCTGAAACATTTTAGTTTGATAAACTGGACACTCCTCAAACAGATGATCCAGATCATGGCAGTAGGTACAACCCGGGTTTACCACTGGTGTTGGGTTGACCTGATTCACAGAGAGTTTTCCCTGGACTCTAGCAACTCAATCCTCTTCATCAACTGAGTTATCTTAGCTTCTGCAGCTATTGAGGATTCTATGGAATGTAAACCAGTTCTGGAAGTTGTGGGTGTAGGCTTCTCAGTACATGACTCCCACTGGACTGTCTTTTCAGCTAATGCCTCAAAAAGATCCCAACCCTGATCTTCATCCTTCTTTAAGAATTCTCCTTGACACATGGTTTCTAGGAGAGTCTTAGTCTGATAATCAAGCCCATCATAGATAATCTGGCACTGGCGCCATTTTTCTATACCGTGATGGGGACACAGGGCTACTAGGTCTTTGAAGCGCTCAAAGTACTTCCAAAACGGTTCATTGGCTTCTTGTTTGAACTGCATTATATTCTTTCTCATCAGGGTTGTCTTATGGATAGGATAAAACTTCTTAAGAAAGACCTTAACGAAATCATCCCAAGAAGAAATTGAGCTAACTGGGAGATTATAAAGCCACTTCTTAGCAATATCCTTCAATGCGAAAGGTATAAACCTAAGTCTGACAACATCCTCGGTTAACTGGGAAATTCTCATCATAAGGCATACTTCTTCAAACTCTCGGATGAAGAAGTACGCATCCTCAGATTCAAGGCCATGGAATCGTGGAAGAGTGTTTATGAACTGGGGCTTCAACTCAAAATTATTTCCATTTGTGTTTGGGAGGAGAATGCAAGATGGAAGTGATGTGCGGATAGGATAGAACTTGTCTTGCAACGACACGTTGGTGGTCATGATTGTGTCGAGTGGTGGTGTATGTGGCAGTGTAGAAACTCTCACAAGCCTCGCAGAATTCGGATCTCGATACCACTCTTGCATACAATTACACAATCAACGTGCACCAATCACACAGTCGGAAAAATGAAAAATAACAATCAAGAAAAAAGAAAAATCAATCCAAGCTTTCTAGGTTTTCTGGACCTAGACGACTCCTAACTGTAGATCGTCCACAGGAGGTTCAGTGTAGACTCTGACTATAAGCAAATCAGCCAGGTAAGGGTAAGGTTGGTGGGAGGTTTTCCGTCAGAGACGTTCCTTAATTAAGTAACCAACAACCTTCGGGCTTTCGGCCCTCAACCCCTTTCCTAGATACCGATTTTACAAAAGTCACTTTCCAACACTTTTCCCCCTTAGGATAATCTCCTAAGTGAGTCCGGATGTCCCTAGGGCCAACGTCTAGCAATTTTTATTTAGAAGCTTAGGATTGTGAGTGCGTGGGAAAATGGTTTGTAGGCTAAGGAAGGGGTGATAAAATCCCCACCTTATCTTTTTTATGGGATTTGCCCTTAGAATCAATTAGTACAAGTGTACAATATCAACAAACAAGGTTCACTCAAAGCGTAATTAAATCAAACAATGAGTGAGTCCTAGTCTATATGCTATGCTTACGTACCTTGTCTCCCGCACTCTTCAACAGTAAAAGTAAAGAAATTGAAAGACACGTGCCTAGAGATGCAAATGTCTAAACAATTTTTTTTAACTTTTACAACCAATTTTTTACTGTTGATTAGCAGATATATGGTGAAGAATACAAGACTTAAAGTATTTAAGCAGCTGTATTTTGCAGAGAAGCAAGCCCTGCAGAAAACTGGTCAGTAGTCAACTCCTCCTTGCCGCGGAACCGCGGCTTTTGCCGTGGGAACGCGGCAAGTCAGAGGGATCCTGGTCTCTGCTTTCGAGAGCAGAGGCCCAGGTCCACTTATATGTTTTGCTATGCAAGATTTGTTGTATCTTCAACCTGTACCTGCAACAGAGAAGAGTATTCGTTTAATTCTTCACTTTCAAACAAATACCGTTGCTCTCCCCGGCAACGGCGCCAAAAATTTGATTGGGAAAGAGTTGTGTAGAGTTTTAGCACAAATATTTAACAAAGAGATGAAGGTTAGAATCCACCTTGGTACTTAGATCACTCCCACAAATGTATTTAAAGATCGTTATACCCTTTCCAATCTCCGCTATAGCAAATGGCTATACCGGGTCGATTCTCGAGGAGAGCTAGCGATAGAAGCGTTACGGTATGTAGTGAAGAAATGAAAACGAAATGTCTTCTATGTATTTACACAATTGCAAGAAGTAACATGAAAAGAAGTGATGGATTTGTGTATTATGGAAAAGAAATTAAAAGAATGAGTGAAATGTATTGCAAAGAAAGAAAAGCTAAAAGAAAGTGTTGGAAAACTTTTATATGAGAAGATACATGGCTAGCTAACTTTACCTCATTGCTAACTTGCTAAACTCAATGGTGATTGCAAGATTGCCTCATATTGATTCGTTGGCAATTAAAAATAACTTGCATGTTTGTTCAATTGATGTTTCCATCTTGAAGATTAGTGTTCTCTTGTTGTTAGCTTGAAGCCTCATATTGAATCATAGGCTCACTAAATAGATGTTCAATGATGAACTCTAGGATTGGTACTCAAAGGATGCTAAATTGAAAGAATCAACATTCATTTAAATATTCAAGACATAACTACAATTTAGCTTGAAGTAAAGAAGTTGTTCTTAACAAGTAGCACATGTTTGGTGATCCATCCTCATGTTCCATCAAAGGCTCTTGTTCTTGACAAGGCTCTATCCTAGGCACACATGAGTCATATGGAGTTTTAACAAGCCATTACCAAGGGAAAGCAACTATACTTCCTTGGAAATCAAAAGAAACTCTAATTATGCAAGTATTGAAACAAGCAATCATCCAAAGAGATAGAAGTTAGCTAGGTAAGTTATTAGCTAGCCATGCTATAGGAGTTTAGCTCTCCATTACACAAGTAACAAAGCCACAATTCATTATGTAAAGCAAAGATCTAAAGCAATTACAATGAACTAGAATCAAAGCAAGAAATTAAAGCAAGGTAAAGTAAAGCATACTAGAATTTGCAAAGAGATGAATGGAGCTCTTTTGATTAATCCTTGGCCATAAGAATGTCACTTCCTTGGTACAAGCTCTCAAACAGCACTCTATCTCTCACTTTGTCAAGATCTCTAGGAGGAAGAAGATGAAGTTTAAAAACCTAGGAGAAAACAAAAATACAAGAATTTTCCCCTATTTTCTTCTCTCTCTTCTCTGTTCTTTTTGTGCAGACCCTGGTCACCTATTTATAGCCATCAGTGAGAAGCCTCTAGAGCCCTGGTCGTTGGCGCAAAATCCGGATCTCAACGGCCTTGGATCTGCCGCAGGGGCGCGGCACTGTTGAGGCCGTTGGCTCACAACTTTCTGGTACGAGTTGGTTGCAAGGTTGTTATCCACGTGTCCTTCTAGAGTCTTCAGTTGGCGCGCGGATCTCTCTGGATTCTGATTTCAAATCTTGAGCTCTTTTGATTTAATTTCTTTAATTATTGCTAATTAAAGTGATTAATGGGCTTTTTTCTCTTTAAGTTGTGGGTCTGCAAAAATAGAGAGAAAAGGGGTTAAAAATCACATATTTATATACAATATGCATGGTATGGAAGTGGTAAAATATGCAAATATGTATAACAATCAACTCCTGCAAGATTTCTATACTCTTTTCTAGACTTGATTTTTCTATAAGTGGATGCTCTAGAATGGGAGTATAAGAATCTTGGTTTTGGAAATTTTATGAAAAATGTGAGTCAGAAATGTTTTGAGATTTAAGTTTGGACTCATAGAAGAGTTCCTTACTCATTTCCAGGGCAGATGGTGGTTCATTATGAGGAGGTGGAACTGGGTAAGACTCTTGAAAATACTGTGGAATTGGAGAGACCAATATTTTCTGAAGTTGTTGCTCGGCCTCTTGTAGATTGGCTTCTATACTCTTTTGTAACTCAGATTTTTCTTCAATTGGTGGTTCAGAAAAAGGAGTATAGGAAGCGAAATCAGGGAATGAATATTGTGTAAATTGTGGATAAGGTGAACATGGGGGACAAGGAGGTTAAAAATTAAACTCGGGGGAAGTGAATCCCCATTGACTCTGTGACAAGTTGAAATTATTTTGAAAATTATAGTCATAAGAATGTGGGTATGGGTTGTATTGATTCGGATAAGGCCAACCCGATGTATTTGGTTGGTGCATATTATAAAAAGCCGGGTTGGAATTATCCGAATCGAACGGGGTCGGTGTGAAATATGGATTCATATTAGGATTGAAAGAATTGTTATTATTGAATTCCATTTCACAAACAATTAAAAACAAAAAGAAAAAATTAAACAACAAACAAAAAGAAAAGACAAAATCAAAACCAAGCCTAAAGTAGACCTAGACGACTCCTAACTGGTCGATTACCCGGGGGCGGTTGTTGCTTGAATCCGATCACAAGCTAATCGGCCAGGTGGGGGCAAAATACGGTGGGAGGTATCAGTGCGTAAGCAACGGGCCTTAATTACGCCAAACCACGGTATCTTCGAGGCGTAACCTCTTAATCCCCAGCCTTAGACACTGATTTCACAAGAGTAAGATTCAAAACAAGTTCCACCCTCAGTCAATCTCTTAATGAGTCCGAGATGTCCCTAGGGGCCAACGTCTATCAAATTTTATTAGGGCTTGGGTTGTGTGAGTGGGGACGTGGTTTTTGGGCTAAGGAAGGGTGATGAAATCCCCACCTTATCTTGTATGGGTTTTGCCCTTAATTTCAATTTGTGCAAGTGTGCAATATAGACAATAGTATAACACAAAGCGATAAATCACCCACGTGTTTGTCCTATGCTATATGCAATGCCATATGTACACCTCAATTAAGATCACAACAACAGAACAAAAATACAGTATATTGGAATTGAATTGACACGTGCCTAAATGCAAATGTCTAAACCATTTTAAAAGCGTCCAAATATCGTATTTTAGTTCTTTAATTTATTGTAGTGTGTAGGCAATCAAAGCAGGAAAATAATAATACAGATCAACTAGCTATTACAATGAACACATCCCAGCACTACAAGATATACAATTATCACAAAATGGCCGCGTTTTCGCGTCAATAGTCGCGCTTGCGTGGCGGTTCTTTGAAAGCTGGGTCCCTGCTTTCTAGAGCAGGAAGATGCAAAGCTAGTGTTTATTCTGCAATGTTAAAATCCTATAAAGAATGTCCTGCACACCAAAACAGAAAAGACAATGTTAACAAAAATGTGAAATCAAAGCCATTCCCGTTCCCCGGCAATGGCGCCAAAATTTTTATCGGGGCGAAACTAGCACTCAAAAACGTGTATTTATGAAATCGATGAAAAGCTCATATATGTGCTAATGTGCCCTCGATACTTCCGTTATAGTATTGGCTCAACGGGTCGAATTCACAGGGAAGGGAGACGATAGAAGCATTGATAGTTTTTATTCACGTTTTATATTAACAATTCTTCTTTGTTAAAAGAATTAGAAAAAGAAAGTGAAAAGAAAAAGAAAAGGAAATCTAGAATGTGGTAGGTGTGGAGAAGGCGATGAAAACGTTGATGTAAAAACAAAATAGAAGTGGTTTGGAAAACAACTAGGAAAGGAGATTAAGCTTGTGGTAAAAAAAATGAAAACAAAGACAAACAAAGAAGCGGTGAAAACAACAATGAAAAGATACTTTGAAAAAAAGTTTCTAAAGCAAGATAAAAGAAAACTCATGGCTACTAACTACTAATTGATCTACTAACCATGCTAACCTCTTAGTGATAGTTGCCTCACATTTGATCCTCGGCCATCACTAATCCTTGGCTTCAAGAGACGATACAGAGCATGGCAAATTAGATGGTTCTTTACATTCAAACTTGCATCAAGATCAAGCTAATACAAACATTAATTCATCAGACTATTAAAAGAAAGCATGAAATAAGAGAGAGTAAGCTTGGTTAGCAAGTTAGCAAGTTAGATGTTAGAACCCATCATCATGAGCCATCAATGACTCTTGCAAGAACAAGGCCTTATAGAGGCTACCCGATTCATGTGGATTATCAAGTAAGTGGTTAGATGGTTAGTGGTTAGTAGTTAGATTACTATGAGAAGAAAAGTTAGCAAAGCATCACGTAGAAGATGAAGGAGATTACATTGGAGAAGAAAGGAGGCACCTTTACATAGACTGTCACCATCTATTACATCAATCCCTCTCTATCTCTCTCTCTCTCTGAATCTCTCAGCCCTACTACAAGATCTAAAAAGAAGAGAAAATACAAGATAAATGAAATGAAGAGCACCTACCTACACTAACCTAAAACATAGAGAAAATCAGAACCTACTCCTAAAAATGAAAAGCTGCCTCGTTCAGGGCCTCTGCAAGGGATTTTATAGGCATAGGAGCATTCTAGAAGACGCGACGGGGCCACGCGTTGAAAATTGACGCATGGCTCCACTCCGTTGCCGCGTTTCCATGGCAATACCAGGGACTTAGGTCCCTGGTTTTTGCAAGTGGGTCCCCGTTGGTTCTAGCAGCTTCCTAGTATATCCCTTTTCTGGTAATTTCGTCCGAATATTCGTCTGACATGCGCAAGAGTCTAGGTTCGACGTATCTTCTAGATGATCCCTTGCTTGGCCTCCAAGTAATGCGGATTTAATTACCCTAAAAGGGGTTTAATTAAGCTCTTATTACTCCTTTGCCCTTGAACTCTGGTTTACCTGCAATAGAGACCAAAACACGGTTTAGACCGACAATTTATTCATAAATCGGTGGGAAAATGCGATATAATAATGCATATTTGTATACTAATCAAACAACCCTCTCACGTCATATGAGAGCCTACACCTACATCAAATACAAGAGGTGAGGATTTTGGTACCCATTTTCTTTTGGGTCCACGGGGTTAGCATTAATCGGAACCCAAACATTTTTATTAGCAAAATTTAAAGAATTTACCTTATCAAAACAGAACTTTGCTAAATGGCTTTTCTGGCTGCAATGTGTACATTTGTACACTCTAGCATGCACATGAGAATGAGTGCGATCATGATGTGCAAAGTGTGCACATGTATGCCGTGAATGATGTGCAAGAACATGTGGCGCTTGTTTCTTTTGAAACAAGATTTCCAATCTATTATGATTAAATGCACAATTGCTCAAAGTTGAGCTCAAACAATTTATTCTATTTTTCAAAATTTTAATCTCATTTTTATCAATGTTTGCATGAAGAGCATGGCAAGTATGAGAATCATTAGTCCTTTTCTTTTTAGAAATATTTGTTTTTCTTTTTCAACAATTTTTATTTTCAAAGAGTTGTTTTCATTCAAAGCAATCTCTTTTTCTTTTTCCACCAAATTTATTTTATTTTTCAAGGAATTATTTCCTTCACAAAGATCATTTAATTTAGAAAATAAGGAAATATTCTCCTTTTTCAAAGATTCATTTTCTTTAGAAATGTTTTCAAATTTATTTTGAAAAAAATCTTTTTCTTCTAAAATAGAATCATATTGCTTTTTCAATTTCTTATTATCCTTTTTGAGCAAATCATATTTTTCAAGAAGTTGTTGACAAAATGAAGCAAGATCATCATAAGATAAGTCAAGACATCAAGCTCGGATTCGGAGTTTATCTCAAGGGGGTATTCCCTTGGACCATGTAGCATAAGTTGAAAGCATCACTTCCATCATTCAAGTCACTCCCCACATAGTATTGTCTTTGTTCACCAAGGGAGACTATAATGTTCCATACTATGAAAGCCAAATCAAGATTAGCAACCCTAGATAAATATTCATCATTAAGGGTAGATCTTAAAGCATGTAGGGCTTTTGCATTAGCCTCAATGTTTTTTCATTTAAACAATATGAATCTTTAATAAAGGCAAAATAAACATGAATACCTAGGGCTTTGAGGTACATTGACATCTTAACCTTCCAAGTTTGGATGTTAAGAATATCAAAAGTGGGAGGTGATATGAAATCCATGTGTGTGTAAACAAATATTGTGATTAGCCAAAAATAGGGTCTTTAACTCTATATTGTTAGACCCAAATCAGGAGCACCAAACTCTGATACCAATTGAAATCACCTAGAGGGGGTGAATATGTGACTAGTTAATCTAATGATGAATTAATGTGAAATTAAAACTATTTATGCAAACTAAAAACTATTAAACTAAACACACCAAGTATAATACAAAAGTGTAGCCGAATTCCCGGTGAAGGGCTCTGGACCATCTTCTCAAGATTCCTCTAGATAAGAGTTGAGGTGCCGCAATGGCTCTCTTTGTTGAATACAAGTGTGAACAAACAATCCCAAGCATATAACAATTAAGCACAAGATATATCAAGCATGTAAAGATATAAGCAAAGTAACCATGCAAGATATAAACACAAGTGAGTGATAGAGAGAGCAATCACAAATACGGAAAATTTGTTTCGAGGTTCGAGCACCCTTGCTCTACACCCCGCCATTAACACTATGAAGGATTTCCTCTAGAATCGATCCCACCGGATCACTCGATGCCGCAACACCTATAACGAGTTCATACTAGAACTCCTTGAACTCACTAGTCCCCTCACTTGTTCCCGCAAGAACAAACACACGCAAGCACGCAAGCTTGCCGAGGCCGCACCTCTACACCGAGCTCCCACAAGAACTCAAAACAACGCGAACCCGTAAGTCCGCCTCCTCAAATACAAGATGAACACTTTGGTGATCTAAACACTTTGATCATCTAAAAACAATCTCACAACAACTCTCCTATAGGATTAATATATCAATGGATAGCTCAAGTATGTGTGAGAAAACTAGGATTGAATTGGTGGTGAAAAACTCAAGAAAATTACTTTTGAAAACCACTCTTATATAGATGTATTTGGCTCTAAAACAAGTGGAGATAAACACTTAGAAGTGTAAGAAAAATTAGCTCAAAAACCACTTCAAATCTTATAGAAAACAGCCCAAAACAGCTCCATATAAATAGGCTCTAAAAACTAGCCGTTAGGAAAAACTCAGCAGAATTCTCTGCTATCGGTCGACCGCCCAATCGACTGCTAATGGTCAGATTTCTGACCGTTGGGAAGATCGGTCGACCGGCCGGTCGACCGCAAACTGGGCAATGACCGCTCGGTCGACCGGGGCCATTTACAGAGAGCAGAGACTCTCTGTCAGTTGACCGCACGGTTGACTGGCCCAAGCTGTGAACGTTTGTGCACATCGGTCGACCGAAACAGTCGTCTGACTTCGGCACGATCGACCGTCCGGTCGACCGGCAAAAGGCCAGTCTAGCATTTTTCAGGGATTAAAAACATGTCTTTTTACCTTCAATAAAATCCCATAAATTCTCATAAATTCTAAAAAAATAAGTTCATTGATATACTTTGATATACAAACATGTTGATTAAAAATAAAAACATATTTCAAACATTTTGAAATATTTTTGTACTATAGAATTTTTTGTCTTAAACAAAAATCTGTATTTTTCAAAAATGATTTTTTCAAATTGAAAACCGATTTTTCTCAAACTCCTTCAAATACAAAAACAAGATATTTTAAACACTTTTAAAGCTTAGTGTGTATGGATATAATCCACTACACATATATGATGAAATATCTAAGTTTTTGACAATAAGCTCTAAAATAAGTTTTGATAAAACACGTGTATATTTTAAATTTTAAAAATCAAACCGGTATTTTTCTAAAACAAAAACTCTTTTATGAAAACACATATAAATCTTGTGTGTGAGCGTATATGAGCTTAAGTAATCCACCAACTAATCTATCTTTTACATTTTTATCTAAAAATAAATCTTGACACTTACAAAAACCCGACACAAGTCTTCTCTTGAAAATCTTCTTCTCCTTCTTGACTTGGTCCAAACCTTGATCCAATGAGCTAGACTCCTCTTGAGTACTTGATGTGATCTTGATGCCGAGCTCTAGAATCAACACGTGCTAGCTCCAAAATTTGACTTTAAATCCTTTGTTGAAGCTAAACACCTACTAAGTCTTGATCACATATCTGAGACTAATTAAACACATGATCATTAGTACTATAACTACATGAGTTAATCATCATCAAAACTAGAGTGATGGGCCTTTGGGCTAACAAATTCATCATTAGATTAGCTAGTCACCTATTCACCCCCCTCTAGGTGATTTCAGGTTTGATAATGATGCGAATAATTATTGCTCAAATGAACATTCGTTGAAAGGCCCGAAGATCCTTCAAACTAGTAAAATTCCATGTGAGACTTGTTCTTTTGGGAAATTGATCACGAGATCATCACCAACTAAAATTAAAACTGAATCACTTACATTTTTTGAATGTATTTAAGGCGATATATATGAGCTTATTCATCCATAATATAGAGCATTTTGATACTTTACGGTATTGATAAATGCCTCCTGTAGATGATCACACATTTGTCTATTATCTACTCACAATATGACATTTGCGAGATTTCTTGCTCAAATATTAAGATTATGAGCAAAATTTCCTGATTATACAATCAAAAAAGTTAGACTTGATAATTCTGGTGAGTTTACGTCTCACGCTTTCAATGATTATTGTATGTCAATTAGAATTACTAATGAGCATCATGTTATCTATATACATACACAAAATGGTCTAATTGAACTATTGATTAAGCGCCTCCAGCTTATTGCTAGATCAATAATAATGAGATAAAGCTTTCTATTTCTATGTAAGGTCATGTAATTTTATATGCTGCAATATTAATTCTCATCAGATTAAGTGCATATCATGAGTACTCCCTATTACAGTTGGCATTTGGTCAAGAACCAAATATTTCCCTTCTAAGAATCTTTGATTGTGTAGTATATGTACCAGTTACTTTACCATAACATACAAAGATGGGTCCTCAAAGGAGATCGAGAATATATGTCGGGTATGAATTTCCTTCTATCATAAGATATCTTAAGTCTCAAACCAGTGTATTTTTATGGCTCATTTTGCCGACTGCCATTTCATTGAGGAAATTTTCCCATCATTAGGGGAAGAAAAGATACAGTTGAAAAAAGAGATTACACTGAGTGAACCGACTTTATTGCATCTGATCCTCACACAAAATAATGTGAGTTAAAAGTGGAAAAGATTATGCATTTATAAGAAATAGCAAATCAATTATCAAACGTGTTCACTAATACAAAAAGAGTGACTAAATTATACATACCAGCTGTAAATGCTCCGGTTCGGATTCAAATCCCAAAAGGACAATCTGAAAATAAAGTCACTAATGAGTCTATGACATGACTAAGCATGGTAGACCAATCGGTTCGAAAGATAAAAATTCTCAAAAAAAAGAGAGCAGATAAACATTAATATAGAGGAATGTGTTCCAGAGGAAACACAAAATAAGATAAATCAAGAGATAGAAAATTATGAAGGTATAAAAAAATCATGAAATCTCAATTGATTATATTAATATAGAAAAATTATGGAATCGAAGTAAGATGGAATATATTAAAAAATATTTTTTTATTTCGTAGCATGTGATATTATTAATAGAAGAGATGATCTTGAACCAAGATTTGTCACTTAATGTCAAAATAGACACAATTAGATTAAATAAAAAGATGCTATATAGGTTGAATTGAATTCACTCAATAAACAAAAAATATTTGAATCTATTTTCCTCAAGCGTAAAGTATTTGGACCTATTGTCCTCTCACCTGAAGTTGTGAGACCTATGGGATATAAATGAATTTTTATGTGAAAACGCAATGAGAAAAATGAGGTTGTGAGATACGCTCTCGGCTTGCTGCACAAGAATTTTCACAAAGGCTTGAAATTGATTATGAAGAAACATATTCTCCAGTAATGAATGCAATTATGTTTAGATATTTAATCAGCCTAACAGTTTCTGAAAATTTAGAAATACATCTTATGGTTGTTGTTAGTTATACGGATTACTTGATTGTGATTGTAGTGTTTAATTTTTGACCTACACCAGGATCACACACGTGTCCCCGCTATCGGAACCTCCTGAGGACACCAACAATAAAGGCCATCTGAGCATCTCCTCACAGAGCATTATTTTGTTATACCTGCGATTATCCCGAGGGTACTCTTCCTTCCGAGAAAATCATTGAATGAGACTAGCTCTTCCGTCCTGAGTAGGCGGCCATTACAACCAACTTCACCAATTTTTACCTATATTTATAGAGTCTGTTATGCCGTTAGATCATCCCACATTCACACCATACAATGACCCCTACTCCAGTGCGGATTGTTACAGAAAATGGCATTAACTGCTCCAACAATCAAGGGCAAAATCTCAGCCATTATAAGAGAATCACAACTTACAGATCATGCGATTATTGAAACCCGCATGACCCACTTCCAATGAAAGTTCTCATGTATATATATGTTGGGAGATGGACAAGAAAGAGGACAGGTAATAACCAAGAGAAAAGAAAAATAATCCACAATCAGACCCCATTGACTATAGAAAATAGCCTTCCCCAAGTCAAAATTTCACTGTATCCTGTGACAATTTTAGAGTTTTAGCTCTGTTAAGTTCACTGTAATCCTTTACAAATAGTGAATTCTCTCTTCCCTCCTCGTGGTTTTTCCCAAATTAGGTTCCATATAAAAACAAGTGTATTTGCATTGTCTTTTTGCTTTCTTAGATCCAAGTTACAGATTGAAGTGTAGATAAATTCTTTCTTGAAATTTACCCCTACATTTTTGGTACTTTCATTAAGATCTGAGTCTTTATGCTCAAGATCTCTCCATGTTCAACCATTTTCAAATAGCCTCTTCCAGATCAGTGATGGCCCCACGCAAGCGAGTTACCGATAGTACAACCTCCAACAGCAAAGCCAGAGAAACTGCAGGGGCACGACTCCAAATTGATCTACAATCAGCCAATCACGGAGGGCACTGCCTCCATCTCATCACGGGAACCGATCGCCAGCTCTTAACCTTCTCAATAGTAAGAAAACCAGCACTTCAGATGCTGCGAGAAATGAAAGAGTAGATAAAGGAACAATAACTGCAGTCGGATCATGAGCGGGCACAGATAACACTCGATCGTAAAAACATCCTTCGTGAACAAGAAGGACTAAAGCAGCTCAATCAATAGCTCCAGGCTCAAGTCATCGCTATTGGTTCAAAGTCCCATCACC
The DNA here is from genome assembly GCA_038442645.1 of Agave tequilana. Classification (NCBI taxonomy): domain Eukaryota; kingdom Viridiplantae; phylum Streptophyta; class Magnoliopsida; order Asparagales; family Asparagaceae; genus Agave; species Agave tequilana. Next base: position 880,254 of record JAVJIF010030072.1, on the reverse strand, counting down.
CTAGTTTTGATGATGATTATCTCATTCAATTATCTGTACTAATAATTTTTGATTGTTTAAGTTACAGGTTTACAAGAATTATGGTGTTTTTTTAGCTTCCTTTAAAGACTCACAAGTCAAGTTTTGAAGCTAACATAAAGATGATTCAAGAGCTTAAGCACCTCTAGCGCTCAAGGATGGAGTCAAGCTCAAGAGGACAAGATGAAATACAAATTGAAGCACTCAAGAAGAAATATTTTTAATTTATACAATGTAAGATTTAGTTTTGTTAAAATCAAGTTTTAGAGATTTGGATTGCTCATGAGATTCACACAAACACACAAAAGAATTATTACGTTTTTATTCCAAAAACTTTAAAAGATTTTTGATAGCTTAGAATGTTTACAAAATAGTATTTTGGATTTATGGATTTGGAAAAGAATATTTTGCAGAGTATTTCAAAATTTACAAAAAAAAGTTCAAAATTTTATATTTTGTGTTGATCTATGATCACACTAGTTTGAGCTAAAAAAACTATACATGAACTTCTTTTTGTAAAGAGTTTTTAAAGTATTTGAATGAAAATTCAAATAGGATTTCAAAATATATTTAAGTATGATTTTTGGCCCTTTACCGGTCGATCGACAAGCAGAGCTGAATGCTTTGTCGATCGATCGAATGGTCGATCGATTTTGAAAAAACATACACAAGTATGGCTTGTGCACATCGACCGACTACCCGGTCAACCGATATATACTCTCTGTTTTTGCATCGGCGACCGACCGGTCGACCGTTGATAGTTGTGTTCTCTATTTGGATTGCTCAGACGATCGCCCAGTCAATAGCTATCTCCAACGATAAGAAATATGATCATTGGCGGTCGACTGGCCGGTCGACCAACAGGCTTCATTATGTTTGGATTAACCCAAACGGCTATATTTTTTAAATCTGTCTTTTTTTGAGTTAATCAATAACAGTTATTTTAGGTTTTAATCATCTATTTTGGTCCTCTATAAATAAGGATACTGTAGAGAAACTCTAAGAACTTTTGTTAAGTGTTTTAATCAATATTTCCTAGAGATTTACAAAAGATTTTCAAAAGAATTCATATTTGAGCCAAAATTCCAAATTCTTGTTTTAGCTTTGAGCCTTACATATAAACTCCTCATGCTTTTCTCACACTCACAATCTCAAAGCTTTACTTTCTCAAACTTGGTTATGGGAATTGTTTTGTGAGCCTTTATGATCTAGGAGAGATCACTCTTTCTTGTATTTGAGAAGTTAGAGGTTCCTCGAACGAGCTTGCAGGCTCGGATTGTAGGTGTTGCACCACCGAGTGAGGGATTTGCAGGGCCGGAAGTTCTTGTGGAACTTGTATGAGTTGGTGATCTTGCGGGATCGAATAGTAGTGAAAATCCTTCATTGCGGCGAAGGCGGGGATGTAGAGCAAGTGGCTCGAACCTCAAAACATATCCTCATGTTTAAGATTGCCTTCTCTATATCTCTCAACTCTACTTACTCTTTTATATCTTGCATGCTATAATTGTCTTCATACTTACATGCTTGATATCTCTTGTGCTCTATTGATTAACTTGTTTGGGATTGTTGTCTTGTTAGTGTTGATTTGCTAGTTAGCTTAGTTGATTTAATTTCACATTGTTTGCCATTTTTTTCAGCCATTACTTATTCACCCTCTCTAGGTGATTTCAGTCGCCCTCCAGAACAACTCTATGCGAACAAAAGGCGACACCGAGGACACGGCTCCCCGATCGCCACGCCCTCGATGAACTGATCCAGAAGTGGATCATGGAGACCAAGTTGCCTCAGCACATGATCCCGACCACCCGCCTCCACGACTCCCCGCTTTCCAAGGATATCCAAGAATGTGAACTTTCGAGGAACTTCGTGACTCTCACCTTCGACAGCTACACCAGAGCGAGTGATCCAATTCAACACATTGGCATTTTCAAGACAAAATGATGCTCTACTCCCGTAATAATCCGGCAATGTGCCTTACTTTCCTTTCCAGTCTAAGAGGTAGCATCAAAGTGGTTCTACTCCTTACCATCCTGCTCCTTCCACAATTTCATAGAGGTCACCGAGGCCTTCCTCACACAATATGTTACTCACCAAGAAGCCAAGAGGAGTAGCCAGCTCCTCCTCTCTGTCAAAATGAGGCCAGAAGATAGCCTCAAATCCTACATCAATTTCTTCCAGAACTAACTCACCAAAGTCTCCAATTGCAGTAAGGAGGTATCTACGCTCGCGTTTATCACCAGGCTACAGGTCACTCACCCTTTGTACAAATACCTCCTGAAGGACAATGTCACTAAGATGAGGAGGCTTTCTCCTGTGTGCCACCCTACATCTAGCTAGAGGAGGCGATGAAGGCTTCCTCCAACTACTCTACAAATCCTAGTGATGATGCAACAAATTAAAGTCTACTTGTGAAGCTCTCGACCACGCTCCAGATCGACATCTGAGCAGCCTCCTTACAAGAAGCAGGCGCTCTTTATACTCTTGTCAAGTCTAATCCGGAGCTATAGGCCTACAGAGTAATTCTCTCCATTAAAACTTTCGTTAAACAAAGTATTCAACGCCTTCAAAAATCAATCATGGGTCAGATACCTGAACCAATCCAGCGTAATCCTTCAGAGCCCGGGTCGGAGGAGTGCTGCTCCTACCATGACTAAAAAGGTCAACAAACCATCCACTGCTGGGCCCTCCGGAGATACTTGGAGGAACTCATCTAGCTAGCAAGGCTTCCTCGCTTTCTCACTCTAGAAGCGATTTCTTGGCAACCAAACACACAGATTTCCTCGAAACAGAACACGATCACCTAGTACAAGATGATCTACTGACTTCCATGCAAACAGAATACATTCTTCCATATCTTCCCTTTATGTATTACATTCATGAGAATAAAATAACTACTCAGTGCTTTATATTTTGCGGAGCAACCATCTAGTCATGCGACCCGATGATGGGATTTCCCCCACTCAGAGGCTGCCAAGAAAACCCCTGTGGATGGGGTGCGCCCCACGTGGAGGCAGTTCCAACACGCATCCAGTCATGCGCCCTGATGAAGGGATTTCTCCCACTCAGAGGCTACCAAGAAGACCCCTGTGGATGGGTGTGCCTCACACAGAGGCGATTGCAATATGCATCTAGTAATGCGCCCTAATGATGATGATTTCCCCACTTGGAGGCTGCCACGAAACCCTCCCCCCCCCCCCCCCCCCGTGATAGGATGTGCCCCTTACGGAAGTGGTTCCGACATACATCCAGTCATGCATCCTGATGATGGAATTTCCCTCACTTAGAGGCTGCCAAGAAAACCCCTAGGGATGGGGTGTTCCACACACGAAGGCATTTTTGACATCTGTCTGCCCCGATGATAGGATTTCTCCCACTCGGATGATGACATGCGATTCTCCGCTGCTGGGATGTGCCCCCACTCAGAGGATCGCGTCTATACACTCCTAGACGGGATGTGTCCACGTGTGAAAGTATTAATGCAGACGTTGATGTCCACCATCCGTACAACCTCATGATGGGGTTTGCCCACTTAGAAGCGAATTTGCGATTCTCCGCTGATGGAATGTGTCCCCACTCGGAGGATGGCATTTGTATACTCCTAGACAGGATGTGCTACTGCATGGAAGTGTTAACGTAGACATGCCTGCGGGCCTTTCTCGGTCATCCTACGCGAGCCAAAAACCCTCCGCTGTGAAATTTTTTCCACTCGCAGTCTCCCACTCTGTTGCAGGGATGTACCCCCTCTTAGAGCCCCCATCAGTTTCATTGATCGGATGTGCACCTACTCAGACTGGCAAGCTGATTACATTTCAATTTTGCATATTATTATCACATTTGCCCATTTATTCTTTGTTTATATTTTATTTAACTTTGCTATCTAACCCTCTTTTTGTTTATGGTGTGTAGTTACTTAATTAGGAAGATTATATAAGAGGAAACTTCTAAATTATCTAGAAACCTTATCTAAATTAGGATCCAAATTCAAATATGTTTCAAATCAAGAGAAGAAAAGGATATTCTCAGCATATCCACAGTTCAATTCAAATTCTGAGAATATACCCGAAGATGACTGGATGAAACAAAATTACAGAAAAACGCAACTTAAACTGCCAAAAAAAATGTAGTGGAAACACATTTTTGCCGTGCAAATGCGACGCATTTTTAGTCGTTTGATCTGAGTTTTGGTGTGTGGCTGTGTGTTGTTAGATCACTTTTTCCTCTAAAATTCAGTTTTTACTTTCTAGGTTTTAGAAAAGAGAGATTTTGTGAGAAAGAGGAGACTATTGTACTTGAAGTGACATACTAATACAAAAAAATTTTGATTCTTATCCTTAATCTTGTTCTTTATTTACTTGCTCTCTTTACTTATGCAATCTTTTATTCCATATAACATGCTTAGTTTAAATTCAATTATGAGTAACTAAACTATCTTCATGGCTTGCTAATCTATAACCGCCACTAGCATCTAATGTTTAAATAGATAACCCGAATGAATCATTGGTATGCCTAATCCAAGCCTTACAAATAGCAAGTATTCTTGAAGGCACATGAGGATGGGTAATTAGGTCGATTATTTGTTAATACCAGTCAAGGATTTTTCTTACTCTATGCTTGATTAAAAAATCCTGATAGTTTAATGTTAGATTTTGACTTAGTGTTATTTCAAGTAGGATTTAATTTTTCATCTTATTTGTTTTAATTGATCATTATGCGAATTCCTTGATAGAATTGGTTATGATCCAAAGTGAACCAATTATCGTTCAAATATTAGCATGTTAATGGTGGTAGATTAGTAAGTTATGATCTTTTCTCAAAACCAAAACACATCTTTTAAAGTTTTCTTACTTAGTTTTAAAAACAAAAAATTAAACAAACACTTTTTTTCCTATTTTTTTCTTAAAAGAAGATTGCTTTTAGAACTTTAACCAAAATGCTTGCATCGGATCCTTCCCTGTGGATTCGACCCGCTTAGCCACTAGCTATTGCAGTTAAATTATGAAAGCCAAAGATACACTTTCGAACATCAGATAACATCTCGCTAAACTCTGTTTTTTCGATAATCAAATTTTGGCGCTGCTGCCGGGGAGGGAATGGTATAGTGTTTCTAATAATTTTTCTTCTCTGCTTGTGTGTGCATGAATAAGTTTCTGGAAACTGAAGGTTACAAAATATTACTTACAATCATGTGTCTCTGCTCTAAAAAGAAGAGCACAAGAAGCCATAGTATTACAGTGCTTTCGCGACAAGAGCCGTGCTTTCCCGGCAAAGTGGTCAAACCACTTGCTGAAATTTCTGCAGGTGCTTCAAAATTACAAACCTTTGTTATATTCTATTTTTCTTGATTACTTATATTTGCACACTGTTCTAATCTTAATAGTAACACGTTGCTTTGATTGTTTAAAAAACACTTAGACGTGCATCATAGGCATTTGCCTAATTCTTTTTCTTTTATATTACTGTTAAGGAGTGCTGGAGGCAAGGTAAGTATGCATTGTATCTAAATTGGAAAACACTTTTTGGTGGTTTAAAATTACTTGAAGTGATACTTATCTATTTATTTGCACACTTTTGCACAAAACCGAATTAAGGGCAAAACCTAAAAATAAGATAAGGTGGGAAACTCATTACCCTCGCTTAGCCCACAGACCATTTCCACTACACTCACAACCTAAGCCTAATTTAAAATTTGAATAGATGTTGGTCCTAGGACAACTTGAACTCACTAGGAGATTGCCCAAGGAAGAAGTTGTTAGAATTTGACTCTAGTCAAATCTGTGTCCAAGGCTGGGGATTGAGAAGCGAAACCTCGAAGGCTAGTAGTTTGGCTTAATTAGGCCTGTTGCGTTTGCACGGATACCTCTCACTAATCTTACCCTGACCTGGCTAATTAACTTGTGGTCAGATTACTGCATGTATCTCCCGTGAACAGTCTAACCAGGTAGAAGTCGTCTAGCTCTAAGTCTATCTTAGAATAGGCTTGGTTGTTTTTTCTTTTCTTTTGATTTGTGATATTGTTTTTATTGATTTGTATGCAAGTGTGGTCGAGAGACCCAGTTACATCTAGGTTAACCAAAAATAGTTCACCTCAAAAAAAATATATCATAAAAAAATTTCTTTTCCCAAGGCCTATTCACATTCATTTGGTTACGATCCATTCCATAGGCCAGACCATCCTTTCCATCCACTAATCTCTCTTCTGAGCTTTCATGATTACATCCAACCCATTGTCCTATCTTTTATGTCTTACCCTCCCATTTGGTGTCATCACTATCATAACTCATCTTATCCTTTTAGACAGTATCCTTCGATAGGGTATTCGTTAGAACTAGGTCCAAATCAATTTCACATTTTAAGGACCTACGAGCGAGCCCTGTCTATCAAATTTTGATTTGGGGTGTTGGAATTATTCTGATTCTTCATGAGACCAATCACATACTAATTCTCAATTCAATTGGTCTCCCACAGATCCATTACCCGCACAATTTGTACTCAATAGCAACCATAAAGACACACAGCAAACACGAGAGGAAACTTTGAAAAACTTCATGCAATCTTTATAACAAATGGCCAATGACAATGTTCAACACTTGACCTGCCTAGATATGATAGCAAACGAGGTAGCCAATGGGCAAGCGAAGAATTTCTTTTCCACTAAATCTGTTCCTGGGCCAAAATCTTCAATTTTAGAGCACATTCATTTTCATGAAGTGAATAAATTCAAAACTTTGAAATCTGACGAGAAATCGATGATCACATTGACATGTCTATTCATTCCATCGAGATACCCCTTGAGTCCACTCCATCATTTTACTTGAATCGAAATGAAGAGTTTGAATATAAGAAGCCTGTTAAAGAAGTTATACAAGTGCATGAAGTGTGCATACTTGATAACTATACTCAGTTATGAAAAAAAGTGATTAGAAATTGTTTAGGTATACATGCACATTATGTGGAGCAAGTCGAATCTTATTGTGAGGATAAAGGTGATAATGATGAACTTTTGCTTCAAGGGAAATATGAGGATGAATTTTCTAAGTTTTGGAAAAAGACAAGTATTTAGGAGCAAAATTTCAGATCAAGTTGAGAAAAAAAAACACAATTGTGAGGATGCATGAATGAATGATGAATCATTGTTTCTTGATGAATTGTTTAAGGATGAGTGTGATCATAGTGGTGAGTAGAGGATCTTAAGTTTAGAGTTTTTTTTTAAAAAAAACTTAATTTGATTATCTTTATTTTCGATGAGCCAACCAATGAGCAATCGTTTGAAAATATAATTTAAGAACCTTGAGTTGACCAAAGTTTTGGAATTTTTTTGAAACCCTGGTAGTTTTCCTCAATCAGGTTCCTTCTATATTCTGATGTTGGGATGTGGCCCCACTCAGGAGACAGCTCTATTGACGGGATATCCCTCGCAAAAGAGGACAGCTCCGTTGTTGGACTTGCTCCCATGGTGGAGGTACCGGATCATCGGCCGGGTACAGGCCCCTACTTGGGATAGACACATCTAATCTGTTGATAGAATTTTCTCATCTCAGACCAATTTTTGCAAGTACCATGGACTATGGCGATACGCGAGGTCAGGTATATCTATGAGGGTTTTCTTGTTTGAATTATCCCCTCAACGTTTCAATCTCGTGTAGTCATACATCCAATATTTCTTTCGAGAACGCGATAAGGATGATCTCCCGACAATGAGGATCTCAGGTATGATTTAATGTTTAAGTATGCTTGATTTGTCTAGGGGCAACTGGAGTTGTATTGGCTCGGGTATTGGTGATGTGTGACATAAGATATATTTATGAGGGTTTCCTTGTTTGAATTTTTCCCTCAGCGTACTGATCTCATGAATCTGTGACCATGATGATATAACTAGTTCTGCCCACACTTGCATCGAATGCTTATTCCGCTTGTCTCAATGCATGATTATATGTGTATCTTAACTACTTTTATGCAGCCTTTCTGCCTTGAGAGTGGTATTTTCCCCACTCAGGGTAGAACCCTGATCCTCTGCTGATGGGATATGCCCCCAATTGGAAAATCATGTCTGTATACTCCTAGACGGGATGTTCGCCCGCGTGAAAGTGTTAACGCAGATTGGCCTATGGGCTTTTCTCGATCTTCCTTCGGGAACCGAGATCCTCTCTAGGTCAATGGTTATCTTTAATAGGCTTTTAATCACCAATTAAATGGTGATTTAGGGTCATCTTCTTCATTGCACACCATGGACCTAGAATCAAGCAAGCAAAGCTTTATTAGCAGAATTTAATATGAAATTAATGTGAAGATGTGATACAAATTATGCAAAATTAGAGACTAATCACACCCCCACACTTATCTTTTGCTCGTCCTGAGCAAAACAAAAAACTAAGGAATTATTACACCACTTTCGCAGGTGACGCGATTGCACGAGCATGTGCAACAAGCCGTTAAACCTCTAAGTTTCCCTAGAGGAGGAGTTTTGTCTCCTGAGGGTTTTCAGAGGATTACACCCACAAAATCCATAAAGAAAGAAATCAAATGTTAGTATTTTGAAGACGCTTTTTGAAATAAAAAAAAGTGTTGAAGTATTTTTGTGAAATTATAAGTGATCCAAGGTCATAGGTTAACCAGAAATTGTTCTTTCTTAAACTAAGTCAAAATGTAAAAAATCTTGTTATAAATTAAATGTAAGAATTTAAAATTGAATTGACTCTTTAATCTTTCATAAAATTCTTAGAAAATATGCACTTTGTGGACTGTGAAGATTTTTTGGGATATCGACTCAAACTTTCATGCCATTTATTTAATATATATTATTATTTTTATTTATTTATTTTTTTCTTTTTTTCTTTCCTTAGTTTTCTTAGGCTTTCTTATTTACCCAGGTAGTGAGCCTTTAGCCGGTGACTCCCAAACCAGATGGTCTTAGGGTACCAGATGAGAAAACATCCCTCAGACTTAAGGACTCGAGTAAACAAGGCCAAAAACTAAAGGGGGTTATTTTATTTTTTGTTCACCATTTTAGGTATGAATAATCATGCTTCGTGAGGCATAATTACCCAACTTCAATAAGTGATTTTTATTATCATAATTTTTTTAATATATATTTTTTATGGCATTTTCAGTCTTTGTTTTAATCTCAAAAATTGTGTAAGTGTGGAGTGCATAAATCTAAGGAAAATATTCGAGATCAAATTATCTTTTCAATCTTACTTTCTTATCCTATAATTTAGACAAGATCTATTATTTTGACTTGGTTTAAAATTTCATAATTTTAGGTCTTCTTAATTCCTAAGATAATCTTAATTTTCTTAAAAATAAAGCAAAACTATTTTTCTTGTTTCAAAAAGTTTTGTAAAAAGAAAAGAAAAGAGTTTTTATAAAAGATTTTTTTTTAAAAGAAGTGTAAAAGAAAGAAAATATAATACTAACTATGTTAGTAAACCCTCCCCCACACTTATCTCATGCATGGTCCTCAATGCATCATGAATGTGTAAATACATGAAACAAATGGAGAAGGAAGGAAGATTACCTTAAGGGGGTGGCTCCGGTGGTGGTCTGATTGGGCCAAGCGTTGCTACCCAATCAAAATAGCGTGGATCATGTAGGAACCCACCAATGACCTCTCTAATATGACCCAATAAAATGTTGATTGAATGAATGATCTTATTTAAAAAGTTATCCCTATTTAATTTCTAATTTTCAAAATAATTACTGAGTCATTTTTGTCAACAGTCTTGTCCAACAATGAAGTGTGATTTTGGAAGATGATAGATTTGGACTCAAAGGGATCAGGAATAAAAACCGATAGCGACTCGGGAATTTGACATAGATCAAGTCGAGAGTCAACAATGAGAGTCGAAATTGGTTCAAAAATAGGGTCCAAACCAATGAATTGATATTCACACACTTTCCCCAATAATGAAGTGTGATCGTGAGAGATTGGTGATTCCATTTTACGGTGTATTGGTACAGGATTCAATGTTGACTCCGGAATAGAGAAAAAATCTGGTAAAGATACCGGAGTCATTATTGAATCAAAAAGTGAAATGGAATTACTAATATGAGGTTCAGGATCACATTCAAGATCAAGTTCAATTTCGAGAAAAGGATAACTTGCTAAAATGTCAAGGTGGTTCTTAAAATTTTGGGCAAGTTCAAATAGATGTAATGAAATTGAATCTTGATTTTCGTCCACGAAAGAAATGTGAATGGGTGAAACGATCGAGTCAAATTTAGGAAGTATGGGAATCAAAACTGGCTCAAGAACGTCACTTATTACAGGTAACACTACAGGAGTCGATATTGATTTAAGGAATGGACTCGAATCGCTAACTTGAAGCTCAGGTTCACATTCATCTTCAAGTTCAATTTCAGAAAATAGATAACTTGCCAAAGTATCAGGAATTGGATATTAGTCAAGTTCAGTTTGGTATGATGAAATTGAAGGTGGATTTCCAAAATGGCAAGATTCTTGAACATTTGATGGACATGGGAAGTCAATCGTATTTTGCATTATGCGCTCGGTCTCTTGCACGATTTCATAGTTTTTTCCCACAATGATTTTTCTTTGATTGGTTCTGGAAAAGAACTATAAGAATTTTGGAAATTTTGTGGACATGATGAGGCCATATTGTTTTCAAATTATTTTTGGGCCTCTATTGCTTCTTCTAAAATCCTTTGTAATGATGATTTTTCTTCAATAGGTGGCTCAAGAAAAGAAGGATATGAAGCAGAATTGGGGAATTAATATTGTGAAAATTGTGGACAATGTGGTTGAAAATCTGACTCGGGGGAGGTGAATCCCCATTGATGCTTTGAAGAGTTAAAATTATTTTGAAAATTATAGTCATATGGTTGAGGATATGGGTCAGAATGATTCGGATAATCCCAACTCGGCATAAATGGTTGGTTCATGTTGTACATAGCCGGGTCGGAGTTATCCGAATCAAATGAGGTCGGAGTGAAATATGGATTCATATTAGGATTGAAAGAATTATTGTGGTTAAAATCCATATCACAATTTACAAAAAAGAAGAAAGCAAACAAACAAACAAACAAACAAATAAAGAAAAAGAAAACAAGCCTATGCTAGGGTTGACTTAGACCTAGACGACTCCTAACTAGTTAGACTGTCCACGGGGGGTCTATTGTCGGAAGCTGACCACGAGTTAATCGGCCAGTTAGGGGCAAGATCAGTGGGAGGTATCCGTGAAGGAGCAACGGGCCTAATTATGCCAAACCACTGTTCTTCGAGGTTTCGCCTCTCAATCCCCAACCTTAGACACCGATTTAGCAAGAGTCAAATTCTAACAACTTTTCCCTTAGGTCAATCTCTTAAATGAGTTCGAGATGTCCCTAGGGGCCAACGTCTAGCAAATTTTATTAAGGCTTGGGTTGTGTGAGTGGGGAGGTGATTTTTGGCCAAAGGAGGGTAATGACTTCCCACCTTATGTTGCCTTGGGTTTTGCCCTTAAGTTTAATTTGTGCAAGTATGCAATATAGATAAGATGAGCATAAAAAATCGAGTAAATCACTGAAGTGTTTGTCTTATGCTATATGCGATGCCATATGTACACCTCCTATCAATATCACAACAACACAAGAATAAAATACAGTATATTGGAATGAAAAATTGACACGTGCCTAGATGCAAATGTCTAAATCGTTTTAAAGCATCCAATTATCGTATTTTAATTCTTAATATTATTTACAGTGTACAGGTAATAAAAAAAATTTAGCAGCAGAAAATAAGAATATACAAGAATTACCCGACCACACAAGAGCAAGTGTAAACTTCTGTAACGCTAAAAATTAACCTACACACCAAAAAATAAAGAAGAAAAGTTAACAAAAATGTGAAATCAAACAGTTCCCATCCCCGGCAACGGCGCCAAAATTTGATCGAGGGAAAACCGCGCACAAAAAGTGTATGTTTTGAGGTTAAGATTTAAAATGTGTGTGTTTTGGCTTCCTCGATACTTCCGTTATAGTATAGAGGCTAAAACGAGTCGAATCCACAAGGACGGGAGGCGATAGAAGCTTTACCGGTTGATACACGTATTTGTTAAAAAGTTCTTCAAAGTTTTAAAGAATGAAAAGAAAAAAAGCAAAGAATTAAAAGAGAGGTAGGTGAAACACGAAGAAGTGGGAAACATAGAAAAGAATGGTATTTGTAGTTTTTGTTGTATTTTCTAAAACAAGAGAAAGAGAAAGAAAGCTCATGGCTACTAACCACTAATGACTCCACCAACATGCTAACTTCTTAGTGATAGTTACCTCACATGTATCATTGGCCACCACTAGTCCTTGGTTCAAGAGCGATTCAAAGCATAACTCATATGTAACTCATCACAACCCAACTCAACAAAACAAGAGCAAGCTACACTTAGACCATCAAAACTAAAAGTAAGCATGGAGTAAAGTAATGTTAGCTTGTTAGTGGTTAGAAAGTTAGAGTTAGATCCATCATCATGAGCCATCAATGGCTCTTGCAAGAGCAAGGCCAAACTGAGGCTATTAGATTCATGCGGATTATCAAATAAGAAGTTAGACTAGTTGGTGGTTAGTAGTTAGTGCCATGAGAGAAAAGATTAGCTGCACATGTAAAAGAGATTAGAGAGAAGAAAACATAGAGAGATAAAGAGAGCACCTTTCATAGATTGTCACCTTCTATTACAAGCACTCTTGCATTCCAAGCATGTACCACTCTCTCTCCCTATTACAAGATCTACAAAATGAAAAATACAATGGAGGAAGAAGAACTAACCTAAACTAAACTACCCTAAACTACAACATGAAATGAAACTACTCCTAAAACTCTGTATATCTTTGCTCTGAAACCCCGGGGGGTATTTATAGCCACCAAGGAAGAGGGGGGCCAGGGACAGGTTCTGGCCCAAAACGCGGCCGGGGCCGCGGCCATACTGGGGCCGCGCGCGACGCTTCGAGCCGCGTGCGGTCCCGTATGTCCCCTGTCAGGCCCTGTGCCCGGTTTCTTCTTTGCAGCCCCTGGTTTTCATAGAATCAGCTCTCTAGGTCAATGGCTATCTTTAATAGGCTTTTAATCACCAATTAAATGGTGACTTAGGGTCTTCTTCTTCATTGCACACCATGGACCTAGAATCAAGCAAGCAAAGCTTTATTAGCAGAATTTAATATGAAATTAATGTGAAGATGTGATATAAATTATGCAAAATTAGAGACTAATCACACACCTCTAAGGCAGCCTGACGATCCCTTCTAGGATATGCAAGAACATGATGATGTATCATCACGAGCCCTCTATCCCGAACAAGTGTCTAGAGGCCTTTGAAGCATGGACACCTCATCAACCCAGTCATCCACCCATGCTATCTTCCCAGGTCCCGCCTTAAGAAAAGAGTCTCCTAGAGCGAGGACCACGAGATGTAGTATGGAACAAAGACTGCGAGGCATGTAGAATAATGATGGAATCAGGATCCACCACTGTTGTCGCCCATGCAAGAACTCACTCTAGCCATACACACCACCAAAGGAAGACATGTTTGAGCAAATCAAGTCAGAGTTTGAGCACAATCTATCTCCCTTGGCGGTGGAACCTTGACAGAAAACTGAAATTACGAGAGAAGGTCTTCACAAATCACAAAGACCGAAGTAACAAGCAAAGGCCGATGCGAAGCGTCCGCTGTCTCCATCATATCCCTCTCCTTCCTCTATCGTGCGAAGAAGAAGAATGATGCTACAATCTATCAGAGCAAGAAAAATAAAATGCAAAAGAGTTCTTGATAAGATGGACCTCCCAATTCCAGGATCTTCCCTATTTATAGATGCGAAAGACGAACCGCCTTGAATTCGAAATTTCAACACATATGAAGAGTCAGTTTATATCCCGAATTTTTTGGCATGCTAGATCAACCAGATATGATCCGATCCTGCCATGCGATCTTGTCCATTATGAAGTCAAGATTTGGGTCATTAATTAACCAGCTGTCTTCACCGGTTTCCAAAGAGGGCTCTAAATACAAAGAAACATTTTGATCACACCCTTCAGATTACAAGAGATGCCTCAACTTCCCGAGCCAGGGCCTAGTCAGTATGCTCCGTTCTTTCTCCCTAAAGCTTGGAGAAAGAGGAAGCGGAGAGGGCATCTGTAGTGGTCAATTTCTGAGCTACACTGGGATCAAGACACGTGTCCCCCACCATCAGAACCTCCCGAGGACACCAACAAAGGCCATCCGAGCATCTCCTCACAGAATATTATTTGGTTATTCCCGAGATCGTTCCTCCTCCCAAGGAATCAATTATCCCGCGAATACTCTTCCTTCTGAGAACATCGTCGACAGAGATCAGTTCTTTCGTCCTGAGTAGGACAGCTAGTGCAATCAACTCCATCAATTTTCATCTACATTTATGGGGTCTCTTATGCCGCCAGATCATCTCACATTTCATACGTTACAATGATCCCTACTCCAGCGTGGACTGTTACAGAAAGTGGCAGTAATCGCTCCCGCAATTAAGGGCAGAATCCCAGCCATTACGAGAGAATCGCAATGATCAAATCAAGTGGTTATTGAAACCTGCATGACCCACACTGCCAATAAAAGCTCTCCAGGTATATATACACTGCGAGATAGACAAGAAAGAGGACAGGTGAAAACCAGGAGGAAAAAAAAGAAAAGAAAGAAATCCAAAATCAAACTTTCCATTGAGTATGAAAATAGCCTTCCCCAAGTCAAAATTCCATTATATCTTGTGGCAATTTCAGAGTTTTAGCTCTATTAAAATCACTTTAATCTTTTACAAATAGTGAATTCTCTTTTCCCTCCACATAGTTTTTACCAATTTGGGTTTTCACATAAAAATCGATGTCTTTGCGTTATCTTTTTACTCTCTCTTAGATCCATTTACAAATTGAATTGTAGATAAATTTCTTCTGAGAATTTACCCCTACAGTGATAATTATATGAAAATCTCTGAAGGATTTAAGATACCTGAATCATCAAGTTCAAAACTCAAAAAGCTATATTCGATTAAATTACAAAGATCGTTATATGAATTAAAGCAATCATGACGCATGTGGTATAATTGCTTAAGCGAGTATTGGTTAAAGGAAGGATATGTGAATAATCCTATATCACATATGCCCATGTGTTTTCATTAAGAAAACAACATCTGGATTTATTATTATTGTTGTCTATGTTGATGATTTAAACATCATTAGGACTCATAAAGAAATTATAGAAGAAATGATGTACTTAAAAAATGAATTTGAAATAAAAAAACCTTGGGAAACTAAATATTGTATTGGTTTGCAGATTGAGCACCATCAAAATGAAATATTTTTACATCAATCAAACTATACTGATAATGTCTTAAAATGCTTTAACATGGATAAGGCAAATCATTTAAGTACCTCAATGGTTGTTAGATCATTGAATGTGAAAAAAGATCAATTTTACCCTCACAAAAATGATGAAGAGGTTCTTGGTCTTGAAGTATCATACTTAAGTGTAATTGGAAATCTTATGTATCTTTCTAATTGTACCGACCAGATATAACTCTAATCTATTAGCAAGATTCAGCTCATCTTCCACACGGAGATATTGGAATGAAATTAAGCATGTATTTTGTTATCTTAGAGGAATAATTGATTAGGTTTGTTTTATCCCAAAGAATCAAAATAAGAAATGATTGGCTATGAAGATGCAGGCTACCTGTCAGATCTATATAAAGTTAGATTTCAAACAGGATATGTGTTCACATGTGGAGGTACGACGATCTCTTGGCGTTCACAAAAATGGACAATTGTTGCCACTTTTCTAGTCATGTTGAAATCATAGTACTTCATGAAGTAAGTCGAGAATGTGTATGGCTGAGATATGTGCCTCAATACATACAAACAACTTATAGATTACCAATCTATAGAGATCCAATAGTACTATTTGAAGACAATGCTACATGCATCGATGAAGGTGTAAGTACACCTAGAGGGGGGGTGAATAGGTGTACGGCTAATCTAATGAACAAAATGCAGAAATAAAAACTAAAATGCAACACACTTAGTGTAACCAACGAGTGTAGCCGAATTCCCGGTGAAGGGCTCTGGACTAACTCCTCTTGATTCCTCTGAATAAGAGTTGAGGTGCTATATGAAGCTCTCGTGGTTAAACACAAGTGAGGCACACACAAGCAAGCCAAGCATATAATATATGAATGAGCAATATGAAATGATGCAAGACACAATATAAAAGAGAGAGAGTTATGTTGGCCCAAAAAGGTTACACTCTCCATTTATTGAGTTTTGATTATGACAAAACCAAATTAGTGCTATTTGGTACTAATGAGTTTGTTTAAGATAAGTTTCAGGTTAGTATCATATTTGGAGGCCATTGCTTAGCTATTGCAACAACTTCTAGGTTTCATGAAGTAAAGAAGGCATATTGCATATCAAGGAAGGAACATAGAAGAAGGGGCTCTAGCAAGGCATAGCATGGCTCAAGACTTGAAGATTGCTCAACAAGATTTGTTTTTAGTTTTATAGGTTTAGAATTTTGTTAAAGAATGATGGATAGGTTTGAAGCTCAATCACACACGTTTTTGCGCACATATTGTTTCTAAGATGATTTTCTATAAAATGTACAAAAATATTTTGATACAAAATCCTCTGCCTACAAATCAATTTTTATGTTTTATACTTAGTACTATTTAAAGATATTTTCATAAAAATCAAAGTCTTTTCAAAATTGTGTTTTAAACTTATCTTTTGACCTGAGCCGGTCGACCGCACCAGTCGACCGTGGCTGTGTCAGTCTTGTCCGGTCGACCGGACAAGTCGACCGTGGTTCTGGCAGATGCACGTATCAGTGTGCATGTTTGCCGGTCGACCGGGCGGTCGACCTGACTGTAGTAGCTTTGGTCTCGGGTTTGTTGGGTCGACCGGGCGGTCGACTGTATGCCTGTAACGGCTCTATTTTTGAATAGGCGGTCGACCGACCGGTCGACCGGACTAGCCGTTGAACAGTAAACGGCTATTTTCTGGGCTGTTTTAAATTTTGTCTTTTTGTGTTTAAAATTAGTTTAAGGGATATATTTCAAACTTAATACTCTCTGATTAATCCTAATTATGTTTTATCCCTAAACCCTAGTGTAGGCTGTCCAAAAGTTACTGGAGGACAAGCCATTGAAAAGCAAAGTTTCAAGCTCTAGACGCGAGGGACTGACACCCGCGTCTCAGCATCAAGGCGCGTTGGCTCGACACCCGCGTCTCAGCATCAAGGCGCGTTGGCTCGACACCCGCGTCTCAGCATCAAGGCGTGTTGGCCTGACACCCGCGTCTCAGCCTCAAGACGCAAAGGTCTAAAACCCGCGTCTCAGTTATAACCGCCTTGGTTAAGGGACCAATCACTGCCCACACGTAAGGAAAATCAGCCCCCATCGTGGCGTGTCTTTAGCAGGCACGTGGGTTAGTTACCGCCCATGTAGCGGGGAAGTTGGCCCTCATTGTGGAGCATTTTCAGGGGGCACGTTCACCCCTAGGACCTCTATAAATAGCCTCGTTTACTATGAGGTCGAGGCAATCGGCGATAGGCAATCGGCAATCAGAAGGAGAGATCAGAGAATCAATCAGGCGAAGAGAGACAGAGGGCGACACAGAGAGAGAAGAAGCAGATCAACTCTTCAGCAAGTTCGCTGCGTACGAGCTAGCGTTCGCCTACCTTCTCTTTTAGAGTTTTGGTAGACAGAGCTGTGTCACTCTTTCTACCGGCCGAAGAGGAGGTCCCTGAAGGACGGTCATCGGGTCAACGGAGAACAAGATTCACTCTCCACCGCCACGCGAAGAACCAGCCTTAAACAAAGGGGGAATTCAAGATTCAATATTCTCCCTCCCTTGTAACCGGAAGGAACAGTTGTTGTTGTTGTTGTAATCCTTTTCATTTGATTCAAGGAAAACTTTTACAGCAATCCTCCTGTCTTCTCCTTTCCCGGGTCATACAAGAGATGGCGACTCCGCTGGGGAATACGTTTGTCACTGAGGAGCAAATAGTGGCACACGATGACGTCCACCATAAAGGGAAGATGGTCAAATCGCTCGTTGTCGAGTTCGACCAGTCGAAGTACGAAGAGTTTCTCTCTTCCGGCTCCAAGAGCCCAAAGACCCGCGTCTGCCGCCGGGTCTCGACGGGGAATGGCCTCGAGGCCCAATCTGTGGCTTTCTCGAGCTCCCCTGCTGCCGACTGTGCCAAGCAAGGTACCCGCGCCAACGCCTCTCAGAAGGCCCGCGTGGTCCCAGGCACATCTGCCTTTACGACCAACCGCGTCGCACAGAACACCCGCGTCAGCGTCTCTCAGGAGACCCGCGTGGTCAAAATCCCTGGTGTCCAGCATCAGGATGTCGTTGGTCTCTCTCCACCTCCTCGACGCAATCGAAACGCTGAGCGTCGACAGAGGAGACGTGCGCGTCAGCTGCAAGTTGGAACCGTTGGTTGTCCAACTGAGGCTGGACGCGACGTACAATCTCGCGCCTTGCCCACGCCGCGTCCAGTACGTGAAGTCCGCGTTTGGCGCCCCAAACGCGAGATTCCTTCAGTTGGGTCCTCTGAGGACTAACTCAACAAACGCCAAAATGAGACCTCTGCGCCTCGTCAAGCGCAAGAGGCACAAGCCCATAGGCGTAGGGCTCAACAGCCCATCCTCACTCAAGTGTCTCTGCCCCGACGCACCAGGCAGCAACGCGAGACTCGCGTTTCATCTCAGCAGAGACGCCAGACGCGCGTTATACAGCCGCGTCGCGAGAACCGCGTCCCTGAAGCCTGTGTCCAGGCTGTGCAGCACATGGATGCCTCCCGTCTCCGACGTTGCGAGGCTAGTCTTTTTAATCCCCCTCCCATGGATTTGAGGGATTATCTGACGAAGAAAAGAAGTGCCAATCAGGCCACTTCATCATGTTGCTGCCAACGGCTCATCCATATGCTCTCTGAGTGCCGTTGCGGATCAGGCGTACATCAGCAGTCTTTAGTCAGACAGCTGACCCTGATTCCTCCGTCAGCTAAAAGAAGACGCTCCCACAGAAGGAGAACCTTCTCTGACATTGAGTACCCGGAGCTCACTGCGAATATGACAAGCAGGAGCAAGGGAAAACAACCTGCAGTCAGCTCAGACGACTCCGAGTCTGACTCTGTACCGGAAGGGGTGTATCGACACACTCGCACCCGGACTGGGGCCATTCCCCCAATTGACTATAATGCCTTAGCCCATGGCATTAATGATTCTTACTCCGCCGTAGCGGAATCAAGGGCTTCAAACTCTTCCGTCGAGAAGGAGACCTCCGCCTACATGACAGGCACTCCTGAGGAGACGGCTAGACGTTTAGAGCAGATCCAGAAGGCGCAAATGGATATGATTCTTGCTCAGCAGGAATCTATCAACTCCCTCAAGCAGGCAATTGCACAGCTGCTCAAAGACAGGAGGAAATCTCCTCCTAAAAAGTCAAAGGACAATAGGAGAGAGGGAGAAAGTTCATCTTCCGAACCTTCTGAGGAGGCGCGGCGATCTGCTGCGGATTCGCCCATATCCTCGTCGCAAGTAAAGGGCGACCAAGACCAGGGAAAGGCTCATGTTAAAAGAATGAGTCAACTGGAGCGACGCCTCGAGGCCCTTGCCAATCGCAAAGACCTCCAAGAAGTAGGAGTAGTCCGGCCCTATCCGGCTGAATGGGACTTGGTTCCGTACCCGCCTAAGTTCAAAGCTCCAACTCTTCAAGCCTTTGATGGGAAGGAGTCACCCAACCAGCACATCTACTACTTCAAATCCCAAACCGGGAATGTAGTAGATAATGACGCCATCCTGGCACACCTGTTCATCGGCACCCTGAAAGGGTTGGCCTTTGAATGGTTTATGAAACTCCAGAAGGTTCTATCAAGAACTGAGGCGATTTGGAGAAGCTCTTTTTAACACGCTTCTTCGAGGATGACTCCGAAGTCACAATGCCAACCCTTTTGGCTACCAAACAGCGAAAAGGGGAGTCCGTCAAATCTTTCGTGAAAAGATTTCGGAACATGGCACTCCGGTGTCCAAGCGGTATGACCCAGGCCACCCTGGTGGAAACATGCCGCCACAATCTCCAAACCTCACTCCTTGCTCAAATAGGAGTTGCTGAAAGCCGCACCTGGAAGCAATTAGTCCAACAAGGTGAACAGGCTGAGGAGATTGTCGCCCGCGTCAGAGCGGAGGAAGGTAAGCCTAGGCCGGAAAGGTCGACAAGGCGTGCGCCAGATACATCCCTCCAAACAAAGCAGAAGGATAATTTGGCAACGGAGACCAAATCTCCCGCCAAACCTCATTCAGGCAAGGCGAGTGGCTCTTCAAGTCAGCCTCGCGCCAACAAACAATATTCCTTCAAGGAGGAACATGTCGATTCGCTCTTTAAACTACTCAACAAGAGCAACCGACTGAAGCTCCCTGAAGCTCGACGCCCAGAGGAAGTCGGCAAGACCGACAATCCCAACTACTGCATGTATCACAGGATGTTGGGACACCCCACCAAAAGCTGCTACATCTTCAAGGACATCCTTCAGGCTCTGATTGACGCGGAGGTATTAAAGCTCCGACCAGAGCAGAAGAAGGTGACGGCTAATGTGACGTCGGTTCTCCAGTTCGGAAGACAACCTCCAACACCTGCGGGGGTAACTCCTTGTAATACCCCGTTTCCAGAATACGTACTTAGTTGCGTATTCAGCATTTCGATCGTATTTTTCGATATACTTCCTGTATTTGACCGATCTCAATTTCAAATATCATTTTCCAATATATTAGATTTTATATGATTTTCTGGATTTTTCCTGAATTTAAATGTATTTCTTCAAAACCGGTGTCGACCAGTGTCGCTGATCGATTCCTAGAATTTTAATTCTCAAACAGTTAGGAATTTCTAGATGGTCCTTTAGACTTTATTTCTTAGAATCATATTCTCTACTAAAATACTTTTTCTGAGAATTTTATGAATTTATGAAAATTCCAACGGAGTGGGTAGTTAACTGATTCTGGGATTTTTAGTTTTAAAACTATAAAGTATTTCTTAAAAAGGATTTCACTATTAGTCTTCATATATTATTATTGATTTTTGGTGAAATTTTTGAGTCGTTCCGAGATACTTGAATTTCGGACGATTTTGGTATTTTCCGAAATATTTTCCGTATCCTCGACTTAAACCCGGGAACTTGTCTTTTCATTATTTTATATTCTAAGTCCAAGAGTAAATATCTTCCTTTATGAATTTCTTTCCATTTTTTTTCCTTTTCCTTTATTTCTCTTTCTCCACAACCACAAACTTTTCCCATTTTTTCCAAAAATTCAAATCTCTTCCAAAATTCCAACTCCACATAATCTCACCAACCCCCTCATTTAATGCATCTCTCTCTCTCTCCCATGGCCGGCCAAGTGGCCAAGAAGAGGGACACCCATCCCCTCTCCTATTTTGCAATAAACCCCCTCACATTTACATTATTTACACCTCCCTTACAAAATCAAAATCCTATATAAACTTTCTTTTACAATTCTTTTCTCTTTTCTTCACTTCACCAAGAGATTAGCCTTCACCATTTTCTTCTCCATCTCAAACCCTAACTCCAAACCACCTCAAAGTCTTCATCTCCTTCTCAAGCAACTACAACCCTTGGATTTGGATTGCATATCTCTTCGTCGGAAGTATCGCCAAAGACCTAGTTGGTGATATTGTCGTCAACGATCATTCGGAACTCGTAGAACTTTCACATAACCGTTCGAAGTGAGTATTTTTACTCACCAAGACTAGACAACTTCCTTGTTTACTTGTGTTGATCATTCATGTACACTTGTGCCATAAAAATCATATTTTTAGCCCATCAAACAACCATCAGAAAATCTGTTCTGTTACCGTTCTCCCCACGATTAGTCGACTTAACCTAGGGACCAGTCGACTAACCCACCTTAGCTGAAACTTAACCTTTTCTGATTTCACAGTTTTAGTCGACTAAGCCATATTACCAGTCGACTAGACCCCCTTAGTCGACTACATTTTTAACCTAGTCGACTAATCTTTCCCTGGACCAGGAAACACCAACTCTCGGCTCCAGTCGACTTAGTCTATTTTATTGGTCGACTAGATACCCTTAGTCGACTACAACCTTGACCTTAGTCGACTAATAATTCCTGAAATAAATCCCAACTTTCTGTATCACAGTTTTAGTCGACTTAGCCCCACTATTAGTCGACTTAGGTATCTGTTAGTCGACTACACATTTCACCCTAATCGACTAACTTTTCCTGAAACAGAAACCCAACTCTCTGTTTCCCAGTTTTAGTCGACTCATCTAGACTATTAGTCGACTTAAGTCCCCTATTAGTCGACTAACCCTTTTACCTAGTCGACTAATTCTGACTGTTTGACTTAGTTGATTTCTTTTCTGAATTTGATCTTATCATTGATACATGGGTGACATATTATTCCTGTTCATGCTTCATAACTGGTATTACATGACATGTTACTTTATGGATCTCACCACTTGTTACTTCATGACTTGTTATTATATTCTCGCTCCATGATTTGTTAAATTGTGAATATCACCCCTTATCATGCTATCTCTTAAACCAAGCATGATATGCTTGACTTTTGTATAAAATGGATCAACTTACACATGGGTCGGGGGAAATATGCGGATATCGATATGTGTTCGTGTTTACAGTGGCATTAGGTATATTGTACAATCATATTTCCGGTCTGACCTGAGGGCCTCCAGGGGACCGAGGGGAGTGCTTGCTCCCTCTTCCTTAATACTGTCATGACAAAGGGCATACATAAGTCCCTCCTGATAGGCCTTGCGGCTGGTTCCGTTATCAAGCAACGGAACACCCTGGACCGTGGTCCCGGGCATGCACGGGACCCACTGTAAACATAGTTCGTCGATACAACCGCTGTTTCCAATAACAACCTTGCTTTACTAGGATATGGATCTATGTGCTCTGGGACGCTGGGTCACATAGTTAGATATCACAGTAAGACAAGTAATAATAATAAGACGTTAACTGTAGATTCATTGTATTAGGATTTTATCTCTTCATGCTTTTCATACTTGTTAGTTGATATTCCTTATAACTGTTTCATCTTTCCTTATTCATGTTCCTTAGCCACTTGGCTATAGTTTGTTTATTGTTATATGTCTTGACTCCTTGGATTTGCACATTCAGATTCCGAAGCTTGGAACGAAGTGGAGCCATCCACAGAGGACCAAGCTTACCTTAGTAAGCAGGCGGACTAGTTCCAATCCCCTCGTGCCAGACTTACCTTTTGACTCACGAGATCTTCTTTCTACTTGTGAGCTTTTTGTATACATATTTGTATATATTTCTTTTGGACTTGGTTATGATGTAATACACATGTAATGTGTAATACTTTATAATATCCTGTGATAACTTTGTATGTGTACTTCTTGTGTTGGCACATGTATGAATACCACGCTTTGTGTCGTACTCTGATCCTTGTTGTACTTTTATGCTTAGCGTATATACGTGAGGGCATTTTCTGACCTACGTATATACGTCGCAGTGACGTCCCCGTATCCGTGGAAATTGGGGCGTTACAGGTTGGTATCAGAGCTTAGGCTCTCAAACCTAAAGTACAATCAAGCAGCAAATTACTGAAATTTGCTAATGCCAACTACAATGTACAAAGTTATTGAGTCCTTCTTGATTCCTTCCCTTGTATCCTAAACTCCTTCCATTTGTTTCCAAATTCCAGTTATCTTTCCCCAATTCGGTATGGAGAGAAGGACGGGACGTAACCACTCCGGGCAATCATCGAATGGACCCACGGGAGAGAATGTGGATATTCTACGGGTCATTCAGACGATGATGGAGAACCAGCAGCAACAGACTGAACTTCTCCGGCAAGAGTTGACAACTCCAAAGGAACAGAGGCCGGGGAACATTTCAGATTTCAAGAGGTTACAACCAGCCATATTCACGGGTGAAGAGAAACCCCTGGATGCTGAGCAATGGCTGACGGACACCACCGATCTGCTGAATGCAGCCAGAGTACCAAAGGAGAACCAAGTTGAGGTCGCCAAGATTCAGTTGAAAGATATAGCTAGAACTTGGTGGCTCGCTGAAGAGGCCAGATTGGAGAAGCCTGTCACCTGGGACACATTCTCCAAGAGTTTTTACAGCAGATTCTTCCCTGCTACTGCTCAGAAAGATATGGAAGAGCAGTTTATCAGACTCCAGCAGTGGAACAAGTCCGTGGATGAGTATGCCGCGGAGTTTCTTAGACTTAGCCGCTTCGCGCCGTACATGGTAACGGATGAGGAGAAGCGAGCAAGCAGATTCCAGCAGGGCCTGCAGATGGACATACAGGTCTTCTTGATGCCCCAGCAACTGAAGACTTATTCAGAGGTTCTCACCATAGCTCGAGAGGTGGAGC
The DNA here is from genome assembly GCA_038442645.1 of Agave tequilana. Taxonomy (NCBI): domain Eukaryota; kingdom Viridiplantae; phylum Streptophyta; class Magnoliopsida; order Asparagales; family Asparagaceae; genus Agave; species Agave tequilana. Next base: position 855,821 of record JAVJIF010030072.1, on the reverse strand, counting down.
GTGGGTTAGAGAAGAAGCAAGAGAACCAGATGAGGAACCAGGCCATGAAGAGGCCGTTTGTACCAATGGGAAGAGGAGGCCCATACAGAGCAGCGAAGGTTCAGGCCAGGCAACCATTCAGACCAGTTCCTTACCAGATGGTTCGACCAGGTCCTATCTGCAACTTTTGCCAGAAACCAGGGCATTCTCAGCAGAATTGCCGTAGGGCAAATGGATGGTGTTTGGTGTGTGGATCTCGAGATCATTCCATTGAAGCTTGTCCACACAGGAGAATGGGGATAGCCAATCAGACCTTGCCAGCACTTCAGGGACCCAATGGACAGAGGGCACTTCCAGGGCCACTTGGGCAGAGGAATCAGGGACCAGTGATGAGGAGAGCTCTTCCCCTTCCTCCACAGCATGTTGTTCGCCCAGTCCAGAGAGGAGCTAGGACTGCAGCAGGGCGTGGTAGAGGTCAGGCTTACAATCTGACTGCAGAAGAGGCTGAGGCTTCAGAGGAGGTGATAACAGGTAACATCAGAGTTCATTCGAAACCTGTTCTCGCTCTCTTCGATTCAGGTGCATCCCATTGTTATATCTCAGACCATTTTGTGGCTTTGCATCCTATACCTGTTAGATCTTTAGACCGCAAATGGGAGATTAGTACAGGGAATGGGGTAGTCATATCTTCTAGAGTCTGTACTGATTGTCCGGTAGAACTTTGTGATAAGACCTTGGCCATAGATATGCTCGTACTAGATACCAAAGGGTACGACGTAATCTTAGGCATGACCTGGCTCAGTCAGTACCATGCAGTTATTGATTGTAGGGAGAAGAAGATTAATTTCAGAATCCCTCATCAACCGGAGTTCCAATTTAGTGGAGAAGTGAAGTCTACCAAGGGAAAGACTCGGATGACTACTTCGGAGGTTCAGAAGCAGAAGGTACCGGTGTGGGATGAATTCCCAGGAGTGTTTGCTGAGATCTCAGGACTGCCACCTGACAGGGTGATCGAGTTCTCCATTGACACAGTTCCAGGAGCAGCTCCTATATCCAAGGCTCCGTACAGGATGGCACCGACAGAGTTAGAGATTCTGAAGAAGCAACTGCAGGAATACTCAGACAAAGGATTGATTCGGCCAAGTGCTTCACCATGGGGAGCTCCAGTATTATTGGCAAACAAGAAGGATGGTGGTAAAAGGCTTTGTATTGATTATAGAGAATTGAACAAAGTTACCATCAAGAACAAGTATCCCTTACCAAGGATTGATGATCTGTTTGATCAGCTTCATGGAGCCCGTGTATTCTCTAAATTGGATTTACAGTCGGGTTACCATCAGCTGAGGGTGAAGAAGGAGGATATTCCAAAGACGGCATTCAGGACCCGTTATGGCCACTATGAGTTTCTAGTTATGCCTTTCGGAGTCACCAATGCCCCTGCAGTTTTCATGGATTTGATGAACCGAGTGTTCTCGCCCTATCTGGATCAGTTCGTTGTTGTTTTCATAGATGACATTTTGATCTATTCAAAGAACAACAGGGAGCATGCAGAACACTTGAGGATTGTGTTGCAGACTCTCCAGCAGGAGCAGCTTCATGCCAAGAGGAGCAAGTGTGAGTTCTGGTTGGACAGCATAGCCTTCCTTGGACACATGGTTTCAGCAGAAGGAATTTCAGTTGATCCCAGCAAAATCCAGGCAGTGAGAGATTGGCCGATTCCGAGGACAGTGACTGAGATTAAGAGTTTTCTTGGACTAGCCGGATATTACAGACGCTTTGTCCAGGATTTCTCTAGGATTGCAGCCCCGTTGACCAAGCTCACCAGGAAAGGAGAGAAGTATTTATGGACAGAGGAGTGTACCGCAGCGTTTGAGCAATTGAAGCAGAGGCTCATTTCAGCTCCAATCTTGAAGTCTCCCTCAGGAAGAGGAGGGATGGTCATATTCAGTGATGCATCAGGAAAAGGCCTGGGATGTGTACTTATGCAACATGATCATGTTATAGCATATGCATCTAGGCAACTGAAGACTCATGAGCGGAATTACCCAACTCATGACTTGGAGCTAGCAGCTGTTATCTTTGCCTTGAAGATTTGGAGGCATTATCTTCTGGGAGATAAAGTGTTGATATATACAGATCATAAGAGTCTCAAGTATATCTTCTCACAGAAAGAGTTGAATATGAGGCAGAGGAGATGGCTGGAGCTGATGGCGGACTATGATATTGACTTGCAATATCATCCAGGCAAGGTCAATACAGTTCCAGATGCACTGAGCAGGATGCCAGAGAATAGAGTGCTTGTCCAACTTACTCAACAGAAGGAGTTGATTCAGGACTTTATCAGATTAGACTTGATGTTAGTTCGAAGGACTGAGAAGGCAGGACAGTTCATGACTTTGCAGATCCAGTCAGCATTGATAGATGAGATCAAGGAAGCTCAAAAGGAAGACCCCAGATTACAGATATTCCGAGCTCAGGTAGAGGCTGGATTGAGGACTGACATCTGTATTCATCCAGATGATGCATTGTATTTTGGTAGTAGACTTTGTGTTCCCCAAGGAGAAGTTAAACAGAAGATTTTGGCGGAAGCACACAGTTCGGCTTATTCCATACACCCGGGGGAAACCAAGATGTATCAGGACTTGAAGAAGCAGTTTTGGTGGAATGCTATGAAGAGGGAGATAGCTCAGTTTGTAGCCAAATGCTTGGTCTGCCAGCAGATAAAGATAGAGCATCAGAGGTCAGCTGGACTTCTACATCCTTTACCAATACCCGAATGGAAGTGGGAGCACATCACTATGGACTTTGTCACGGCATTACCTCGAAGTCCCAAAGGTAATAATGCTGTGTGGGTAATCATTGACCGTCTCACCAAGTCAGCTCACTTCATACCATTTCGGGTAGGTCAGACAACAGAGGTTCTGGCAGACAAGTACATGAAGGAGATAGTTCGTCTTCATGGAGTTCCAGTCAGTATTGTTTCGGACAGAGACACCAGATTTAGATCTCATTTCTGGGAAAGTCTCCAAGAAAGTTTGGGGACTCGTCTGAAATTCAGTACATCATATCATCCTCAGACAGACGGACAATCTGAAAGGACTATCCAGATCCTTGAAGATATGCTAAGGGCCTGCATGATTGAGTTTAAGGGATCTTGGGAAGATCATCTTCACTTGGCTGAGTTTTCTTATAACAACAGTTATCAGGCAAGTATCAAGATGGCACCTTTTGAGGCACTGTATGGAAGAAAGTGCAGATCACCGATTTGTTGGGATGAAGTCGGTGAGAGGAGACTATTGGGGCCAGAGATCCTGATTCAGACAACAGAGAAAGTCAGAATCATCAGAGATCATCTCAGGGCAGCTCAGAGTCGGCAGAAGAGTTGGGCAGATTCGCAGAGAAGGCCATTGGAGTTCCAGGCAGGAGATCATGTGTTCTTGAGGATATCACCTACCAGAGGAGTGATCCGGTTCGGTATTCGTGGAAAGCTGAGTCCGAGATTTATCGGACCATTCGAGATTTTGGAGCGAGTGGGAGATGTGTCTTACAGATTGGCCTTACCTCCATCTTTGGACGGAGTGCACAATGTTTTCCACGTATCTCAGTTGAGGAAGTATGTCAAGGATGATAGTCATATTTTGGATCATTCCGAACTGGAACTGCAGCCAGATTTATCATATCAGGAGCAGCCGATGGCCATTCTAGATAGAAGTGTGAAGACACTGAAGAACAAGGCTATACCATTAGTGTTGGTGTCTTGGAACAGACATGCGCCAGGAGAGGCCACTTGGGAACGAGAGGACGTTATCCGTGAGCGCTATCCTCAACTCTTCACATCTTGAACGGTAAGACTCTTTCCTTCTATTCTTCTCTACCGTTATCTTCCATCTTATCCTTCTCTATCTGTTACTTTTCCTGTTACCTTTCACCTTATGAAATTTCGAGGACGAAATTTTTGTAAGGTGGATGGATTGTAATACCCCGTTTCCAGAATACGTACTTAGTTGCGTATTCAGCTTTTCGATCGTATTTTTCGATATACTTCCTGTATTTGACCGATCTCAATTTCAAATATCATTTTCCAATATATTAGATTTTATATGATTTTCTGGATTTTTCCTGAATTAAATGTATTTCTTCAAAACCGGTGTCGACCAGTGTCGCTGATCGATTCCTGGAATTTTAATTCTCAAACAGTTAGGAATTTCTAGATGGTCCTTTAGACTTTATTTCTTAGAATCATATTCTCTACTTAAATACTTTTTCTGAGAATTTTATGAATTTATGAAAATTCCAACGGAGTCGGTAGTTAACTGATTCTGGGATTTTTAGTTTTAAAACTATAAAGTATTTCTTAAAAAGAATTTCACAATTAGTCTTCATATATTATTATTGATTTTTGGTGAAATTTTCGAGTCGTTCGAGATACTTGAATTTCGGACGATTTTGGTATTTTCCGAAATATTTTCCGTATCCTCGACTTAAACCCGGGAACTTGTCTTTTCATTATTTTATATTCTAAGTCCAAGAGTAAATATCTTCCTTTATGAATTTCTTTCCATTTTTTTTTCCTTTTCCTTTATTTCTCTTTCTCCACAACCACAAACTTTTCCCATTTTTCCAAAAATTCAAATCTCTTCCAAAATTCCAACTCCACATAATCTCACCAACCCCCTCATTTAATGCATCTCTCTCTCTCCCATGGCCGGCCAAGTGGCCAAGAAGAGGGACACCCATCCCCTCTCCTATTTTGCAATAAACCCCTCACATTTACATTATTTACACCTCCCTTACAAAATCAAAATCCTATATAAACTTTCTTTACAATTCTTTTCTCTTTTCTTCACTTCACCAAGAGATTAGCCTTCACCATTTTCTTCTCCATCTCAAACCCTAACTCCAAACCACCTCAAAGTCTTCATCTCCTTCTCAAGCAACTACAAACCTTGGATTTGGATTGCATATCTCTTCGTCGGAAGTATCGCCAAAGACCTAGTTGGTGATATTGTCGTCAACGATCATTCGGAACTCGTAGAACTTTCACATAACCGTTCGAAGTGAGTATTTTTACTCACCAAGACTAGACAACTTCCTTGTTTACTTGTGTTGATCATTCATGTACACTTGTGCCATAAAAATCATATTTTTAGCCCATCAAACAACCATCAGAAAATCTGTTCTGTTACCGTTTCCCCACGATTAGTCGACTTAACCTAGGGACCAGTCGACTAACCCACCTTAGCTGAAACTTAACCTTTTCTGATTTCACAGTTTTAGTCGACTAAGCCATATTACCAGTCGACTAGACCCCCTTAGTCGACTACATTTTTAACCTAGTCGACTAATCTTTCCCTGGACCAGGAAACACCAACTCTCGGCTCCAGTCGACTTAGTCTATTTTATTGGTCGACTAGATACCCTTAGTCGACTACAACCTTGACCTTAGTCGACTAATAATTCCTGAAATAAATCCCAACTTTCTGTATCACAGTTTTAGTCGACTTAGCCCCACTATTAGTCGACTTAGGTATCTGTTAGTCGACTACACATTTCACCCTAGTCAACTAACTTTTCCTGAAACAGAAACCCAACTCTCTGTTTCCCAGTTTTAGTCGACTCATCTAGACTATTAGTCGACTTAAGTCCCCTATTAGTCGACTAACCCTTTTACCTAGTCGACTAATTCTGACTGTTTGACTTAGTTGATTCTTTCTGAATTTGATCTTATCATTGATACATGGGTGACATATTATTCCTGTTCATGCTTCATAACTGGTATTACATGACATGTTACTTTATGGATCTCACCACTTGTTACTTCATGACTTGTTATTATATTCTCGCTCCATGATTTGTTAAATTGTGAATATCACCCCTTATCATGCTATCTCTTAAACCAAGCATGATATGCTTGACTTTTGTATAAAATGGATCAACTTACACATGGGTCGGGGGAAATATGCGGATATCGATATGTGTTCGTGTTTACAGTGGCATTAGGTATATTGTACAATCATATTTCCGGTCTGACCTGAGGGCCTCCAGGGGACCGAGGGGAGTGCTTGCTCCCTCTTCCTGAATACTGTCATGACAAAGGGCATACATAAGTCCCTCCTGATAGGCCTTGCGGCTGGTTCCGTTATCAAGCAACGGAACACCCTGGACCGTGGTCCCGGGCATGCACGGGACCCACTGTAAACATAGTTCGTCGATACAACCGCTGTTTCCAATAACAACCTTGCTTTACTAGGATATGGATCTATGTGCTCTGGGACGCTGGGTCACATAGTTAGATATCACAGTAAGACAAGTAATAATAATAAGACGTTAACTGTAGATTCATTGTATTAGGATTTTATCTCTTCATGCTTTTCATACTTGTTAGTTGATATTCCTTATAACTGTTTCATCTTTCCTTATTCATGTTCCTTAGCCACTTGGCTATAGTTTGTTTATTGTTATATGTCTTGACTCCTTGGATTTGCACATTCAGATTCCGAAGCTTGGAACGAAGTGGAGCCATCCACAGAGGACCAAGCTTACCTTAGTAAGCAGGCGGACTAGTTCCAGTCCCCTCGTGCCAGACTTACCTTTTGACTCACGAGATCTTCTTTCTACTTGTGAGCTTTTGTATACATATTTGTATATATTTCTTTTGGACTTGGTTATGATGTAATACACATGTAATGTGTAATACTTTATAATATCCTGTGATAACTTTGTATGTGTACTTCTTGTGTTGGCACATGTATGAATACCACGCTTTGTGTCGTACTCTGATCCTTGTTGTACTTTTATGCTTAGCGTATATACGTGAGGGCATTTTCTAACCTACGTATATACGTCGCAGTGACGTCCCCGTATCCGTGGAAATCGGGGCGTTACACTCCTATTCCAAGAGAAGAGCTGAGAGTGGTCAACATAGACCCTCACCAGCAGCAAGAGAAAGGCTTGGTACCCGTCCCTACACCTCAAGGGGAAATTATGTGGGTTCACCCTGACCTTGTCAATGAACAGCAGTGGACTACTGTGACCAACAGGAAATCCAAAGGCAAGGCAAAGGCCTCATCTGCAATGTGGTGGGTGTCTCCTCTCGAGAAGCGGAGACTGATATTCCTTCACTGACCGATTCAGAGGAGGAAACGATAGTCTTGGCCGCAGAGCCCAACCAACCGATGGCGGGAACCCGTTCAGGACAGGCGTACTTGAAACAGTACGGCGAGACGGCAGTAGCCCCTCCACAACCAACTGCTGAGCCAGTCAGGCCCTCCACAAAGCCACCTGTGGAGAAGCAGAAGGCGACTCGATTTTCTCGAGCCCTTCAAAAGGGCATCGCGGAAGGATCTACGACACCTTACCGCTTTGATGTCCTGGCTCAGTTGGCCAACATTCCGGCACGCATTACCTTGTATGAACTTCTTAGACTATCAAAGTCGACCAGGGAAGCTCTGCAAGAAGCTCTGGCAAATGCTGAGGTCTTCATGACCCAGGTGCCGAAGGAGGAAGATGTAGAGGATTGCCTCCACACCTCCCAGAATGCCCCCTGCATCACCTTCACGGCGGATGATATGCAGGTGAAAGGGAAGCATGATCGACCCATCGACCCCTGTACTTTACAGGGTATATTGGATCGTCCGAGGTGAACCGCATCCAGGTAGACCCAGGGTCCGCGTTGAGCATCATGCCTCGCCGGGTCATGCAACATCTCGGCATTCTTACCCATCGTTTGAGCCCCACCCAGACGACTATCTATGGGTTCAATGCTAACCAGACCCGTCCGATGGGGAAGATCAAGCTCAGGTGTCAGATTGGAAGTCTCAAGTCGGAAGTGACATGCTACATCATCGACGCCGACACTTCCTACAATCTATTGCTGGGACGACCGTGGATTCACCGCAACTCCATCGTTCCCTCCACTCTCCACCAAGTCATGAAGTACATTGACGGGAGTGGAAATATGCAGACGTTGATCGCCGAAAGGTATCCGTTCAAAGGGGTCGAGAATTATTTCACCGACTCCTTGCTGTACCAAGATCCGGGGAGACGGATGAGGTCCCGCGACCAGAGGAACCAGACTCTGGTAACGAAGCTGACACCGAGCCCGTGGAAGATGAGTGCGTGTGGGAGCTGGATCCACCTGTAAAGAGCACTAATAAGCTCGATGTTGATAATACCTCCGCTGATGATGCAGGCGGTTGGTATATTAATGAAGATGTAGATTTTACGTATTTTTCTGTGTTTGCTTCTGATTCAGTACCATCAGACACTAGCACCGAAATAGACGATGACCCCTGGTCGGCAGTAGATGCTTTGACATCGTTGCATGTACCAGTGAAATCGTCGTTCGAGACGTACCAAGACAATGGTAATGCGCAAGAATCTATATTTATGGTTCAAGCAAGACGAAAAGGCCAAAAACCAATTCTTTTTGGGCGAATCTCGTCTGAGCCAATGCCCTGTGAAGACTCGGGAAGTGAGGAGGAGTCCCCTCAGCTCAATCATTATGAACCAAAAGCGCTCAAAATGATGAAATGCATGGGGTACGATCTAACCAACAGACCCGGGTTGAACTTCGGCAAAGGAAGGAGGACGCTGCTTCGATCCTTTGTGCCGAAAGGAAAGGCCCCTGATTATTATCATAAAACGCGCAAGGGTTGGGCTATGTATCGACTCTGGTCCTATCAGCCTCCGATTCTCAAGAATCGTCGAGCAACGATTACTCTTCAGACACATCATCTTGGGAGTCAGATGTCAGTGTCGGCAACATCTTCAGAGAACTTTCAGTGAACATGGTTTCAACAAGCCACCTGGAAGACGGAGATGAGGAAATGATCCAATCTGATACAGATCCTTGGATCAAACATTTAAATGCTCTTTGGGATACCCGCTTTGAACAGCGCGAGCCACCCACAGAAGACAAGGTTGTTCAGATCAACCTAGGAGATGAGGCTAATCCTAAGCCCATCTTCATAAGTGACGGCCTGTCACCATCGGAGAAGAAGGATCTAATATCTCTTGTACAAGAGTATATAGACGTCTTTGCCTGGAATTATGAGGACATGCCAGGACTTGATCCTCAAGTGGCCATACACCGCCTCAACATCAATCGGACGTAAAGCCTGTCAAACAACAGCAGCGACGGTTTCGTCCAAAAATAATGGAGGCAATTCAATCAGAAGTCAGAAAACTTATTGATTCTGGCTTCATCAGGGAAGAACAACATCCCGACTGGGTAGCCAACATCGTCCCCGTCGCCAAGAAGAATGGGAAGATCCGGATCTGCATCGACTTTCGCGACCTAAACGAGGCCTGCCCCAAGGACGAATTCCCATTGCCGATCACAGATGTCATGATTGACAATACTTGTGGATTCGAACGAATGTCCTTCATGGATGGTTCTCAGGATACAATCAAATCAAAATGTATCCTGACGATGAAAAGCACACCTCCTTCAGGACAACATTGGGGGTTTATTGCTATACCGTCATGCCTTCGGACTGAAAAATGCAGGGGCAACATACCAAAGGGCCATGAACGCCATTTTCCATCAGCAAATACGCAAACGGTGGAATGTTATGTTGATGACATCGCGGTAAAAAGCCGCACTAAAGGTGATCACATAGCGGACCTGAAGGTGGTCTTCGACATCATGCGGGCTCATCAATTGAAGATGAATCCCACAAAGTCCTTCCTGGGGGTGGCCAGTGGCAAATTCTTAGGATTTGTTGTAACATCGACCGGAATTCACTTGGACCCGGAAAAGGTTCGCGCTAACCAAGAGATGCAACCTCTGAGAAATCTCAAAGAACTCAGAGGATTGTAAGGACGATTGGCGTACATCCGCAGGTTCATCTCAAACCTTTCCGGAAGATGCCAACCTTTCGCTAAGCTGATGAAGAAGGGTGTCTCATTCACTTGGGATAACGCTTGCCAACAAGCGTTCGAGGAAATCAAGCAATACCTCACCCAACCACCAGTCCTTGCAGCTCCAGTAGCCGGAAAGCCGTTTCTGGTGTACGTCCGAGCAATGGATCACTCTTTGGGAGCTCTACTAGCTCAGAATGACGATCAGGGACGTGAGCAAGCAATCTACTATCTAAGTAGAACAATGATTAGATCCGAACATCGGTATAACCCGATCGAGAAGGAATGTTTGGCGCTAGTGTTCGCTATCCAGAAAATGCGACACTATCTGGTAGGCCAGACTATAAACGTCATATCAAAAGTCAACCCCCTGAGGTTACTTATGACTAAATCTTCATCGCTAAATGGCCGACTGGCAAAATGGGCCATATTGCTCTTCCAATATGAGATGCGCTTTTACCACAAAAGGCCATTAAGGGACAAGCAGTCGCGGATTTCCTAGCTGAGCACCTAGATCCGAGGGCAGCCAAAGTCTACGAGGATCTCCCAGATGAAGTTGCTGAAGTCTGCATGACTCAGACATCGTTCGAAAGTCAAGTATGGCAACTTTTCTTCGACGATGCATCAAGAACAAGCCCGAAGGGACACTTAGTAGCAGGGGTAGGAGTAGTACTCGTATCCCACAAAATTATGTGATTCCCGAGCTGTCTCATTAACTGGGCCTTGTTCCAACAATGTGGCGGAGTACAACGCTCTTTTGATTGGGATGCAATTCGCCGATGAGATTGGCGTTAAAAATCTCGAGGCATACGGCGACTCTAAACTCATCGTCAGCCAAGTTCGCGGGGAGTACGAAGTCAGACATGAAGACTTAGTACCCTATTACAACGCGACTATCTGCATGGCCGAGGGTTTACAAGCTTCTACATCGACCATGTACCGCGCAGGCAAAATGCGCACGCAGATGCACTCGCATCCCTGGCTGCCTCCTTAGCTCTTCCAGCTGGAGTAATGGAGAAGATATTCGTCTATAGCCACGACCTGTATTGCCCGAGAAATGCTCTCGAGGATTATCAGGAGTCAACGGGAGATCATCACCGCGAAGAGGCACTTGAAGCATCAACCGGTCCAGAGCTTAAAGACTGGCGATTCCCCTACATTGATTTCGTCTTATACGGCATCCTGACTGAAGACACCAAAGAGGCGGCTGCCATTCGACGGAAAGCCCCCAAATTCTATTATAATGCGATTACGCGAACATTGTATCGGCGATCGCATGACGGGATCTTGCTCCGGTGCCTCTCACCAAAGGAGGCTCAAGAGGTATTGAAAGAAGCCCACGACGGTATGTGTGGAGCCCATCAACCTGGCCCAAAACTGGCACATCGACTCCAAAGATTGGGTTACTACTGGCCCAAGATGATTGCCGATGCCGTCACTTATGCCAAGAGATGTCACGCCTGCCAAGTGCACGGCGATTTCATCCATCAAGCACCAGGGTACCTCCACTCTACGGCCTCTACCTGGCCATTTGAAATGTGGGGCATGGACGTGGTTGGTCCTATCAGCCCACCATCATCAAAAGGACATCGGTTTATTTTGGCAATAACCGATTACTTCTCTAAATGGGCCGAAGCCATCCCTTGAAGGAGGTCAAGTCGTCGAACGTGATCAAGTTCGTGAAACACCACGTTATTTACCGTTTCGGTGTACCTCGACGAATTGTCCATGACAATGTACCCCAGTTCATTAGCCAGGCTTTCCAGAGATTCTGTGCCAAGTTCAGAATCCAGAGTGTGTCCTCAACGGCATACTATCCTGCCGCTAACGGCCTCGCAGAAGCTTTCAACAAGACTATTGGCAAGCTTCTCAAAAAGTTCGTCTCGAAAAGTCAACGAGACTGGGATGACAAGTTGGGTGAATGCTTATGGGCTTACCGTACAACTGTACGAACCCCAACTAAAGCTACGCCATTTTCTTTGGTCTATGGGTGTGAAGCCGTGCTCCCACTAGAGATCCAAATTCCATCTCTACGCGTCGCCTTGACAGCAGAGATGACAACAGAGGAGAAGCATCGACAGCGACTCCAAGAACTGGAGGGCCTTAGATGATAAACGTCTGCAGGCCCAATAGCAAATCGAGCTCTACCAGGCTCGAATTACCAGAGCCTTCAACAAGAAAGTTAAAGTGCGAACTTTCAAGAAAGGCGACCTAGTCTTAGCCGTCAGAAGACCCATGGTGATGACGCACAAGACAAAAGGAAAATTCCAACCCAAATGGGAAGGACCATTTGTAGTAGAGTCAGTCTACTCAAATGGATCGTATCGCCTCATAACTTCAAATGGCGATACACTCATGATGCCGATCAATGGATGGTTCCTGAAGAAATACTATCCTTAGGTGGTATTCTTCCGCTGATCAAGTTAAAAGTACACCTCTGATCAAAACAAGAAGAGCTTCTTCATTAATATCCAACGCCTCCGACGGCTAAGGATAGAGGAAAATGTTGGCTTCTAAGCCCAACATAAGTCTTCGATAACTCATCATGCTGAGGGGAATAGCATGGCTAGCCCAACTCAAACGGTAGTTGGTAAAGGCACCTCAAACCCGTTGACAGCTGAGAATTTGCTAAAAATCCTAAGGGACACGTTCCCATTTGATCCGACGCCTCCGACGGCTAAGGATAGAGGAAAATGTTGGCTTCTAAGCCCAACATAAGTCTTCGATAACTCATCATACTGAGGGGAATAGCATGGCTAGCCCAACTCAAACGGTAGTTGGTAAAGGCACCTCAAACCCGTTGATAGCTGAGGGTTTGCTAAAAATCCTAAAGTGGACTTGACTCCACTCTTTCCTCCAAAATCCCCTACCAATTCTCATCCACAGAATGGTAGGTCTACAAAATACCACATTACTAAGTTAACACTATACCTCTGGTAATGGAAACTTTTCAATATTCCTTGTCGAGTACAAATTTTGTTTGTCAACTCTACACGGAGTACCAAATTTTCAAATTTGCCAAGTTAACACTACACCTCTGGCACTTCAAAATTTTCACTTGTCAATTCTCACCAATAGAATGACAGGTCCTCAAATTACTCTTATCATGAGTCAATCTTTGTCAAGTTAATATCACACCTCTGACAAATTACTGTTAAAGTTTAACACCACACCTCTAAACAGTAATCAAGTTTCTGCCAGGTTTAATATTACACCTCTGACAGTCACTTTTCTTCAGACTTCCACACCGAAGCTGAAATGGATGATGCTAAGTTAACACCACACCTCTAGCATCCAAGTCATGCTAAGTTCAACAATACACCTATGGCCATGACTTTCCCTCGGACTTCCTTATGCAAGCCGAGGTGACCAATGCTAAGTTCAACATTACACCTCTAGCATTACCCTCACTGTCAAGTTAAACATTACACCTATGACAGTGACACTCCTGAGTTAAGTTAATATCACACCTCTGACTCACATCCTTGTCAAGTTAACATTACACTTCTGACAAGACCACTTCCAACCCGTTAAGTTAATATCACACCTCTGACGGTAACAAACTTTCCTAGATTCCCCACGAGTCTAGCCCCACTTGTTATTCTCTTCAACAGAATAACAAGTCTACCTAAAAACATTGTTAAGTTAATGCTACACCATCAACAGTGTTTCCATCAAATCCCCAGTTGAGCTCAATCAAGTTAATCCCAAACACTTGATAAAAGTTCACCCTCCCTGGGGGTACCAATTCTACTTGTCACTTTCTCTTATAAAGTGGCAGGTCCATCAAAAATTTCACCTCTGTCAAGTTAATATTACACCTCTGACAGTATCATGAGAGTTCTGAAATAGGATCTTTTCTCCACAAAATTTGACTTGTTAAAATTTTCATTTTGATAAGCCAAAGATTCTTTGCTTCTATGCGTCTGACCAAAAAGAGAAAAAAAGAGTTCAAGACAATAGAAGAGACAAAAAGAAAAGTGTCACTTTTATTTATATCCAGGCATATGAAAGTGATACAAAAACGCTCTCTTATACAATAAGATTGAGTGCTACAGTTTAAAACGCTCTCTTATACAATAAGATTGAGTTTACAGTCAAAACGCTCTCTTACAATAAGATGGAGTGTTACAATTAAGGAGTACAAAGAAGTCCCTCTCTCTCTCAGAGGTTGCACTGACTCCTTAAAGCCGCGTCTGATTCCAAGTGCGCGATGTTTTGTGGCTACAATAGAAGCTTGTTACACCACGATGCATGATATAAACATCGAAAGAGCCCTAGCTGACTAAGCTTAGAGCAATGGTGTTCTTAAGGTCTGGTGGCAGCAGAAAGTCCTGCAACCCTTCATTCATGAACATCTCTTTCCCCAACAGACCATCCAGCAGACATGAGGAGTCCTCGATGTTACTTCTGGGGTGGGAGAGGAAGAGGATCCTACCTGCCACCTTATCCACTGTAGCCCCCTCGCCGCCATACTTACCCTGACCATCTATTGCCAGTAGGCATGACTGGTGCAGTGGATCTGAAGAGACATTGGCGAGGGTCGAGTCCTCGTCAGGGATATAATATTCCCTTGTGGACGACGAGGACCATAATATATTCCCTTGTGGACGAACATCGAACAAGTCCGCCGGCTGAAATATTCTTCCAGGGGCCCAGCGAACCTGAAAAAGGACAATCAAGCCTACCTGCAAAGAATAAACAAGAGAGTTAGCAAATCTGGAACTTGGTATACTTTAAAGAATACTAAGTAACAAACGCGGCTATTATGGAGAACTGCAAACGCGGGAATAAGCCCGCGCGGTGAGCCAAACTACTGCGTCAGCAGAGACAGACGCGAATCAAAACTGCGTCTCATCTTGCGCCCGCGCCTAAAAGCACAAGGCGCGAAAAAGACTCAAAACACCAAAAATTGCCATCTCGTTGTTGAGTAAACAGGAGTTGCAAGATTCAGGTCTGAGACCCTTCAGCCCAAGTTGGAATTCATCTAAGTCAATGGCCTTAAAACGCGAACTTCATGAGCAAAGCCCGCGTCAAGTACCAAGGACTTCAATACCCGCTTTCAGGAAGCTCAAATCAATGGCACCAATTCCAGAAAAGGAATGCACCAAGATTCATTCAGATGGTGACATCTCCTTAAGAAGGGCCAAGGTGCAGGCCTGGATGGACTAAAGACATCATGGTAAGTCAGGATGACATACCAGCAGAGGCCTCTACCAAGAGTTGGGCTCTCTGCATCCAAACGCGGACGAGCAAGATGATCCAAAGACGCTTTTTCTTGAAGAGACCAAACAGGAGCATAAAAGCCCTGGGTTATCTTCATCCACAGAGCCATCTTCATCCATGAACACAGGATCCCTTTTAGAGACTTTAAGGGAGGCGAGACTTCTCAGAGCAAACCAAAGAAAGAACAGTCCAAGGTCTGGATTGTTAAAGAGGAAGAGGGTTAGCCCTATTTATAGGCAGCCCCTAATAACTGTCATTAATGGTGCGCTAATCAGAACCGTTGCCTTGGTGGCCGCACGACTGCCAAAGTCCAATGAGAGACTGACGCGTGGAGCGTCGCTTTGGGAACCGTCGCAGACACTGGTCTCCAACCGCCAGTGCCGGTTTTGCATTAAAAGGCATTAACGCCTTCAGTCCAATGAAAAATCGACGCCATGGACAACTGCCTTGGAAAACAACGGATGACCGGTTTTCCAATCGACAGTAAAGACTTGACGTTCAAAGATCTCCTAAAAACTTTATATCAGGCTGCATGTAACGCCTCGGGAGTTGCACTAAAACGCAGGCATAAAGATCGCGTCCAGGAATCCGCGTCTCCCTTCAGATTGAAAGACATCCACCCGCGTTCCAGAAGAATGTCTGCGTCGCGTCCCTTTAGCAAACAATGCTGCGTCCCTCGCGTCTGCTCTATCAGCGTCTTTCTCAGCAAGACAAATTCGCGTTTCACGCTGTGATTGACGCCGCGTCTCATCAAAAAGACTTAGTGAAATCTAAGTTCCTATGGAATGATGACCGCGTCTCATGCTGTGATTGACGCCGCGTCTCATCAAAAGGACTTAGTGAAATCTAAGTTCCTATGGAATGATGACCGCGTCTCACGCTGTGATTGACGCCGCGTCTCATCAAAAGGACTTAGTGAAATCTAAGTTCCTATGAAACGGATGACCGCGTCTCACTCTATGGATCAATGCCGCGTCTCATCAAGAAGACTTAAAGTCGACGCCGCGTCTCATTGAAAGAACTTAGTCTTACCTAAGTTCAGTATTCGCAGCCAGTGATCAGGGAGTTGAATTCATCCACAGCTAAACAAAGAAGATGGAACAAAAACTTCAAAAAATTTTATTATATCAAAAATAGTAAAAGTGGATACAAACACTCTAATAAAGTGTCCTCTTCTTTACAAAAAAAAAAAGGGAAGAAGGGGAAACGGCTAAAAGTCTCGATCCGGCAAAGAACGGATACGCTCTCTGAGACGATGCATCTCGTGCTGACGTGCCTTCTCAGCCTCCATCATGGCTTGGACCCGCAGCTCCTCTTCAGATAAAAAGGGTTTTGCAGCCAGTTGTGCTCGCAGAGATTCCAACCTGGAGGAATGAATGGTCTGGCTTTCTTCAGCTCGTGCCTTCGCAGCTTGTTGCTCCTCCAGCCTCTTCCGGACGGTGGCAAGCGTCCTCTCATTATCCGCGATCATGGCTTCCGCCTTAGCAATGGCAGACCGAGCATTGGTAATGGCGAGCTCTGCGTTTTGCCGGATGAACTCGGATTCCATTGAATCATCAGCCAGTTTCTGACATTCAGCTTGGGAACGCTCGAGATTGCGGACCTCTTCAGCAACTTGTGCTTCCACCTCCTGTCGCTCTTGTTCCTGGGTGGCTAGGAGCCTAGTCAAGATGACCTGGGCTTCTTGAGAAGAACTAGCATTGTCCAAAGACTTCAGCTCTTTCAGGTCATTCCCAATCGCTCCACCAACAGCATACACAACTTGGCAAGCAAGGAGCCTCCGGTTAATTCGATGTTACCGACCATGTTTCCAAGAAACGTCCGGGCAAAGTCAAAAGAGCTACGCCCAGACAGTATAAAATCGATGCACGATCGCATCGCGTCAAGGAACTGCCGCACCGTTTTTGCGTGTCAGGAAATCCATGGTATCATCACCCGAGGTACTCCCCGACCCCTTTCTATCATGAGGAAAGGGGTGCAAGCCGGCTCTTTTTGCGCGAGAGTCGTGCTGACTGTCGATACAGCAAGAGCGAGACTGGCCACTGGCGCTTCCGGAGGTGTTATCTCTACGGGAACCTCCACAGCTAATGATGGAGTAGCAAGCGCAACCTCCTCAGAAGCTTCAACTGAGACCTGAGCTGGGGGCCTTTTGGAAGGGTACCGACCGTCGGACTCTCCACCTGAGTCCCCTCAGTTTCCTCTGCAAGTTATCGCGACATTAGCCACAAAGGAGAAAAGCGAAACATTTAAAATATCAGAACTTCCTTACCATCTGGGAGGTCCAGAGATGTCGGATCCTTGGGTGAATTCTGCGGAGTGAAAGTCTCCCTGTCTTCAATAGTAACCTCTTCACCCTGCAGAGTGGGTTCTTCCCCAGCCTTAGGGGTTGCCTCCTCTTCCGGCAAAATGGAAGGCTCCCCAATTTCAGTAGTTGCCCTCTCTGGAGTTACCTCGGCAACTGAAGCCTCGACCCATTCGGACTGGGTCAGCTCTTTTACCGTCTCCTCGATATGCGAGGAGATTACAGCTTCAATGTCCCCGGCCAACCCTGCAGCATAAAAGAAGAATGTTAAAACATCCTCTTCAAAATGAAAAGGGAAATTAGGTCAAAAGGTGAAAAGAGTACCTTCAGCAGGAATAATCGCCGGCTGTGATACCGTTGATGGCTCACCCCCGTATATTTCTTCCTCTGAGATGTGGGAGAACTTACTCGAATCAGGAAGAGCGGGTTCATCGTCGTAGTCGATCTCGTCTTCAAAATCGCTTTCCCCTGAGAGTGAGGAAGACGATAGCGCCACGCGCGAGACTTCTGCGCCGGAGCCTTGCCACCAATTACCCCAGTGGTAGGGCTGGGGTCAACTGCCCGAGGACTGGAGATGAAGACACAAGGCGACCCAGGTTGCTGTGCCTCATCTCTCCCTTCATGAGCAAGTAAAAACCCGGGTTGAACTGAAATCCCCGGAATATCGACATCTCCTCCACTCATGATGTCGACCTCTAGCTGTTCATCCTCGTCAGCGGTGGTGGCTCTGTCAACGAGCTCCCCTTCCTCCGCAGACCTACGGTCTCTGCTGCTCGACCTAGGGGCACGGACTAAATGAACATCCTCTTCAGCTATATCTTCTTCCCTCAGTACCTCAACGACAGCAGGGATGTCTTCGGATCGGGAGACTTCGGTTGTCAGGTCTCTCCGAACCTTCTTGGGAGCAGGTTCAGCAGTTGAAGCAGAGCGTTGACGACGCTTGCTTACCGCCTATCGAGTCTTTGTTGCTTGTGGCTCCGCCCTTGCTGCTGGCGACTCCTCCCTTATTGGTCGCGGCTCCGCCCTTATTGCTCGTGGCTCCCTTCCCGATCTCTCCCGACCTCCTTCTGGGCCTTCAGGTACTGGTCGGTGAGTTTCGAGTTTTTACCAGACTCTGACCTTGCCTCGAGATTTGCATTGATGCTCTCAATACATGAAGATGCCGGAACAAAGTCTGATGTCTGGATGGCTTGGAAATACCAAGTGCAGAAGCTGAAGCTCATACGGCACTTGGACCCCTCGATAGGTAGACGGAAAGTTGCTCCCGTCCCTCCGGCCACACTGTAGTACCAAGCCCGAGCACCTTCGAACAAATTCCTTCGAAGGCAAGTCGAGCATTGGGATTCCCGACGTACAGTTGATCGTAGCCGAACTGTCGAGCGAAACGATTCGGCATGTACGGCTCGATGGTGCATGAAGTCCCTTGCCGGAAAAGCACATATCCGGGCCGAATATTGATCAACCACCAGAAGACTCCCGCGGACAACCTCGTGAAGCCATCTGGGCCCGCGAAATCAGTAAATAGATCCCCGAAAGATGCACCAGAGATCTCGGGGAAGCAGCGATTGAGCTGGTAATTCGCAGGATCTGAAAGTCGCTTTCGGACGTAATATATATAAAGATCACGCCAGCTCGAATCCTCCAGCCGCTGTACAAAAGGGACGAAACTCTCCCTCCAACGCACCGCCGTCATCAGAGAAGGGCAGTGCATCATGTACCAAGCCAGGAGGTACGTATAAGGCAGCTCGATCTGAGGGTTAGGGCGCTTCACCGTCGGATTCCCCTCTGAGTCAACATACGGCTTGCCGTGGGAGTTGACAGTTTCGGCGCCTCGCAGAAACTCTTGGTTAGCGCCCGCAACCCGCTCTGAATGCCAGCCGCCACGGCTGTGGGAGAAGGGCTATAGGGTTGCCATGAGCCAGGAGCACCGCCGGGTACACCACGTCAGCAACAATAGCTTCATGTGGCAGCGTGGGCACCACACAACGCTTCAGCCACAGCATCAAGAAGCCTGCC
This sequence comes from Agave tequilana, assembly GCA_038442645.1. Taxonomy (NCBI): domain Eukaryota; kingdom Viridiplantae; phylum Streptophyta; class Magnoliopsida; order Asparagales; family Asparagaceae; genus Agave; species Agave tequilana. The sequence goes on along the minus strand of JAVJIF010030072.1, from coordinate 836,434 downwards.
AACAGTGCCCTATCGGAGATAGGGGTCCGGGCTTGATGGTGGAAGCTTTCAAAAACCAGGTCAGGGTCGAAACCGTCCTCGTTCGAAACCGTGGTGTAGAAGCCCTCAGAAGCCTTGTCGATCCTGTCTTCAATCTCCCTGTCGGAACTGGGAGCCAGTCGGGTTATCGGATTGTCTTTATGATTGACATCGTTGAATAAATAACTGGCCCAAGACAGTTGCTTGACTCCCTGCGCCCTCCAGGAGGTTATCTGACCGCAAATGTGGAAGTGACACATCACTTCCCAGTAAGTCTCGTACACCCGAGGAAACTCTTTCTTCAAGAGGTGGAGCTCCTCAGTGGTCGGGACATATTCCTCATAGGGAATGTCCCCTGTTGCCAGCCCTGAGACCTCATGCAGCTCGTGCAGTGCAAGGCCCATCTCTCCGACCGGGGTAAAGAATGTCCCCGTCAGAGGGTTGTAGCACTCCAGGATCCCGAAAAAGTTATGAGAGCCTGGTGGGATGCCCCACTGTACGGCCCTGACCGCCGGTACAGTCCCACACGCTTTAGCAGATCCCAAGATCGGTGAGGACGAAACCCACCATCCTGCCCCACCAGTAGTTCTCCGTGGAATGGACCCACCCGGGCGGACGGAAACCGACCGGATAATCACCTCCGCTTCCATGAACGAGTTGAGGAAGGTGGTGCCAAGTTGTGGTATCTCTCCAACCGGAACCTCAGACTTGCGCGACCCAGGGAAAAGGCCGAGAACCGACCTGTCATGGCTATCATGACGGTGTACTTATGGGAACCCAAATCACCGAGAGTAATCTCAGGGACATATCGAGAAATGTCCCATTCCATCTTCCGAGGGACGGACATGTGCTGGAAGTAGGACAGCGGGAACATCCTCTCCATGTCCGGAAGAAAGAATCTTCACCCTTTATCTGACGGAGCCATTTATAAGTTCCGTCATACACACGATAGCCGCCATCGTTGATACGATCTCCGAAGAAGAAGGCAGGCTTCTCCAGCTTGACGTGAGCATCCGTTGTGAATGCTGCATCGGTCATAAGTACCCGAAGAGTTCTCATGTCAACATTAGAGAGCCTCTCCCTACAATCCTGCGACTGGTCAGCAGTCACAGGGATAGTCCTTCGTAGCACAAAGGTCAAGTCCCGGTCAGCACCACCTACATGTCCAAAGTGGCGCGTCTTGGCGAGTGAGGCAGAAGGATGGGGCACTGCAAAAGAAAATGACACTTAGTTAGATACTTTATTAGAAGCAAAAATGCTAAGTGTTCATAACCCAAACGCAGAAGAGATACTAGACGCAGGAATTATCAAATCCGCGTCCAGACCTGCGAAACCGCGTCCAAACGCAGAAGAGATACTGGACGCAGGAATTATCAAATCCGCATCCAGACCTGCGAAACCGCGTCCAAACGCAGAAGAGATACTGGACGCAGGAATTATCAAACCCGCGTCCAGACCTACAGGATCTGCGTCTCCACCACCAGAAGGTCATGGAATGTCCTTGATGCCACTTCTGGGGTGCGAAAAGAAGGGAGTTATCCACCTAAACCTTCTGTCACCACAACCGCCAGAAGTTAAGGAGGGTAACTCCCTTCCTTTCACACCCCCAGGTTCTAATTGCTTGGACTCAGGTGCCAGATTCATCAAAATCGGCAGCTGATGAAACAGAACGCAAGGATCAAATCCGCGTTCTGCAGACCAAGTCCGCGTCTGAACCCTTCACAATTAGAAATATTCTCAGTGAAGAATCCGAAATGCGGGACCCAATGGCGCGAGGGTCCAAACCCGCGCCTCGGTTATCAACTCAAAGACTGCGTCTGAGACCGCGTCTGAGAATCAAACACGAGTTATATTTTGTGTTAAGGATTCTTAGGGTTCTATGAGCTTCTGTTAATGGCGAAATCTACGCCTAAGAGGCATTATACCTGGGAAAGCGACATCCTGCGTAGAGGAAGCGCCCCTCTGGACCTCGGCGGCAGTCACCCGTGAAGAAGAGGCGGTTGGCTTGGTCTTGGGTGCCATCTTTAAAATGGAGATGAATAGTTCAAAAGTCCAGTAATGGAGATGAACAGTTCAACAGAGGAAGAAGAGAACTCTCTTGAGCAAGTGCGTTCAGAGAAGAAAAGAGGTCTCTCTGACTGTTGCCTTTTATAGGCACAAGGATTCGCAAAGATACGCGGCGTGTGACCGGATAAAAGCTGCAGCAAATCATCGCATGACGCGTGGAACAAATCATCGTGAAGATCATGCGTCACGACTCCGTAGCGAGTCGTCATTTGACACATGGCGCGGTTTAGTTAATGAACCGAGAAGTTCCGCGCACCAAAAGGTGAAATCCTACCGGTTCCCCAGGCCAGCTGGCGGCGTAATCATGACACGGCACAGATTCGCACCCAAGGGACGCACCTCTTCGATGGACATGCCCCGTCAGCATCTCCATAAATGCATTCGGAAGGTCGCGTCTCTCTATAAAGTCCGCGTCCGACCCAGCGGGCCCAACATCGTGTCTGCCTCATGGAAGATCGGGCGCGTTTCCATTGCCAAAAGACGCACCCTACAGAAATCGCGTCTTTAAAGCAGTACCATCTCGGCTTTTTTGAAAAGAACCTGCGTTCGGCCTCCTGCTTCTGCAAAATCAGTTCAACAGTACACTGACGCAAGCAGACGACCAACCACTCCTGGCTTAAAGCACACCCGTGACAGACTAAAAGCAATCGGGGAGGTTTAGACTGTGCATCTAGACACTCGACATGATCAACTCTGGTGGCTTCAAAGAGTTCAAACAGTATACTCACGAAGACCAACTCCAAATAAGATCGAACCCAGAGCACTAACAGTCCAGTCATGAAAGCAAATACGGCTAAAATCCAAAGTATTTCGAAATCCGTCCCAGTTAACTGCGGAATATCGAAAACTTTAGAGGGGGTTCTGTAGGCTGTCCAAAAGTTACTGGAGGACAAGCCATTGAAAAGCAAAGTTTCAAGCTCTAGACGCAAGGGACTGACACCCGCGTCTCAGCATCAAGGCGCGTTGGCTCGACACCCGCGTCTCAGCATCAAGGCGCGTTGGCTCGACACCCGCGTCTCAGCATCAAGGCGCGTTGGCCTGACACCCGCGTCTCAGCCTCAAGACGCAAAGGTCTAAAACCCGCGTCTCAGTTATAACCGCCTTAGTTAAGGGACCAATCACTGCCCACACGTAAGGGAAATCAGCCCCATCGTGGCGTGTCTTTAGCAGGCACGTGGGTTAGTTACCGCCCATGTAGCGGGGAAGTTGGCCCTCATTGTGGAGCGTTTTCAGGGGGCACGTTCACCCCTAGGACCTCTATAAATAGCCTCGTTTACTATGAGGTCGAGGCAATCGGCGATAGGCAATCGGCAATCAGAAGGAGAGATCAGAGAATCAATCAGGCGAAGAGAGACAGAGGGTGACACAGAGAGAGAAGAAGCAGATCAACTCTTCAGCAAGTTCGCTGCGTACGAGTTAGCGTTCGCCTACCTTCTTTTTTAGAGTTTTGGTAGACAGAGCTGTGTCACTCTTTCTACCAGCCGAAGAGGAGGTCCCTGAAGGACGGTCATCGGGTCAACGGAGAACAAGATTCACTCTCCACCGCCACGCGAAGAACCCAGCCTTAAACAAAGGGGGAATTCAAGATTCAATATTCTCCCTCCCTTGTAACCGGAAGGAACAGTTGTTGTTGTTGTTGTAATCCTTTTCATTTGATTCAAGGAAAACTTTTACTGCAATCCTCCTGTTTCCTTTCCCGGGTCATACACCTAGCCCTCTCTTATAAATAGGGGTGTTTGGGGAGAGATTGTGGACAACAATTAATTACAAGAGAAAAATTTCAAAAGTTTCCAAGTTTAAGGCTTTCAAAAGATCTTGGTTTTTGTGCTGAAATTCTCTCATTCTCTGAAGTGTTTTTCAAAAGAATTCTCTGATTTCATTTTCTTTTCTCCTTGCACACAAGAGCTTCATTCCTACTCATTGTTCTCTAAGGACCTTTTGTAAGGGAAGAGACTTTTGAAAGAGAGAGTTTGTGGTCTTTTGACTACTCAGAAATTGCTTGTACTTGAGATTGTGGAGTTGGGTACTCCGGTGTAATTGTGTTTTCTTTGTGATAGTGGAAGTAGCTAGAATCCTTCTGGGGAAGGCGGGGAGTAGAGCTGGGTGCTCGAACCTCGATAACATATCCTTGTGTTTGCGTTTGGTTTACATTCTTGCACAGGATACTTTACTTTACTTGCACTTATTACTTGCTTATCATCATCATTGCTATATTTACTTGCTTTCATTCATCTTGTGAATCTTGTTGGGTGATTGTTACATCTTATTTTTTAATTTGTCCATTGATTAGCATTATCACCTATTCACCCCCCCTCTAGGTGATTTCAATTGGTATCAGAGCTTGGACTCTAGGTTTGGCTTAACATCCATAGAGAGATCCTTAAAATTTGCTAATCAACATTTTCATTCATACATTCATACACTAGTAAACATGGCCGATAACATTAAAACCCCTCCTAAATTTGATGGACTTAATTCCCTATTTGGAAGGTTAGGATGACTATATTTTTGCAATCTTTGGGTAGCTTAGTGGCCAAGTCCTTGACCAAACCCTATGTAGCACCCGATAGTGATGAGAGCACTTGGACCGACTTCAACTTTAGAGAATATGAGGCTAACTCTAAGGCCCAAAACTCCCTATTAACCGCCTTGAATGAGGATGACCTTACACGGGTAATTCATTGCCAATCCGCCTATGAGATTTGGCAACATTTATTGGTCACACACGAAGGGACTTCACAAGTCAAGAGAGCTAAGATAGATCTCTTGAGGTCCCAATATGAGTCATTTAAAATAGTTGATGATGAGTCTATTGATAGTATGAATACAAGATTTACTAAAATCACTAATGGTCTTTCTTCCTTAGGTGATGACATCTCCAACGATCAAAAGGTGCGGAAAGTGATTCGGGCTCTTCCGTCTTCATGGGAGATAAAGGCCACCACCTTAAAAGAATTGAACGACAAGGACGAGATGGACCTCATTAGTCTCATTGGGAACCTAAAGACCCATGAGATGGAGAAGAAGGCAAGAGAAGAGGCCACTACTTCAAAGAAGAAATCCATAGCCTTCAAGACTTCATCCACCAATGATGACGATGAAGAAGACGAAGAAGAAGATGAGGAGCTAACTCTACTGTGCGGAACGTCAAGAGGTTGTACCGGAAGTACAAGCTCAACTTCCGGAGAAAATTTGAAGGCAAATAGGAGAGAAGGATCATTTGCTACAATTGCCGCAAACCCGGACATATCATGGCGGATTGCCGGAGTTCAAGAAGAAGATGACTTCCTCCTTCAAGCCAAAGAAGCCGGAGGAAAAGAAAGCATACAAGGCAACGTGGGATTCGGAAAGCGAGTCCAAAGAAGAGGTGGATACGGCAAACATGTGTTTCATGACAAACACTCCAAAGGTAACCTCTCAATCTCTTGATGATGAAGATGATGAATTAAGTAAGGAAGTTCTTGTACATGCTTTTGTTGAACTTTCCGAAACTTATGATAACAAGAAACTTGAATGCTTAAAATTGCAAAAGGAAGTTGCTTTTCTTAAAAATCAACTTGCTATGGTTTCTAAAGAAAAAGATAATCTTTCTTCTAATCTCATTTCTATTCAAGAAGAATTTAGTGCCTACAAGATTTCTTGTAAGGCAAAATCTCCTATGATTGATGAAAATGAAATTTCTTTTTTTAAATCTAAATAAATGATTTTGAAAAAGTTTTAAATGATTGTGCTTTTAACACAAAGAAACTTGAGGACATGTTTTCTAAAAAGCACACTTCTCATGCTAAGATTCCTCATGCTCACACTACACAAACACTTCTCATGCTAAATCTTCCCATGTTTACAATTCTCATGCTCACAAATCACACACTCACTATGCTTTTAAATATGGTAGAGTGTATAGATGCACTTATTGTGGTAAGAATGGACATTTGGCTAAATTTTGTTATGACCAAGTAAATAGGACCAATAATCTTGTTTGGGTTCATGAAACTAACTCTTTAGGACCCAAGAAAATGTGGGTACCAAAATCAAGACCTAAATTATTTGATGTAGGTACACACCAAGGCTCCAAGACGTAGGGAGCGGTGGTACCTTGATAGTGGTTGTTCAAGACACATGACGTGGGATATCAACAACTTCACAACCCTATCAAGGTACATGGAAGGTGGCTCCGTCACCTTCGGGGATGACTCCAAAGGAACTATCATCGGTATAGGTAACATTCAAATTGGTGCATCTCCTATTATAGAGAATGTTGTTTTAGTTGATGGTTTAAAACATAATTTGCTTAGCATTAGTCAACTTTGTGACCGTGGACTTAAAGTTGTTTTTGATGATACTTCTTGCAAGATTTTTGATGTTAAATCCAATGTTTGTATTCTTACCGGTTTTCGTGATAATAATGTTTATATTATTGACATGCTTAATTTAGATTGTTCTACTAAATGCTTGAATGCTTTTGATGAAAATTCTTGGCTTTGGCATAGAAGATTAGGACATGCATCTTTTGACCATCTTGCTAGAATTAATTCTAAGGATTTAGTAAATGGTATACCTTGCTTGAAGTTTGAGAAAGACCGCATTTGTGGTGCGTGCCAACTTGAGAAACAAACCAAGTCTTCCTTCAAACCAATTAAGGATATCATGACTACTAGGCCCTTAGAACTAATTCATATGGATATTTTTGGACCAACACAAACTAAAAGTTAAATGGTAGTAGATTTGCATTTGTTTTAGTTGATGATTTTTCCCGTTTCACTGGGTTTTCTTCTTGCAAAATAAAGATCAAACATTTTCTCATTTCAAAATTTTCGAAAAAGGGTTGAAAAGAAAAAGATTTTTCGATTTTGAGAATAAGGAGTGATAGAGGTGGTGAGTTTGTTAACCAACTCTTCATGACTTATTGTGATGAAAAGGAAATCAAGCATGAAATGTCTTGTCCTAGAACTCCACAACAAAATGGAGTAGTAGAAAGGAAAAATAGAACACTTCAAGAGATGGCTAGGACAATGATAAGTGAATATGACCTCCCTCAATATTTATGGGCCGAGGCCGTAAACACCGCATGCTATATTTCAAATCGTATTTATGTGTGTAAGAATTCTTCCAAAACATCTTTTGAAATGTATCATTCTAGAAAACCTAATGTTGCATATTTTAAAGTTTGGATGCAAGTGTTTTGTTTTAAATACTAAGGAGAATTTGGGTAAATTTGATGCTAAGGCTTATGAAGCTATCTTTGTTGGATATTCTTCTACTAGCAAAGCATATAGAGTATTTAATAGATCTTCACATACTATTGAAGAAACCATGCATGTTAAATTTGAAGAATCTAATGTGTTTGTGAGAATGTTATAGAGATTGAACCATTAGGTGAAAACATGGAGAAACTATCCTTGAAGGACTCACCCGCTCAAGAAGAAAAGCAAGAATCAATTGGTGATGTTTAAGAGGATAAAGAGGAAAGCTCTCAACCGCTTCCTAAAGCTTGGAGATACGCTACAAATCATCCTAAGGAGCTCATCTTGGGTGATGCATCTAAAGGAGTCACAACGCGCTCCAAACTCCATGACCTATGTGGTAACTTTGCTTTCATTTCTCATTTTGAACCCAAAGGCATTCTCGAAGCTGAGACGGACCCATATTAGTTGCTTGCCATGCAAGAGGAACTCAATCAATTTGAGCGCAACCAGTTTGGCACCTTGTTCCTAAGCCCCACGATAGACCAATAATTGGTACTAAGTGGATCTTTAGAAACAAGATGGATGAGTCCGAAAATATCATTAGGAATAAAGCTAGGTTAGTGGCCCAAGGTTACACTCAAGTTGAGGGAATTGACTTTGAGGAGACCTTTGCACCCGTAGCACGGCTTGAAGCCATACGGATGACACTAGCTTTTGCATCTTTCAAAAATTTAAACTTTCAAATGGATGTGAAAAGTGCATTTTTGAATGGTTTTATTAATGAAGAAGTTTATGTTTCTCTACCTCCCGGTTTTGTTGATCATGTTCATCCCGATTTTGTTTTTAAACTTGATAAAGCTTTATATGGATTGAAACAAGCTCCTAGAGCTTGGTATGAAAGGCTTTCTAGTTTTCTAATTTCAAATGATTTTGTTAAAGGCAAAGTAGACACAACTCTATTTACTAAGCATGTTGATAATGATATATTAATTGTGCAAATTTATGTAGATGATATAATTTTTGGTTCTACTAATGAGCTTTTATGCAAGGATTTTGAAAAGGTCATGCAACTTGAATTTGAAATGTCTTCAATGGGTGAGCTCAATTTCTTCCTTGGACTCCAAATCAAGCAATTGCAAAACGGGACGTTCATAAGTCAAGCCAAGTACGCAAAGGAACTCGTAAAGAAGTTTGGACTTGAAGGCTCAAAGACTTGCAACACTCCCATGGCAACTACAACCAAGCTTGATAAGGACGACCAAGGTAAAAATATTGATATTAAATTATATAGAAGCATGATAGGTAGTCTTTTGTATTTGACGGCAAGTAGGCCGAATATCATGTTTAGTGTGTGTCTTTGTGCTAGATTTCAATCGTGTCCAAAAAGTCTCATCTCATTGCGGTAAAACGCATTATTCGTTATATTAAGGGAACGATTGGAATGGGTCTATGGATCCGAAAACCGGAGATTTCTCAATGACGAGTTATTCGGATGCCGACTATGCGGGTTGTAGAGTAGATAGAAAGAGTACTAATGGGACATGTCAATTTCTTGGTAATTGTCTTATTTCATGGTCCTCTAGGAAACAAATTTCCGTAGCACTCTCAACCGCCGAGGCGGAGTATGTTGCCGCGGGGGCTTGTGTGCACAAGTCCTTTGGATGAACATACTCTCCTTGATTTTGATTTGCATTTTGATCATATAAAATTTTTTTGTGATAATACTAGTACTATACACATGACTAAGAATGCAAATCAACATAGTAAGACCAAGCACATTGAGATTAGATATCACTTTCTTAGAGATCATTTTGAGAAAGGAGATATAGATATTGATTATGTTTCTACGGATTTGCAACTAGCCGATATTTCACTAAACCTCTTGATTTTGCTAGATTTTCGTTTATTTGTGGAGAACTTAATGTTTGTATTATTGATTAAACATGTGATTCCTAACCCTTTTTGATGTATGACAAAAAGGGGAAAAATAAGTTAGTGCATGATAAAAATAAATTTATATGGTCTTGGTTCCATATGAGTTTATATGAGTTTATATATGTTTGTTGTCTTGTTTTGTTTTCATGCATTTTGAGAATTCTTGTGTTTTGTTAGTATCAAGAAAATAACATGTGATTTTCATTATTGTTTCAATTGGTTTAAATTGGTATCAAGAGCATATATGTTTTTATGTTTTCAATGAATTCTTGTGTTTGAGTTTAAATGTTTTCTTTATATAGCATATTTGACGGGGAGTTTTCTCCTCCCCTATATTTTTATCTTGTAGCCTATTTGTTTTGTCATCATCAAAAAGGGGGAGATTGTTGGCCCAAAAAGGTTACACTCTCCATTTATTGAGTTTTGATGATGACAAACCAAATTAGTGCTATTTGGTACTAATGAGTTTGTTTAAGATAAGTTTCAGGTTAGTACCATATTTGGAGGCCATTGCTTAGCTATTGCAACAACTTCTAGGTTTCATGAAGCAAAGAAGGCATATTGCATATCAAGGAAGGAACATAGAAGAAGGGGCTCTAGCAAGGCATAGCATGGCTCAAGACTTGAAGATTGCTCAACAAGATTTGTTTTTAGTTTTATAGGTTTAGAATTTTGTTAAAGAATGTGGATAGGTTTGAAGCTCAATCACACACGTTTTTGCGCACATATTGTTTCTAAGATGATTTCTATAAAATGTACAAAAATATTTTGATACAAAATCCTCTGCCTACAAATCAATTTTTATGTTTATACTAGTACTATTTAAAGATATTTTTCATAAAAATCAAAGTCTTTTCAAAATTGTCTTTTAAACTTATCTTTTGACCTGAGCCGGTCGACCGCACAGTCGACCGTGGCTGTGTCAGTCTTGTCCGGTCGACCAGACAAGTCGACCGTGGTTCTGGCAGATGCACGTATCAGTGTGCATGTTTGCCGGTCGACCGGGCGGTCGACCTGACTGTAGTAGCTTTGGTCTCGGGTTTGTCGGGTCGACCGGGCGGTTGACCGTATGCCTGTAACGGCTCTATTTTTGAATAGGCGGTCGACCGACCCGGTCGACCGGACTAGCCGTTGAACAGTAAACGGCTATTTTCTGGGCTGTTTTAAATTTTGTCTTTTTGTGTTTAAAATTAGTTTAAGGGATAAATTTCAAACTTAATACTCTCTGATTAATCCTAATTATGTTTTATCTCTAAACCCTAGCCCTCTCCTATAAATAGGGGTGTTTGGGGAGAGATTGTGGACAACAATTAATTACAAGAGAAAATTTCCAAAAGTTTCCAAGTTTAAGGCTTTCAAAAGATCTGGTTTTTGTGCTGAAATTCTCTCATTCTCTGAAGTGTTTTTCAAAAGAATTCTCTGATTTCATTTCTTTTCTCCTTGCACACAAGAGCTTCATTCCTACTCATTGTTCTCTAAGGACCTTTTGTAAGGGAAGAGACTTTTGAAAGAGAGAGTTTGTGGTCTTTGACTACTCAGAAATTGCTTGTACTTGAGATTGTGGAGTTGGGTACTCGGTGTAATTGTGTTTTCTTTGTGATAGTGGAAGTAGTTAGAATCCTTCTCGGGAAGGCGGGGAGTAGAGCTGGGTGCTCGAACCTCGATAACATATCCTTGTGTTTGCGTTGGTTTACATTCTTGCACTCCTTACTTTACTTTACTTGCACTTATTACTTGCTTATCATCATCATTGCTATATTACTTGCTTTCATTCATCTTGTGAATCTTGTTGGGTGATTGTTACATCTTAATTTTAATTTGTCCATTGATTAGCATTATCACCTATTCACCCCCCTAGGTGATTTTCAAGTTAGAGTCAATGGATCAAACGCAAACACATGAATATGTTTCGAGGTTTGAGCACAAAGCTCTACGTCCCCGCCTTCACACAGAAGGATTTTCACTAACTTGTCCACACAGGACTCCCACACAGGGAACCTCCACTGAGGATTTGGGGCAATACAACGGGAGTACACAACTTCTCTCTCAACTGAATACAACCTCTTACTAGAGGCAAGGCACAAAGCCACAACAAAATCCACCTCTCAATAGAGGGATAGGCACTTAACCAAACAACAACAATCCACCTCTTCACTAAGAGGGATACAAACTCAACCTCCACTATCACCTCACAATAGAGGGAAACAACTCAATCAACCTCTACACTTAGAGGGATATCACAAATGAAGGACGGGTACAACACTTGGTGGTCTATCTCAACCACAAACAACTTCTCCCACAAAAATAAAGATCCTGTAGATAGGATAGCAAGATAGGCTCAAGTGTGAGAAAATAAAGTGTTTTGAACAAAGAAAATCACTTGGGAAATCTCTAAATAGATATAGAATTTTTAGACCAAAAATAAATTCCCAAAAAGATTATTTTCTTTGAAAATAAAAATACTTTAAAACAAATGAAGATCAAATCTTTGAAGCTCTAAAACTCTTTAACACTTGCTCTTAAAACACTTGAAAAGATCAGAAATTTTTCTCTCAAAAACTTGTTGAAAACCAGTCCATAGAACCCGCAATATATAGGCTAGGAAAAAACTAGCCATTGGGGCAATTTTTCAGCCTAGACCGCTGTCGGTCGACCGGCCCGGTCGACCGCCAACGGTCATATTTTTGACCGTTGGGGCAACGGTCAACCGGCCCGGTCGACCGTGGCCTGGAATAGAGAGCAGAGCTCTCAGCCAGTCGACCGACCTGGTCGACTGGGACTTTCCAGATAGCAAAAGCTCTCTGGTGGTCGACCGGGTCGGTCGACCGGCCCTCCAGCAAAAACTGGCGTGCACATTCTGTACACATCGGTCGACCGACTCGGTCGACTTGTTGGCCCAAAGGCCTATCACTCTAGTTTGATGATGATCAACACATGTAGTTATGGTACTAATGATCTTGTGTTTAATTAGTTTCAGATTTGTGATCAAGATCTTAGTTGGTGTGTAGCTTCAACAAAAGATTTAAAGTCAAGTTTTAGAGCTAGCACGGTTTGATTCAAGAGCTTGTGCATTAAAACCATATCAAGTACTCAAGAGGAGTCTAGCTCGTTGGATCGTATTTGGACCAAGTCAAGAAGATGAGAAGACTTCAAGTGAAGACTTCAAGAAGAAGACTTGAGTCTAGGTTTGTTTTTATAAGATTTTGTTTTAGTTAAAATGTAAAGGATAAAATAGTTGGTGGATTGCTCAAGTTACCATACACACACACTCTTGATTTAGATGAGTTTCATAAAAGAATTTCTATTTTGGAAAAATAAAAAAGAGTTTTCATTTTGGAAAAAATACCGTTTTGGTCTTTGGAATTCAAAGTATATATATTTTAACCAAAACCATGTTTAGTGCTTATTGTTAAAAAACATAGATATTTCACCATGTATGTGTAGTGGATCATATCCATACACCTATGCTTTCAAAGTGTTTAAAATATCTTGTTTTTGTATTTGGAGAAGTTTTAGAAAAATCCATTTTGAAAAAATACAGTTTTTGTTTTTAGCCAAAATTTATAAGTTACAAAAATAGTTCAAATGTTTGTAACATGTCTTGATTTTACTCAAACATGTTTGTATATCAAAGTATAATACTGAAACTATTTTTGTAGATTTTTGGTGATTTTATGGGATTTTATTTGAGTCAAAATTCTCAAGTTTTAAATCCCTAATATAAGCCTGCCAGGCTCTGGCGGTCGACCGACCGGTCGACCGGACTAGGAGCCGGTCGACCGGGACGGTCGACCGACGTGCACAGGATGGGCCGGTCGACCGCACGGTCGACCGCCAGAGAGTGTTTGCTCTCTGGAAACGGCCCCGGTCGCACGGGCGATCGACCGGCAGAGAGCATTGCTCTCTGTATCCTTGCCACGGTCGACGGCCGGTCGACCGCTGGCACAACGGTCAGAAGTCTGACCGTTGGCCGGTCGACCAGGCGGTCGACCGACAGGTCAACTGGCTCCCAACGAACGGCTAGTTTTTCTAGCCCTATAAATTTGGGCTTTGGGGGCTGTTTCATATAAGATTTTAAGAAGAGTTTTGGGCTAGTTTTGCATACCCATTTCAGTGGTTATATCCACATGTTTTAGAGCTACATTTTCAAATCAAAAGAGTGTTTATCAAGAGGGTTTTAAAAGTGATTTCTTGAGTTTTCCTCCACCATTTCAATCCTAGTTTTCTCACACAAACACTTGAGCTATCTATTGCTATATCTACCTATAGGTTTATTTGTTGTGAGAGGATTTTAGGTGATCAAAGTGTTGTGATCACTAAAGTTCATCTTTGTACTTTGAGGAGGCGGACTTGCAGGTTCGCGATGTTTCGAGTTCGTGTGTGAACTACTTGTTTGAGGTGCGGCCTCAACGAGCTAGTGGGCTTGCGGTGTGTTCTTGCGGGAACAAGAGAGGGACTAGAGAGTCCAAAGAGCTTGTAGGTGTTGCGGCACCAAGTGTTCCAGTGGGATCGATTTTAGTGGAAATCCTTCATAGTGTTGAAGGCGGGGACGTAGAGCAAGTGTGCTCGAACCTCGAAACAAATCTCCCGTGTTTGTGATTGCTCTCTCTATCTCTTACTTGTTTATATCTTGTATGCTTATATTGCTTTCATCCTTATATGCTTGATATATATTTGTGCTCATATTGTTATATGCTTGGAGATTGTTTGCTAACACTTGTATTCAACCAAGAGAGCCAACGCGGCACCTCAACTCTTATTTAGAGGAACTTTGAGGAGTTAGTCCAGAGCCCTTCACGGGAAATCCGGCTACACTCTTGTTATACGTGGTGTTTTGTTTAAGAAGTTTTAATTTCGCATTATTGACCATTAGATTAGCTCATCACCTATTCACCCCCCTAGGTGATTTACAATGGTATTAGAGCTAAGTGCTCTTGATTTGGGTCTTACAACCTAGAGTTAAAGATTCTCATTGTTTAGCTAATCACAATATTTGTACACACACCATGGACTTCATGATACCTCCCACCTTTGACATCCTTAACATCCAAACTTGGAAGGTTAAGATGTCTTTGTACCTCAAAGGCCTAGGTATTCATGTTTATCTTGCTACAATTAAAGATTCATATGTTAATAATAGCAAGTATATTGAGGCTAACTCAAAAGCCATTCAGGCTTTGAAGAGTACCTAAATAATGATTATTTATGTAGGGTTGCTAACATTAATTCGGCTTTTGTAGTGTGGAACACATTGATCTCCTTGGCGAAAAAGAACAATATTATGCGGGGAGTGATTCGGATGTTGGAAGTGACACCTCTAACGTGTGCTACATGGTCCAAGGGGATAACCCCTTGAAGTAACTATCGAATCGAGGTAGATGAAGATGTTGATATGTCCTATGATGAGCTTACATCTTTTTGTCAACAACTTCTTGAAAAATATGACATGCTTAAAAAGGATAATAAGAAAATGAAAAGTAAAATTGATTGCATGTCAAAAGAGAAGAATTCTTTTCAGGTTAGATTTGAAAATGTTTTAAAAGAAAAAGAGTCTTTTAAAAATAAAATTGCATGCTTTGAAAAAGAAAATGAAAGTTGAAAAATGAAAATGTTTCCTTGCTTTCTAAATTGAATGATCTTTGTGAAGGAAACACTTCTTTGAAAAATAAAATTATTTTGGTAGAAAAACAAAAAGAAGTTGCTTTAAATGAAAACAACTCTTTAAAAAGAAAAATTGTTGAAAAAGAAAAAGGAAATGTTTCTAAAAGGAATAAGAAAAATGATTCTCATTCTCACCATGCTTTACATGCCACTATTAATCAAAATGAGATTAAATTTTTGAAAAATAAAATTAATTGTTTGAGCTCAATTTTGAGTACATGTGCATTTAATTATAAGAAGTTGGAATCCTTGTTTCAAAAGAAATAAGTTCCCCATGTTCATGCACAACACCCACATCATGCATATGCACACTTTGCATGCCACGATCACCCTCATACACATGTGCATAGTAGAGTGTACACTTGTACACATTGTGACCGTAAAGGTCATTTAGCAAAGTTTTGTTTTGATAAGATACATCATATTAATTTTGCTAATAACAAGAAAAATGTTGGGTTCCTTAAGAACCCAAAAGAAAATGGGTACCAAAATCCCCACCTTGTGTTTTTGATGTAGGTGCGGGCTCTCACAAAATGTGAGAGGGATGGTGCCTTGGTAGTGGATGTATGGACATGATGGACACATATTGATGCACGCTATCAAGGAGATTTGGTGGGACAACCACCATGTTTTGGAGAATTAGAGCATAGTTCTTTGTTTTGGTAACTATCTCTAAAACTCCTACTTTAGTTTACATGCTTTTCATTGATAATTTCTTTAGCATGTTCATGTTATTGTGCTTCATGTGGTAAATACTAGTTTAAATGTAGTTTTTATCAAAACTTGGATATATACTTGTACAAGTAGTGAGCAACAAATTGATTCATATATGTTTGCACTTCCTTGTTCATCTATACTCACTACATGCACGTGTATAGCCTAGTTTTGATGATTTCCTCATTTACACTTGTTTTGCCTATTTTCATGTTTTACTACATGTATATGGTATTTTTAGTCAAAACTAATAAATATACATATATGCTCCTTGAGTCATTTGCCTTCATGCAATTTACTTTATGGACTCTTTTTATGTTTAGGATATGTATGTATATTGTTAGTTTTGAATAAAACATACATATACCTAGAAGTTTGTTTTTAAGATGAAAAATGAATTTTTTATGTTTTTCATCTTTAATTGAAAAATGAATTTTCATGATTTTTGTTTGATAAAATGATATTCATGTTTGTTTTGAGCTTTATTGATTAACTTCATGGAAAATGCTAATTACATGATTTTTATACACTCACACTTTATTTGTTTATTCATGACTTTGTTTCATGATTATTTTTGAGATTTATAGATCTTGAGTGACAACTTTATGTATTTAGTATGTTTCATGATTTGGTTTCATGTTTTAAAGGATCTTATATATTTATGAGTTATTATTCTTCATCTGGTAGTGATTTTCACTATAAAAATATTTTCAAAATCATTTTCAAAAACCCCTACCAACACCGTTATGGGAGGACGGATGGGCGAGTATGCCTTGTAAGCTTTATTGGAAAATCTTTTATCTTGAGCAAATAAAGGGTGGTAGTTATGAGTTATATACTTGATTTACATTGTTATTTTCAATTGGTATCTCAATTGATATTTTTTTTGTATATACTCATATTTTGTTTTCTATATATGTATGCTTCATAATTTCTATAATATCAATTCCTATTAATATTGTCTTTTCCATACATATATATGTTTTTTGAAAATCAAGCACCAACAAATCATATATATTTATACTTGATTATCAAGATATTTACATGTTTAAAGCACAAAGTTTGTTTATGCTAAGCTTAATTCAAATCTTAATTTCAATTTGATTTCTCAATTGATATTTTTATATAAGCATATGCATTATCTTCAATTGGTATTTTTTTTTACAATTGGTATTTTTTATTGATATCAAAATGTACAATATGTTTCAATTGGTATCTATTGATCTATTTATTTCAATTGGTATCCATGAAAATTTATATTGGTATCAAGATATAAAATACTTTCTTTCATTGGTATCAAGATCACAATTTGTATTAAAATTTCATTACAATTAAAAATTCAAAATTTGTAATGATTATTTACAAAAAAAATACTAATTGATGATTATTTATAATTTGGTATCTTAAAATTTGATTTACTAAGATATCTCAAAATTTGTTTTCATCGAGAAAATTCAAAATTTTGTATTTAAAAATGTTTTGGTTTATTTTGCCTATATGCAAGGGGAGCTTAACATCTCTTCTACATATAGATTCATGTTGAGTGTATCTTATATTGAGGAGCTTGATAACTCTTCTTTATGTGGTACACGTGTGTAGGCAGAGCTTCACATCTCCTCTTATACATTGCATATTATGTGTTATGTGAATTAGGGCTTGTCATCCCTTCTTCATATAATGCATGTATGTAGGGAAGCTAACTTAGCGTCTTCCTCTTCATGAATGTATATCGCATATATCTTTTATTGATTGATTTGAGTTCACCTCTTTAAGGGGGAGAACATTGTTTTATGTTTACTTTAACCCCTTTGTTGATGATTGACAAAAGGGGGAGAAGTATTTTAGTATATATGCATGCTTTCCTTACTTTATTCATAAACGGGGAGAAGAATTTATGTTTATGCATATATGTTTTGTTTGAAATAGGAGAAAAAGAATTTGATGTGTTTAATGCTTGTTTATGCATGTTTATCTCCTTGTATTTGCATACATGTTTATGAGCTTTCATTGCATATTTATTTATTTATTTATGGTTATGCATGAGTTAAGGGGGAGCTTCTTTGAAGCTTTACTTTAATCCATGCATATATAACTCCATGAGTTTTGTCATCATCAAAAAGGGGGAGATTGTTGGCCCAAAGGCCTATCACTCTAGTTTTGATGATGATCAACTCATGTAGTTATGGTACTAATGATCTTGTGTTTAATTAGTTTCAGATTTGTGATCAAGATCTTAGTTGGTGTGTAGCTTCAACAAAGGATTTAAAGTTAAGTTTTGGAGCTAGCACGGTTTGATTCAAGGGCTTGTGCATCAAGATCACATCAAGTACTCAAGAAGAGTCTAGCTCGTTGGATCGTGTTTGGACCAAGTCAAGAAGATGAGAAGACTTCAAGTGAAGACTTCAAGAAGAAGACTTGAGTCTAGGTTTATTTTTATAAGATTTTGTTTTAGTTAAAATGTAAATGATAGAATAGTTGGTGGATTGCTCAAGTTAACATACACACACACACACTCTTGATTTAGATGAGTTTTCATAAAAGAATTTCTATTTTGGAAAAAAACAAAAGAGTTTTCATTTTGAAAAAAAATACTGTTTTGGTCTTTGGAATTCAAAGTATATATATTTTAACCAAAACCATGTTTAGTGCTTATTGTCAAAAACATAGATATTTCACCATGTATGTGTAGTGGATCATATCCATACACTCTTTGCTTTCAAAGTGTTTAAAATATCTTGTTTTTGTATTTGGAGAAGTTTTGGAAAAGTCCATTTTGGAAAAATACAGTTTTTATTTTTAGCCAAAATCTATAAGTTACAAAAATAGTTCAAATTGTTTGTAATATATCTTGATTTTACTCAAACATGTTTGTATATCAAAGTACAATACTGAAACTATTTTTGTAGATTTTTGGTGATTTTATGGGATTTTATTTGAGTCAAAATTCTCAAGTTTTAAATCCCTAATATAAGCCTGCCAGGCTCTGGCGGTCGACCGACCGGTCGACCGGACCAGGAGCCGGTCGACTGGAACGGTCGACCGACGTGCACAGGATGGGCCGGTCGACCGCCAGAGAGTGTTTGCTCTCTGGAAACCGGGCGGTCGACCGGCAGAGAGCACAGCTCTCTGTATCCTTGCCACGGTCGACCGACCGGTCGACCGCTCGCACAACGATCAGAAATCTGACCGTTGGTCGGTCGACCGATAGGTCAACCTGGCTCCCAACAGCTAGTTTTTCTAACCCTATAAATTTGGACTTTTGGGGGCTGTTTCATATAAGATTTTAAGAAGAGTTTTGGGCTAGTTATGCATACCCATTTCAGTGGTTATATCCATATGTTTTAGAGCTACATTTCCAAATCAAAAGAGTGTTTATCAAGAGTGTTTTAAAAGTGATTTCTCAAGTTTTCCTCCACCATTTCAATCCTAGTTTTCTCACACAAACTGAGCTATCTATTGCTATATCTACCTATAGGGTTATTTGTTGTGAGAGGATTTTAGGTGATCAAAGTGTTGTGATCACCAAAGTTCATCTTTGTACTTTGAGGAGGCGGACTTGCGGGTTCGCGGTGTTTCGAGTTCGTTTATGAACTCCTTGTTTATGGTGCGGCCTCGGCGAGCTAGTGGGCTTGCGGTGTGTTCTTGTGGGAACAAGAGAGGGACTAGAGAGTCCAAAGAGCTTGTAGGTGTTGCGGCACCAAGTGATCCGGTGGGATCGATTTTAGTGGAAATCCTTCATAGTGTTGAAGGCGGGGACGTAGAGCAAGTGTGCTCGAACCTCAAAACAAATCTCCCGTGTTTGCGGTTTCTCTCTCTATCTCTTACTTGTTTATATCTTGCATGCTTATATTGCTTTTGATTGGTCACTAATGTTGCACATTTATTATCATATTTCCATACTTATTATAGAATAAAATCTGCTTTGTCCTAATTAAATGTTTAATTTATTTGCAGGCCCATTCCTTAAGGAGATGAAGAGAAACAAGCCCAAAAGCCCATCAAATTCTGATTAATTCAGAATAAATTTGAAATGAAGAAATCAGGGTAAAATCTTGGCATATAAGGAAGGTTTAGAAGAATCCTCCTTGAATCAAGATGAAGAAATCAGGGCAAAATCTTGGCATATAAGGAAGGTTGAGAAGAATCCTCAAGGTTGAGAAGAATCCTCCCTAAATCAAGGCAAAATCTTGCATATAAGGAAGGTTGAGAAGAATCCTCCCTGAATCAAGCACAATCAAAGGCTGTTTTGTCAACTTTTGAAGAAAAAAACAAGAAAATCAGAAGAAGATATAGGAAATACATCAGACCAGGAGATTCCCCCAATCTTCCTGGGATCTTCTCCTTTAGGTTTTTTGCCTATAAATACTGGTTTTAGCTGAGCAGGGAGAAGGCAGGTAGAGATGAGGATTTAGCCTAGTTTTTATTCTTTGTAGTTTAGGTTTTTCTTTTCTTTTTATGTAATTTGTATGTAACTTAGGGTAGAAGAAGATTCATGTAAGTAAGAGAGAGAGGCTGATGTTGAGAGTGACACCGACGATGTACCCTCCTCCTTTCTTCCATTGTCTCTGCAATTAATAAAGGTAAAAGTTCTTTTTATGTTCGTATTTTCTTTTGTTTCGTCTTCCTCTTCTACTTTACCTTGGTTGTTGTTGTTGAGTTTACAAGTGAATTCCAAAGCAAGTATAACTAAGCTACGTGAGAGCCAGCGATAGTTCATGAAGACGTTCTCCTCCTCCAAGATCCGCATCACTTCGTTCTTGTTAGGCTTGACGATATAATGTGCACGAGGACTGAGCTCGAGCTTATGATCTATGCGTTGAACGCCTCCGAAGCAAAGGTAGAACATTCAACGGTTTCCAGGTAGGTCATCACTCAACCTAGGTAAGTATTTCTTCATCTTTTTCCTTTCTTTCATTTGTGTAAATTATATCACCACCTCTTCCAACTCTTTTTCCTCCACTTCATTTGTACATATTCGCTTCATTGTTTTCTGATTTTTCCACCTTCTTCATCTCTCATTTTCTCTCTAATTTTAACATAATTCTTTTTTCATTTTCACTTCTTAAAAACAGAGAAGAACTCTCGCTTTTCTTCTTAACGATTTCAATAAAGAACGTAAAGCTTCCATCGCAAACCCTCCTTGTGGATCACGACCCGCATAGCCACTTGCTATAGCGGAAGAATTGAGCACTTGCACATTTTTATTTTTAAGTTCTGTAATTCCGTATTTTGTGTGCAGGTAAAGCTTCAATCAAATTTTGGCGCCGTTGCCGGGGAGGGTAAACGGTTTTTATTGAAATCTGAATTTTTATTGAAAATTTTTTAGAACTAAACGAATTTTCTTCTCTGTTGCAGGTTACAGGGCAAGCAAAGCAGGAAAATAAGTTTGCAGTGACATACAAGTGGTATTGGGCCTCTGCTCTAGAAAGCAGAGACCCATTGCCCTCTGAATTGCCGCGTTTCCACGGCAAAAGCCGCGGATCAGCGGCAATAAAGAGCTGACTACTAACAGCTTTTTGCAGGGCTGCTAGCTTTGCAAATTCTAGTTTGCTGCAATTATTTATTTCTTATATGCCATCACAAAAAACCTGCTAATAATCAACAGTAAAAAGTTTGTTGCAAAAGTTAAAAATTGATTAGACGTTTGCATATAAGGCACGTGTCTTTTCAATTCATTTATTTTTACTGTTGAAGAGTGCTGGAGCAAGGTACGTCTGCATTGCATGTAGAATAGGAATCACTTCTTGGTTGATTTATATCGCTTTGAGTGAACCTTACATATCTTGTACACTTGCACAAATTGATCTTAAGGGCACTAACCCATTAACAAGATAAGGTGGGGATTTGATCACCCTTCCTTAGCCCAAAAATCACATTCCAAGCACTCACTAACCCAAGCCTAACTAAAATTGAGTAGACGTTGGCCCTAGGGACATCTCGGACTCAATTAGGAGATTATCCTAAGGGGGAAAAATGTTGGAATCTAACTCCTGCAAAATCAGTGTCTAGGAAAGGGATTGAGGGCCGAAAGCCCGAAGGTTGGTGGTTATTTAATTAAGGAACGTCTTTGACGGAAAACCTCCCACCAACCTTGCCCTGACCTGGCTGATTAGCTTGTGGTTAAAGTCTACATTAGACCTCCCGTGGACAGTCTAACCAGTTAGGAGTCGTCTAGGTCCTAAGTCTACCCTAACTTAGGCTAGAATTTTTTCTTTTTGTTTGTTTATTTGTTTGTTTTTCTTTGTTTGTATTCTATTGTGTGATATGGACTATAATAATAATTTTTTCAACTACAATAATAATCCATATTACACACCGACTTCATTTTCGGATATTACCAACCCGGCATATCAAAACTTTGACCAACCTAGTGTGCCGGATTGGTCTTATCCGAATCAATATGACCCATACCCCCCATCTAATAACTATAATTTCCATAATGATTTCAACTCTTCACCGAGTCAGTGGGGATTCACCTCCCCCGAGCATAATTTCCAACCACCTTGTCCTCCTTCTCCACCTAGTCCACAATATCCACAAGAGTCATACTCAGTTCCACCAGTCCAAAATAAGAAACTATCAATTTTGGAAAGGAGTATGCGTGAGTCCAAACAACAATCACAAAATCTGATGGACTCACAATTTCACTACCACTTCCAAGACAACTATTCATCTTTTCATCAAAACAATGAATCCATCAATTATGAAAAGATGCTTGAAGCCATGACTCATGCTCAAAATGCTAGAAATCGTGACATAGATATGATAGTCGAATCTCTACGTTCCCACCGTCCTGCTGTCACTAACCATTCTGTTAGAGCCGATGAGTCATGTAGTTTTGGAAATCAAAATTCTATTTCAGAACAACCATTTGAACTTGCCCAAACTCCAAATTTTGAAAAAGATATTGATAGTTTAGCAAGTTATCCTTTTCCTGAAATAGAACTTGAAAATGAATATGATCTTGAACCCCAACCTAGTGATTCAACTCTTCTTCCTGATTCAATAATGACTCCGGTATCTTTACCTGACTTCAATCTTTTTCCGGAGTCGATATTGGATCCTGCCCTAATTCATCATGAATTTGAATCACCCATCTTTGAGGATCATATTGAACTTGACCAATTATACACTTTTAAAGATCCTATTGACAAATTGGCAAGTTCTCCATTTTTTGATATTGAACTCAATGAGATATGTGACCTAGATTCTCACATCTGTGATCCAGTTCAACTTTCTGAATCAATATTGACTCCTGTTTTGTTACCAAACTTGAGTAATATTTTAGAGTCAGTTTTGATTCCTCCACCTATCATTCTTGAACTGGAATCACCCACATTAAGTCACATTCCATTGTTAGAAAATACATGTGGACTGGAGTTTCAACTTCTTGACTTGGACCCAATTCCTGAACCCATTTCGACTCCTGAACCTTTACTTGACTTAAGTCACCTTCCTGAGTCGGTATTAGTTCCTGTCCTTCCTGAGTCCAAGTCAACAGTTCTATCATTTCATACTCCATTCTGGGACGAGGTGGTTGACAAATTTGACTCTAAAATCAGTTATGGAATTTGGAAATTAGATGGGGTTAAATTTTTAATAAAAATTCTTCATGGATTTATCTTTTTAGTGGGTTATATTAGAGATATTTCTGGTGGGTTCCTCCGACCCCAAAGCAAAGTTGATTGGGCCACATTTCGTGGACCAATCAGACCACCACCGGAACCACCACCTTAAGGTAACATTTTCCTTCCCTTTTGTCTTTTTCATGCATCTATACATTAATTCATACATTGAGGACAATGCATGAGATAGGTGTGGGGGAGGTTCTAACGTAACTCTAAAAAAAAAATAATAAAAAAAATTAACATTTTTCTTTACTTTTAAAAAAAAACTTTTTGAAAATAGAAATAATATTTGACATATTTTTTGTAAGAAATTAAGTTAATTTTAAGGAATAAGAAAATCTAAATTAGGATTTCTTATACTTGGTCAAAATAAGATTATTTGTTTGATTTTTAGGGTTAGGAAGAAAATTTGTCAAAGTAATTTAGTCTTGATCTTTACCTTGATGAAATATGCACCCTTCATACACTTACACACTTAGGGTTCAAAAACAAAGATTCTTATGCCTTATAAAAAAAAAAAGATAAACAAATCTAATTATTGATTAGCTAGGTGCTTTGGCCTAAGAAAGCCTTAGTATTTATGCGAAAGATGATTAGATAAGTTTGAAAAGAAAAATATATATAAAAATCCTCTGATTAAGCTGGGTATTCGTGCCTAATAAAGCATAAGTGTTCACGCCTAAAAGAGGTTCATATAATAAAATCCTTAGTTTTGTGGCCTTGTTTGCTCGAGTCCTTAAGTCCTAGGGGTGTCTTCTCACCCGGTGCCCTAAGGCCGTCTGGTTTGGGAGTCATCGATTAAAGGCTCGTTACATGGGCAGATTAGAAAGCCTAAACTAAGGAATAATACCACCAAAAAAAATTATATATATATATAAATAAATAAGGCATAAGAGTTAGAGTTAATGAACCCTTAGTCAAAATTTTCATAGTCACAAGTGCATATGACTTAGGGTAAAGTAATAGACTAGATGAGAAGTACAACTTGACTCCTTACTTTAATTGATAACAAATTTTTGAATAGAGACTAAGTTTAGGAATGAAAAATTCAGTTTTCCTATAACTTATAGATTGCTAAGATCTTACAATTATATTTCAAATATTTTTCCCTTTCAAAATGCTTTTCGAAAATACTAACTCTTTGTTTCTCTTTCTTTATGGATTTTGTGGGTGTAATCCACTGAAAACCCTCACGAGACAAAACTCGTCCTCTAGGGGAAACCTAGAGGTTTAACGGCTTGTTGCACATGCTCAGTGCAATCGCGTGACCTGCGAAAGTGGTCTAATAATCCTTATTATAGTTTAGTTGTTTTGCTCGAGGACGAGCAAAAGATAGGTATGGGGGTGTGATTGGTCACTAATGTTGCACATTTATTATCATATTTCCATACTTATTATAGAATAAAATCTGCTTTGTCCTAATTAAATGTTTAATTTATTTGCAGGCCCATTCCTTAAGGAGATGAAGAGAAACAAGCCCAAAAGCCCATCAAATTCTGATTAATTCAGAATAAATTTGAAATGAAGAAATCAGGGTAAAATCTTGGCATATAAGGAAGGTTTAGAAGAATCCTCCTTGAATCAAGATGAAGAAATCAGGGCAAAATCTTGGCATATAAGGAAGGTTGAGAAGAATCCTCAAGGTTGAGAAGAATCCTCCCTAAATCAAGGCAAAATCTTGGCATATAAGGAAGGTTGAGAAGAATCCTCCCTGAATCAAGCACAATCAAAGGCTGTTTTGTCAACTTTTGAAGAAAAAAACAAGAAAATCAGAAGAAGATATAGGAAATACATCAGACCAGGAGATTCCCCAATCTTCCTGGGATCTTCTCCTTTAGGTTTTTTGCCTATAAATACTGGTTTTAGCTGAGCAGGGAGAAGGCAGGTAGAGATGAGGATTTAGCCTAGTTTTTATTCTTTGTAGTTTAGGTTTTTCTTTTCTTTTTATGTAATTTGTATGTAACTTAGGGTAGAAGAAGATTCATGTAAGTAAGAGAGAGAGGCTGATGTTGAGAGTGACACCGACGATGTACCCTCCTCCTTTCTTCCATTGTCTCTGCAATTAATAAAGGTAAAAGTTCTTTTATGTTCGTATTTTCTTTTGTTTCGTCTTCCTCTTCTACTTTACCTTGGTTGTTGTTGTTGAGTTTACAAGTGAATTCCAAAGCAAGTATAACTAAGCTACGTGAGAGCCAGCGATAGTTCATGAAGACGTTCTCCTCCTCCAAGATCCGCATCACTTCGTTCTTGTTAGGCTTGACGATATAATGTGCACGAGGACTGAGCTCGAGCTTATGATCTATGCGTTGAACGCCTCCGAAGCAAAGGTAGAACATTCAACGGTTTCCAGGTAGGTCATCACTCAACCTAGGTAAGTATTTCTTCATCTTTTTTCCTTTCTTTCATTTGTGTAAATTATATCACCACCTCTTCCAACTCTTTTTCCTCCACTTCATTTGTACATATTCGCTTCATTGTTTTCTGATTTTTCCACCTTCTTCATCTCTCATTTTCTCTCTAATTTTAACATAATTCTTTTTTCATTTTCACTTCTTAAAAACAGAGAAGAACTCTCGCTTTTCTTCTTAACGATTTCAATAAAGAACCGTAAAGCTTCCATCGCAAACCCTCCTTGTGGATCACGACCCGCATAGCCACTTGCTATAGCGGAAGAATTGAGCACTTGCACATTTTTATTTTTAAGTTCTGTAATTCCGTATTTTGTGTGCAGGTAAAGCTTCAATCAAATTTTGGCGCCGTTGCCGGGGAGGGTAAAACGGTTTTTATTGAAATCTGAATTTTATTGAAAATTTTTTAGAACTAAACGAATTTTCTTCTCTGTTGCAGGTTACAGGGCAAGCAAAGCAGGAAAATAAGTTTGCAGTGACATACAAGTGGTATTGGGCCTCTGCTCTAGAAAGCAGAGACCCATTGCCCTCTGAATTGCCGCGTTTCCACGGCAAAAGCCGCGGATCAGCGGCAATAAAGAGCTGACTACTAACAGCTTTTTGCAGGGCTGCTAGCTTTGCAAATTCTAGTTTGCTGCAATTATTTATTTCTTATATGCCATCACAAAAAACCTGCTAATAATCAACAGTAAAAAGTTTGTTGCAAAAGTTAAAAATTGATTAGACGTTTGCATATAAGGCACGTGTCTTTTCAATTCATTTATTTTTACTGTTGAAGAGTGCTGGAGCAAGGTACGTCTGCATTGCATGTAGAATAGGAATCACTTCTTGGTTGATTTATATCGCTTTGAGTGAACCTTACATATCTTGTACACTTGCACAAATTGATCTTAAGGGCACTAACCCATTAACAAGATAAGGTGGGGATTTGATCACCCTTCCTTAGCCCAAAAATCACATTCCAAGCACTCACTAACCCAAGCCTAACTAAAATTGAGTAGACGTTGGCCCTAGGGACATCTCGGACTCAATTAGGAGATTATCCTAAGGGGGAAAAATGTTGGAA
Organism: Agave tequilana; assembly: GCA_038442645.1. Taxonomy (NCBI): domain Eukaryota; kingdom Viridiplantae; phylum Streptophyta; class Magnoliopsida; order Asparagales; family Asparagaceae; genus Agave; species Agave tequilana. The sequence continues at coordinate 809,751 of JAVJIF010030072.1, read as the reverse complement.
TCTAACTCCTGCAAAATCAGTGTCTAGGAAAGGGATTGAGGGCCGAAAGCCCGAAGTTGGTGGTTATTTAATTAAGGAACGTCTTTGACGGAAAACCTCCCACCAACCTTGCCCTGACCTGGCTGATTAGCTTGTGGTTAAAGTCTACATTAGACCTCCCGTGGACAGTCTAACCAGTTAGGAGTCGTCTAGGTCCTAAGTCTACCCTAACTTAGGCTAGAATTTTTTCTTTTTTGTTTGTTTATTTGTTTGTTTTTCTTTGTTTGTATTCTATTGTGTGATATGGACTATAATAATAATTTTTTCAACTACAATAATAATCCATATTACACACCGACTTCATTTTCGGATATTACCAACCCGGCATATCAAAACTTTGACCAACCTAGTGTGCCGGATTGGTCTTATCCGAATCAATATGACCCATACCCCCCATCTAATAACTATAATTTCCATAATGATTTCAACTCTTCACCGAGTCAGTGGGGATTCACCTCCCCGAGCATAATTTCCAACCACCTTGTCCTCCTTCTCCACCTAGTCCACAATATCAACAAGAGTCATACTCAGTTCCACCAGTCCAAAATAAGAAACTATCAATTTTGGAAAGGAGTATGCGTGAGTCCAAACAACAATCACAAAATCTGATGGACTCACAATTTCACTACCACTTCCAAGACAACTATTCATCTTTCATCAAAACAATGAATCCATCAATTATGAAAAGATGCTTGAAGCCATGACTCATGCTCAAAATGCTAGAAATCGTGACATAGATATGATAGTCGAATCTCTACGTTCCCACCGTCCTGCTGTCACTAACCATTCTGTTAGAGCCGATGAGTCATGTAGTTTTGGAAATCAAAATTCTATTTCAGAACAACCATTTGAACTTGCCCAAACTCCAAATTTTGAAAAAGATATTGATAGTTTAGCAAGTTATCCTTTTCCTGAAATAGAACTTGAAAATGAATATGATCTTGAACCCCAACCTAGTGATTCAACTCTTCTTCCTGATTCAATAATGACTCCGGTATCTTTACCTGACTTCAATCTTTTTCCGGAGTCGATATTGGATCCTGCCCTAATTCATCATGAATTTGAATCACCCATCTTTGAGGATCATATTGAACTTGACCAATTATACACTTTTAAAGATCCTATTGACAAATTGGCAAGTTCTCCATTTTTTGATATTGAACTCAATGAGATATGTGACCTAGATTCTCACATCTGTGATCCAGTTCAACTTTCTGAATCAATATTGACTCCTGTTTTGTTACCAAACTTGAGTAATATTTTAGAGTCAGTTTTGATTCCTCCACCTATCATTCTTGAACTGGAATCACCCACATTAAGTCACATTCCATTGTTAGAAAATACATGTGGACTGGAGTTTCAACTTCTTGACTTGGACCCAATTCCTGAACCCATTTCGACTCCTGAACCTTTACTTGACTTAAGTCACCTTCCTGAGTCGGTATTAGTTCCTGTCCTTCCTGAGTCCAAGTCAACAGTTCTATCATTTCATACTCCATTCTGGGACGAGGTGGTTGACAAATTTGACTCTAAAATCAGTTATGGAATTTGGAAATTAGATGGGGTTAAATTTTTAATAAAAATTCTTCATGGATTTATCTTTTTAGTGGGTTATATTAGAGATATTTCTGGTGGGTTCCTCCGACCCCAAAGCAAAGTTGATTGGGCCACATTTCGTGGACCAATCAGACCACCACCGGAACCACCACCTTAAGGTAACATTTTCCTTCCCTTTTGTCTTTTTCATGCATCTATACATTAATTCATACATTGAGGACAATGCATGAGATAGGTGTGGGGGAGGTTCTAACGTAACTCTAAAAAAAAAATAATAAAAAAAATTAACATTTTTCTTTACTTTTAAAAAAAAACTTTTTGAAAATAGAAATAATATTTTGACATATTTTTTGTAAGAAATTAAGTTAATTTTAAGGAATAAGAAAATCTAAATTAGGATTTCTTATACTTGGTCAAAATAAGATTATTTGTTTGATTTTTAGGGTTAGGAAGAAAATTTGTCAAAGTAATTTAGTCTTGATCTTTACCTTGATGAAATATGCACCCTTCATACACTTACACACTTAGGGTTCAAAAACAAAGATTCTTATGCCTTATAAAAAAAAAAAGATAAACAAATCTAATTATTGATTAGCTAGGTGCTTTGGCCTAAGAAAGCCTTAGTATTTATGCGAAAGATGATTAGATAAGTTTGAAAAGAAAAATATATATAAAAATCCTCTGATTAAGCTGGGTATTCGTGCCTAATAAAGCATAAGTGTTCACGCCTAAAAGAGGTTCATATAATAAAATCCTTAGTTTTGTGGCCTTGTTTGCTCGAGTCCTTAAGTCCTAGGGGTGTCTTCTCACCCGGTGCCCTAAGGCCGTCTGGTTTGGGAGTCATCGATTAAAGGCTCGTTACATGGGCAGATTAGAAAGCCTAAACTAAGGAATAATACCACCAAAAAAAATTATATATATATATAAATAAATAAGGCATAAGAGTTAGAGTTAATGAACCCTTAGTCAAAATTTTCATAGTCACAAGTGCATATGACTTAGGGTAAAGTAATAGACTAGATGAGAAGTACAACTTGACTCCTTACTTTAATTGATAACAAATTTTTGAATAGAGACTAAGTTTAGGAATGAAAAATTCAGTTTTCCTATAACTTATAGATTGCTAAGATCTTACAATTATATTTCAAATATTTTTCCCTTTCAAAATGCTTTTCGAAAATACTAACTCTTTGTTTCTCTTTCTTTATGGATTTTGTGGGTGTAATCCACTGAAAACCCTCACGAGACAAAACTCGTCCTCTAGGGGAAACCTAGAGGTTTAACGGCTTGTTGCACATGCTCAGTGCAATCGCGTGACCTGCGAAAGTGGTCTAATAATCCTTATTATAGTTTAGTTGTTTTGCTCGAGGACGAGCAAAAGATAGGTATGGGGGTGTGATTGGTCACTAATGTTGCACATTTATTATCATATTTCCATACTTATTATAGAATAAAATCTGCTTTGTCCTAATTAAATGTTTAATTTATTTGCAGGCCCATTCCTTAAGGAGATGAAGAGAAACAAGCCCAAAAGCCCATCAAATTCTGATTAATTCAGAATAAATTTGAAATGAAGAAATCAGGGTAAAATCTTGGCATATAAGGAAGGTTTAGAAGAATCCTCCTTGAATCAAGATGAAGAAATCAGGGCAAAATCTTGGCATATAAGGAAGGTTGAGAAGAATCCTCAAGGTTGAGAAGAATCCTCCCTAAATCAAGGCAAAATCTTGGCATATAAGGAAGGTTGAGAAGAATCCTCCCTGAATCAAGCACAATCAAAGGCTGTTTTGTCAACTTTTGAAGAAAAAAACAAGAAAATCAGAAGAAGATATAGGAAATACATCAGACCAGGAGATTCCCCCAATCTTCCTGGGATCTTCTCCTTTAGGTTTTTTGCCTATAAATACTGGTTTTAGCTGAGCAGGGAGAAGGCAGGTAGAGATGAGGATTTAGCCTAGTTTTTATTCTTTGTAGTTTAGGTTTTTCTTTTCTTTTTATGTAATTTGTATGTAACTTAGGGTAGAAGAAGATTCATGTAAGTAAGAGAGAGGCTGATGTTGAGAGTGACACCGACGATGTACCCTCCTCCTTTCTTCCATTGTCTCTGCAATTAATAAAGGTAAAAGTTCTTTTTATGTTCGTATTTTCTTTTGTTTCGTCTTCCTCTTCTACTTTACCTTGGTTGTTGTTGTTGAGTTTACAAGTGAATTCCAAAGCAAGTATAACTAAGCTACGTGAGAGCCAGCGATAGTTCATGAAGACGTTCTCCTCCTCCAAGATCCGCATCACTTCGTTCTTGTTAGGCTTGACGATATAATGTGCACGAGGACTGAGCTCGAGCTTATGATCTATGCGTTGAACGCCTCCGAAGCAAAGGTAGAACATTCAACGGTTTCCAGGTAGGTCATCACTCAACCTAGGTAAGTATTTCTTCATCTTTTTTCCTTTCTTTCATTTGTGTAAATTATATCACCACCTCTTCCAACTCTTTTTCCTCCACTTCATTTGTACATATTCGCTTCATTGTTTTCTGATTTTTCCACCTTCTTCATCTCTCATTTTCTCTCTAATTTTAACATAATTCTTTTTTCATTTTCACTTCTTAAAAACAGAGAAGAACTCTCGCTTTTCTTCTTAACGATTTCAATAAAGAACCGTAAAGCTTCCATCGCAAACCCTCCTTGTGGATCACGACCCGCATAGCCACTTGCTATAGCGGAAGAATTGAGCACTTGCACATTTTTATTTTTAAGTTCTGTAATTCCGTATTTTGTGTGCAGGTAAAGCTTCAATCAGCTTTCATCCTTATATGCTTGATATATATTTTTGCTCATATTGTTATATGCTTGGGGATTGTTTGCTAACACTTGTATTCAACCAAGAGAGCCAACGCGGCACCTCAACTCTTATTTAGAGGAATCTTGAGGAGTTAGTCCAGAGCCCTTCACGGGGAATCCGGCTACACTCTTGTGTTATACGTGGTGTTTTGTTTAAGAAGTTTTAATTCCGCATTATTGACCATTAGATTAGCTCATCACCTATTCACCCCCCTCTAGGTGATTTATACGATCGACTCCTAACTCGGTTGACCGGCAGAACCAGACCAGACATATTTTAGGGATTAAAATGTTGACTTTTTTAGCTTTAAATAAAATCTCATAAAATCATGAAAAATCTACAAAAATAGGTTCAATATTATATTTTGATATACAAACATGTTTGAGTAAAATCAAGACATGTTACAAACATTTTGAACTATTTTTGTAACTTAGAAATTTTGCCGAAAACCAAAACTCGTATTTTTCAAAACTTGGATTTTTGAAATGGAAAATCGTTTTGTCCAAAACTCATCCAAATACAAAAACATGATATTGAAACAACTTTGAGGCATATAGTATATGGATATAATCCAATATACATATAAAGATCATATCAATGTTTTTGACAATAAATCCAAAAATACGTTTTCTTAAAATACCAAAACACCAAACTCATGAAATAGACTATCAAACTAAGTTTGTTTAAATAGATGAAGCATATATGTATATAGAACAAATCTAATATACATTAAACCGTGTAAACTTGTTGATTCTATCTATTCATGAAAACCAAGATCGGTTAAACCAAAATCGAAAACCAAAACATGAAACTTAAACAAGTGTGCGTTGTGAACTTGAGCATATCACACTATCTAATCTTTAACAAATGGATTTAAAACAAAAACTAAACTATGTACCGAAGTCTTCTTGTAGAGGTCGTCTCCAAGTCGACTCGATTCAAACGTGATCCACCGAGCTTGACTCCAACGAGTGGTAGATATGAACTTTGACGCTCGGGCTCTTGAATCACCATATGAAAGCTTCAAAACATCTTTGTTGAAGCTAATCACCTACTAATATCTTGGTTAAGTATCTAAAACTAAACATCACAAGATTATTAGTAAACAATAACTACATGAGTTAATCATCATCAAAACTAGAGTGGAAGGCCTCTGGGCCAACAATCTCCCCCTTTTTGATGATGACAAAAATCATGGAGTTATATATGCAGGGATTAAAGTTAAGCTTCAAAGAAGCTCCCCTTAACTCATGCATAGCAATAAACAATAAAATATATGCAATAAATACTAAACATGAATATGCATCACATGCATAAAAACAATGAAATGAACATGCTCTTGATACCAAACTTTTAAAATAAATTCCTTTTTCTTTTTGAAATAAACATGTTCTTAAATAATTGCTCTTGATACCAATAAAAATTTCAATTTGAAAATTTTATCAATAAAAGCTCTTAAATACCAATCAATAAAAAAAACTCTTGAAAGCTTTTGATACCAATCAATCAAAAATCTTGAAAGCTCTTGATACCAATCAATCAAAAATTCTTGATACCAATTGAAAGATAATCAATACAAACTCTTGATACCAACAATCAAAATTTTAACAAAAGTTTCTTGATATCAATAAAACAAAACAACAAAGCATGAAACAATAAAAGCTCTTGATACCAAATTGAAACTCAAATAAACCAATAAACATGCATATAAACTCACAAATACTTAAATATGTATATAAACTCATAAATACTTCTCCCCCTTTTGTCAATCATCAACAAAGGGGTCAAAGAAAACATATAAAACAATGTTCTCCCCCTTTTTTGTCTTAAACAAAAAAAATATCAATAAGGAGTAAAATCAAATCAAAACTTTATGATACCAATTAAAAAAATATATCAATTTAATGCATCATGATATCAATAAATCATACCAATTGGAAGTACATAAAACAAATGTTTAACATAAATTTTAAATACCAACTGTAAGTAAATAAATCATTTTGACGAATCCAACCAAAAATTTTGATATCAATTAAAAGATATATAGATAATCTTGATATCAATTGTAAAGATTAGTACCAATTGAAAGTAATTTTCATTAGAAGCATATGATACCAACAATAATCAATATCCTTTTTCAATCATTTTTCAACATAAAGTGTGGGAGTAATAAAATACGAAAGGTAAAATGAAATACAAATTTTCTCCCCCTTTATGAAATACCAAATAAAATGATGCATAAGCTTGTATAAGATACCAATTGAAACATAATCAATTAAAATATAATAGTCATTTAAGAAATCAAGCTTAGCATAACCAAAATTTGTGTTCAAAAATATAAAGATATGGTAAGCACAAATAAAGCATATATATCTATATATGTATGGAAAATTAAATACCAATCGAAGTTGATACTATTTGAAGTGTAAGCATATATATATAAAACATATATGAGTATACAAAAAGAATGTCAATAGTGATACCAATTGAAAAGATCCAATAATACCAATTGAAAACAGAATAAGGTCAAGTGTATAACTCATACTTCCTACCACCCATTTCATGCACATGTTTAAAAGAATTTTCAATAATAAGCATACAAGGCATGGTCGCCCAACCAACCGCCCTTTAAATGGAAAGGGTTTTCAAAAATAGGTTTGAAAATAGTTTAGCATAATTGAAAACTCTTCCAAAATAAAGAATACGAACTAGTTATAAGAAAAATTTGTAAACTAGTACGAAATCTTTCAAGTAAGGAATAAAATAAACATATATTCCATGAAAAATATGTAAATCACATGATCACCAAACACTCGAAATCTATAAAGCACAAATTATACTCATGAAAACAAAATCATGAGAAAATATTGAATAAAGTGAGTGTATAAGAATTATGTGAAACACATTATCATGAAACTAGGCAATCGAGCTCAAAATGAAATTCCTTAAAAAAAACATGAAAATCATCAAAACTAGAATCCTTCAAAGGTATATGTATGTCATGTACAAACTAAAGTATACGTACATATCCAAGTATAAACGAGTCCACAAAAGTATATGCATGAAGGCAAATGGCTCAAGGATGTATATGTATAGCTATTAATTTGGATAGAATAGACATATACATGAAGTTAAACATAAACAAGAAGGTATGTCAAAAAATATGGAATATAAGTCAAAATATTTGAATCATCAAAACTAGACTATACTAGTACAACTAATGGGTACAAATGAGCGTTCAAGCACAAACATATAATAGTCTATTTGTGGCTCACTAGTTGTATAAGTATATACCTAAGTTTTAATGAAAACTAACATTTAAACATGTAATCAAAACATGAAGCATGGAAAACAAAACAAAAACTCATAAACATACATATGATCATTATGTACATACACATGCATAGATCTAGAACATACACATTAGTTAAAACAAATGTGAGAACACAAAGATATAAGTCCATATTAAACATGGGTGTCTCAAATAATTAAACATGTATATCACTAATCTAAATATCATGGCATATAACATATTAATCATGAAACATCAAAACATGCTAAAATCAATAATATGAAAAATGTAAACAATAAATGTCGAGATTGTTACCAAAATCGAAGAGGCACATCTTCATATCTCCAAACCAAGGTGGTCCTCCCACTAAACACTCCTTGAAAGTGATGCATCCACTATGTCATCTTTAGGCTCGAAACGCATCCACCTCAAGGCACCATCGCTCTCACGTCATGCAAGAGCCCACACCTACATCAAATAACATAGGGGTGGTCTTTGGTACCCACACTCTTTTGGGTCCATGGGGGTTAGCTCATTTTCTAACCCAAACAAATTTAGTTGCTAAATTTGAATCATGTATATGATCATAAAAAAATTTAGCAAGGTGGCCCTTACGTCCACAATGTGTACAAGTGTACACATGAGCATACATCGTGTTATGGGAGTGAACGTGGGAAGCATGTGTATGCCGTGGTTTGTGTACATGCAAAGATGAAATTTGTTTCTTTCGAAACATAGATTCCAAACGTGTATGGTTCAAAGCACAATGGCTCAAAGTGGAGCCCAAACAATCCACACTCTTCTTAAACATAGATATATCATTTTCAATGTTAGAAGAAGTGGAGCATGCAATATGTGAACTAGATGGTGAAGCTACACTAGCATGGCAAACATGAGAATCTAAATCAACTTTTAAAGATTTATTTTCATTTAAACAAACTTCTAAATCTTTTGAAATTAAATCAATTTTTTTTTTTCAAAGAAACATTTTCTTTTACAACAAAATCACGTTTTGAAGACAAGATCTCATTTTTCTTCAAAACATCATTGCAATCATTTTTTGTTTTCAAAATCTCATTTTCCTTTAGGGCAAGGTCTAGTTGAGATTTAAGTGAGTCACGTTCACTTGAAATCTCTTCCTTCTCTTACAAAACTAAATCAAGTCTTGAACACAAATCCTTATTTTCTTCTTTTAGTTCAAAACTCTTCTTTTTCAAAAGATTATATTTTTCTAACAATTTTTCACAAACAATTGATAGTTCTTCATTTAAAACATTTGGATCAACATAATCATCACAAGAAGAACTAGCATCATTATCATCTAATTGAGATTCCGAATATACCTCAAGGGAGTCATTCCCTTGGACCATGTAGCATAATTGCTCGGATTCTCCACTAGATTCATCCTACACAAAGTTAGGCGTTTGAAGCTCGGAGGAGGTCAACGTGTTCCACACTGCAGAGGCGGAATCACAATTAGAAACTAAGCACAAATATTCCTTATTAAGCGTGCTTCTAAGTACCTCAAGGACTTGTGCATTGGCCTCTATATGCTTGCTATTACCAAGATAGGATTTCTTGGTAGCGGTAAGGAAAACATGCAAGCCTAGGGTTTTAAGTACATGGACATCCTAAATTTTCACATGTCAATGTTGGAGACATCAAACATGGGAGGTGACAAGCAATCCATGAGTGTGTGTAAACAATATAAATGTGCAAATGCAAATGTAGATTAGCTAACCAAGATCACACTCGTAAGTTGTTAAACCAAATATCAGGAGCATAGGCTCTGATACCAATTGTAAGTACACCTAGAGGGGGGTGAATAGGTGTACGGCTAATCTAATGAACAAAATGCGAAAATAAAAGCTAAAATGCAACACACTTAGTGTAACCAACGAGTGTAGCCGAATTCCCGGTGAAGGGCTCTGGACTAACTCCTCTTGATTCCTCTAAATAAGAGTTGAGATATGAAGCTCTCGTGGTTAAACACAAGTGAGGCACACACAAGCAAGCCAAGCATATAATATATGAATAAGCAATATGAAATGATGCAAGGCACAATATAAAAGAGAGAGAGTTAGAGTCAATGGATCAAACGCAAACACATGAATATGTTTCGAGGTTTGAGCACACAGCTTTACGTCCCCGCCTTCACACAGAAGGATTTTCACTAACTTGTCCACACAGGACTCCCACACAGGGAACCTCCACTGAGGATTTGGGGCAATACAACCGGGAGTACACAACTTCTCTCTCAACTGAATACAACCTCTTACTAGAGGCAAGGCACAAAGCCACAACAAAATCCACCTCTCAATAGAGGGATAGGCACTTAACCAAACAACAACAATCCACCTCTTCACTAAGAGGGATACAAACTCAACCTCCACTATCACCTCACAATAGAGGGATACAATTCAATCAACCTCTACACTTAAAGGGATATCACAAATGAAGGAGGGGTACAACACTTGGTGGTCTATCTCAACCACAAACAACTTCTCCCACAAAAATAAAGATCCTATAGATAGGATAGCAAGATAGGCTCAAGTGTGAGAAAATAAAGTGTTTTGAACAAAGAAAATCACTTGGGAAATCTCCAAATAGATATAGAATTTTTAGACCAAAAATAAATTCCCAAAAGACAATTTTCTTTGAAAATAAAAACACTTTAAAATAAATGAAGATCAAATCTTTGAAGCTCTAAAACTCTTTAAAACTTGCTCTTAAAACACTTGAAAAGATCAGAAATTTTTCTCTCAAAAACTTGTTGAAAACCAGTCCATAGAACCCCCAATATATAGGCTAGGAAAAAACTAGCCGTTGGGGCAATTTTTCAGCCTAGACGGCTGTCGGTCGACCGGCCCGGTCGACCGCCAACGGTCATATTTTTGATCGTTGGGGCAACGGTCGACCAGCCCGGTCGACCGTGGCCTGGAACAAGAGCAGAGCTCTCTGCCGGTCGACCGGGGCTTTCTAGAGAGCAGAAGCTCTCTGGCGGTCGACCGGGTCGGTTGACCGGCCCTCCAGCCAAACTGGCGTGCACATCTGTGCACGTCGGTCGACCGGTCCTGTCGACCGGCAGAAGCCAGACCAGACATATTTTAGGGATTAAAATGTTGACTCTTTAGCTTTAAATAAAATCCCATAAAATCATGAAAAATCTACAAAAATAGGTTCAATATTATATTTTGATATACAAACATGTTTGAGTAAAATCAAGACTTGTTACAAATATTTTAAACTATTTTTGTAACTTAGAAATTTTGCCGAAAACCAAAACTCGTATTTTCCAAAACTTGGATTTTTGAAATGGAAAATCGTTTTGTCCAAAACTCATCCAAATACAAAAACATGATATTGAAACAACTTTGAGGCATATAGTATATGGATATAATCCAATATACATATAAAGATATATATCAATGTTTTTGACAATAAATCCAAAAAAAACGTTTTCTTAAAATACCAAAACACCAAACTCATGAAATAGACTATCAAATTAAGTTTGTTTAAATAGATGAAGTATATATGTATATAGAACAAATCTAATATACATTAAACCATGTAAACTTGTTGATTCTATCTATTCATGAAAACCAAGATCGGTTAAACCAAAAACTGAAAACTAAAACATGAAACATAAGCAAGTATGTGTGTTGTGAACTTGAGCATATAGCACTATCTAATCTTTAACAAATAGATCTAAAACATAAACTAAATTATGTACCGAAGTCTTCTTGTAGAGCGCCGTCTCCAAGTCGACTCGATCCAAACGTGATCCACCGAGCTTGACTCCAACGAGTGCTAGATATGAACTTTGACGCTGGGGCTCTTAAATCACCATGTGAAAGCTCCAAAACATCTTTGTTGAAGCTAATCACCTACTAATATCTTGGTTAAGTATCTGAAACTAAACATCACAAGATTATTAGTAAACAATAACTATATGAGTTAATCATCATCAAAACTAGAGTAGAAGGCCTCTGCGCCAACAGAAGGAAGGATACATCAAAAGCGACCGAGACAAACACATACTCCCATAGCTCTTCTCATTCAGCCAAGAGCTTGAAAATGACAAAAAAATTAATATTCAATATATTTGATCAAGTGATAATTTGGCAATCTCTTCATAAAGGCACTTCCCACTACAGCTTTCAGAAAGTTTATTCATGATATCAGGATGCATTGCCTGCGAGATTTATGAAGAAGAACTATCCATACCAACTTAAGAGGGAGCTTACGTGGCTGTACTCTCTCTTACTACAGTTTTGTCCCCTTAGATTTTCCTGGTAAGATTTTTAATAAGGAAGCATGGGACACATATGTAAAAATGATGTACTTTTTTTCTCCTTCGCCATACTTTTATCCCACTGGGCTTTCCTAACAAGATTTTTAATAAGACATTATGAATGGCAGGCATTCAAGGGGAGTGTTATGAAAGTCAAAAGTGGCTCCCCACCTAATCCCAAATAGTACTCATATTAATCCCAAATAGTTAGTCATTATGCGTGAGGACGCAACGATGATATCAGCATGCAAATAGTGATCGTATGGTAACTCATAATTTTTCTGTAAATAGGCCTTTCCTGATTTATTTTTATGCTCTTCTGAAATGAATAAGAGTTCTGCTTTCTACTATCTCTCTTTAAAAATTCTCTCCCAGTGTTATATTTCTCAATTTTACAAATAAAACTCACAATTTTTTAGCGGGTTTCGAGAATGGGTTCGGGTATAAACCAGACCAATGAACAGCTCTAGGATATAAAGATAACAAAACACAAGTCAAAAATGCTTGTGGACTACTAATAGAGGTGACTACAGTGTGACCAGAGAAATGCACAAAATCTCATAGGCATGAGCTGCAGATGTTACATTAGTCAAGAATCTGATTTAAGCAGAAGGATGCTTGGAATTTGATTTCCAACCACCTCAACATATGGCGCGCTAAGAAGATTAGGATGCTGATGATCATTTAATAAACAGGAAGCGTTATTTGAACAAACAATTGATTTAGTTTGTGTTTTGAGTTCCTTTCAAGGCTCCAACCGTACATATCCCCGCATTATGAGAGTGGCATGGGTCAATTGAATGAACAATTCGCCATCTTATCTTCTAAATGTGTATATGATACAAAAATATAATTACCAAAAAAAAAAAGAAATTATATATTTTGGTGAACAGACCTGCCTGGTGATCCAGTCACCAACAGCTTGACTGTGCCCGAGATGTCAGTGACAAAGGTCAAAGTATAGAGGCGTTATTTCTCAAGGCAGGGAGGTGTTTGAAATGTACTGAAATCTAATAGTGAGCTTCTCTTACTTTCCTATTTTCCTGCCTTCTCCTCTTTTGAAGCAAAAGAAATTATCAATTTCGCTCCTCTCCTCTGCCACTATCTCGGCCCCGACAAGACCTGTGCTGAGACATTCGTCAACATTGATGTTCTCGTTGTGCTAGTCGCCAAACTAATGAAGTTGTCACCACCGTCTGAGGTCTCCCCTCTACCTCCCCTCCGATACATCCTCAAGAACTTGAGCCTCTCAACCCTTGGCTCCTGTACTGCCATGGTCCCCTCCAGCATTCCCGCGACTACAGTCATGCTCGGTCTCATCCGTGATTTCTCATGCAGACAACATAATGCTACTTTCACCAACCTCGTCACCTCAGATTCAATCACCCTCCCCTCGAGCCTCGGGTCTACTAGCTCCAACCACCTCCCTTCCATGTGCTTCTCCAATGCCATCAATGGAAAATACTCCCTGTTTGTTGAGTCGACTAATCCAGTAGAACAGTTCTTTCTTCCACCAACAATCTCCAACAAAACCATCCCGTAGCTATAAACATCGGTTTTATCTGAGATTGCAGAGTTTGTTAACCATTCGGGAGCTATGTACCCCCTCGTCCCCCTCATTTTAGTGAAAGTTTTCGACTGCTCAAGGTTCATGAGCTTGGCCAGTCCAAAGTCAGCGATTTTTACTTGCCTGTTATCTGCAAGAAGGATGTTTTCTGGCTTAATGTCAAAATGGAGTATCCTGTGATCACACCCAGAGTGGAGGTACGCAAGCCCCCGAGCTACCCCAATGGCAATCTCCAATCTCTCCTGTACAATTTTGATGTTAAGAGATTAATTTACTCAAAAGAGTGACTAAAAAATTTTGAATAAAAAAGAAAGCAGAGATAAACTGACACCAGCATTCGGATTTGGGATGCATTGCAATACTATAAGATTAATTGTGTTGAGATTAATACTAAACCTACTTCTAGGAGATCATTACTCTTCAGCATGCACTAATATAAAACTAGATAATTGTATTTCCACTTGAACTAGATAATTGTATTTCCACTTGCACTATTCGCAGTCCTCTTGAGACAAACCTCAATAGCAGGGTTTAAACAAAATGAAACACAAGAAGTTGAAACAGTTGGCAGGGCCATAGTTGGCAAAACAAGATACAGCAAACAAATGACATGGGAAATATTCATATTTAGTACACAGTGTAGGCAAAAAGTAGTACTTAAAACTATAGAAAATAATAATGGAAACATCAACAAATCAGATAGCTAGTCAATCATGTTTAAAACAATTACTATGAAGAAAACAGATGCTAACAAGCACGCACGCGCGCGCATATACATGTACATACATATACATGTGTATTACAGTGTCCGCTCTGCATTTGATTTTGTATTTGCCTTTCAGATGCGGATATGCATATCCAATATCTGCTTGAAATATGGATACGGATATGGTCGTTATACAAATATCCATCATATCCGAATATACAGAATATGTTTGAATGCACCTATGTTTCAATTACATTAAGTACTACATGATATGATATTTGGTTAAAAATTGACACATTTTATGCAATCTTACATAGTTTTAACGTTTCACATAAATAATTTTTTAAATACAAGGGTATAACTTATTCTTTTCCTCTAGGTTTTTAGTAATATTCGCTAGTATCCGACAAATATCTGAACAATCTAAGTCTGATTCATAAACTGACTAATATGGTTATAGAGTTAAAATATCCATATCCAAATTCATATTCACCAAAAAAATAGATACAGATATGACAATACCTATATTCAATTCGTATCCGACCCATTTGCTTCTCTACCTATGAGCATCTTTTTGATATGGAGTGGTAGTGGTGTCAGACACCAGTTTCACTCAAGTGTCCCACCACATATAACTCATTCTTTTCCTCTAGGTTTTCAGTAATATTCGCTAGTATCCGACAAATATCCGAACAATCTAAGTCTGATGCATAAACTGACTAATATGGTTATAGAGTTAAAATATCCATATCCAAATTCGTATTCACTAAAAGAAAATAGATATAAATATGGCAATACCTATATTCAATTTGTATCCGACCCATTTGCATCTCTACCTATGCTCATCTATTTGATATGGAGTGGTATTGGTGTCAGACACCAGTTTCAGTCCACAAGTGTCCCACCACATATAGTCTATGATAATTATGATTCTGCCCATAGAGGAAAGAGTGGGAGCTATTCCTCATTTTTCAAAAGAACATGAAATACATTCCAACAGATTATTGAATTATACCAATAAGGGAAATGGCACTACAATTACAAACTCACATATAATATATTAAAATCCAATATTGTTAGAAGAATGTTTCTAGGTTCCAGTTGGACCTCAGGATCAAACAGAAAGGTAGTAAGAAGTAGAGAAGATATAGTTCATGAACATTTTTTAGAATGGAGAATTCCTAGTGAAAGAATAGAGAATATTTACAGTATAGGCACCTTTGACTTTAAAACTTCATATGCTATAAAAATTCATGAAGAAACATTCAATATCCAAAATAAATCCCAAACCATTCATCTATTATCCAACCTTGCATTGAAAGAATTCATTAAAAGGGGATTCCGTTATATTCATTTTGGGTTAGTACAGGTAGCCATCAAACCACTAGTCCATACTGGTGTGGACACACCTGTCTACACAGCCCTACGGGACAAAAGATTAAAAAGATATAAAGCATCCATCCTATCTATGATTCAAACTAATATATGTAATGGACCAGTTTACTTCAACTGTATGCCTAATTATTCAGTATCCCTAACAGATCCATTATTCCTAAATTCATTAATCTTAGACGTCCACTTGCAAGGTGATGAGTTCAAAAAATTCACCGAACAGGTATCAGTCATGTATAAGCTATATTACAAATTAATGAGTTCTCAGATGAACCCAAAGTTCAAAATGATAGGATCCCGTACTCAAGAAGAAACTGTTATCCTTCAGATAGAAGCAGAACAGTCAAAGACTTTTGTTCCCAAAAGACTAAAATGGGATGAGATAACCATTCCAGAAGAATTCAAAATAGAGAACCCTCAGACCCCTAGAGACATAGAGAGGACTGAGATCTCAGATATAATAGAAGAAGACGATGGGACAGTATTGATTAGATTCAACTCTGTTAGAGAAAGGCCTTCAACCTCCTTTAGATATGTCGAACCCAGTAGAAATTCATGTTCTGAATATTCATTCCAACAACCGATTAGAGTATTCCATAAGTCACCCCTTCCAGAAATTAATCACGAAAACTACTCTCCAACATCATCACAAATGAGACCAGAATTTACTGGAGAAATTAATATGATTAAAAAACCGTTCATTAGCGATAGCTTTAATCTTATGCAAGAGTTTCGAGAAGAGTCCAAACATTTTGATTGGTTCTCAAAGCTCCATAGGACTTACCAAGAACAATTGACAAAGAATTGGATTAGCGATATATGGGAACATGAAATTAATTTCAACTTTGAAATATGGTTACAATATTATTTAGTAAAACAAGGCATAGAGGACCCTTTCAATCAATCCCAGATTAATGTTCAGACCAGCCTATACAAAAAATGGCAACTAACAGATGGAAACATTGTGACCTCAATCCATCCTCCATTACAATCTATCAAGATTCCAACCAACGAAGGAGAAGTAACTGCTTCCCCTTTCAAAAGAGGAAAAAATAATAACGAACCAGTCAACATTGAAGATATTAAAAAAGTATATCATCAGAACAACTATTCAAACCAAATGTTACACACCATAGCGCATCAAGTTGATTCCTTATCCACAGAAATTAAAGGAATTCAAAAGGAGTCAAAATCTAAATTCCCACTAAGTTATTCGGCACCACATTTCCAGCCAACAAGTTTGCCTGTAGAAAATGTCCGACCAATGAACTTATTAGGACAAATAACTCAAGCTTTAGAAAAAATCAATGATAACATTTCAAATGCATCAAAAATAAATACTATAACAAAAGATAAAAAATCAGAAACTAAATCTACAGACAAAACAACCGAAAAGGAAACTCTTGACCAGCAGAAATCTACAAAAATAATTACTTGCTACAAATGTAATAAACCTAAACACAAAAAGAACAGATGCAGATCAAAAGGAATAAGTAAAATTAACAACATGTTAGATGGAGATTCAAACATTAAAGAAAAATTTAAACAAAAACTACAACTCTATAAAGAACCTGAAAAATCAATTCGACTCTTTGATACTCCCAAGCCTTATGAACCATACCAGGCAGCTTTCAAATCCCAGCCACATGATATTCGAACAGAAATCAAATTATTAAAAGAAGAAATTAAAAATGTTAAAGACCATCTAAACCACACCAAACATCTTGCATATGACACCAAAATATACCCCATTCTTACCCAACCGCATAAGACAAAAGAAACCATGTCCCAAGAAGAACCACCCTTCTCAATCACACTTTTAACCACTAAACCCTCCAACTTCATCTCAACTATTCAAAGATTTGCTTACCAAAAATGGTATATATTCATAACCATTAGAATTCATAATTTCAAATACACCTTTACTGTCATGGTTGATTCAGGAGCTGACCATAGTGTACTAAAGGATGGTATATTTCCAACAAAATACTATGAACCAACAACGGAAAAATTAGTCACAGCAAATGATTCTCCTTTAAGTGTTAAAGGAAAATTCACAAAAACATTCATATGCCATGACAAAATATGCTTTAAACACCAATTCATAATTGTTGACAATTTAAATACTGATGTCATATTGGGAATTCCATTCCTCACACAAATCTATCCATTTTGGGTTGATTCGCAAGGATTAGGAACAAAAATTATGGGACAAAAAATATTATTCAAATTTATAACCCCTATACAATATAAGGAATTAAATATTTTACAAACTAATTCTATTTATCATAACATAAATTTAATTCAAAGAAAACAAAATAAAATCATGTTCCTCCAGGATGATATTTTATATCATAAAACTGAACAACAATTACAAAATATTGACACCCAATATAAAATTCAAAGACTAATGGATTTATATACTAAAGAAATCTGTGCTGACATTCCTAATGCTTTTTGGAACCGAAAAAAGCACATTGTAGATCTCCCTTATGAAAAAGATTTCTCAGAAAAAAACATTCCAACTAAAGCTAGACCTATTCAAATGAACCATGAATTACTAGAAATATGTAAAAAGGAATTACAAACTCTACTTGATAAAAAATTAATCAGACCCTCTAAATCTCCTTGGAGCTGCGCTGGATTCTATGTAATGAATCAAGCAGAAAAGGAACGAGGAGCTCCTAGATTAGTGATTAATTACAAACCATTAAATAAAGTATTACAATGGATTAGATATCCAATCCCTAATAAAAAAGATCTATTACAACGTTTATATAATGCTAAACTCTTCTCCAAATTTGATATGAAATCCGGTTTCTGGCAAATCCAAATCGCTGAGAAAGATAGGTACAAAACAGCATTCACTGTACCATTCGGTCATTATGAATGGAATGTAATGCCTTTCGGATTAAAAAATGCTCCCTCAGAATTTCAAAGAATTATGAACGACATATTCAATCCTTATACAGCATTTTCTATAGTCTATATTGATGACGTCTTAGTATACTCCGAAAATATAGATCAACATTTCAAACATCTTAACATCTTCTTTCATACAGTAAAAAAGAATGGATTAGTAATTTCGGCAACAAAAATGAAATTATTTCAAACATCTGTCAGATTCCTAGGACACAACATTCACAGAGAACTATAACACCAATAAATAGATCAATAGAATTTGCAAACAAATTTCCGGATGAAATTAAAGATAAAACCCAATTACAACGATTTTTAGGATGTTTGAATTACGTCTCTGACTTTATCCCAAAAATAAGAATAACATGTGCTCCATTATTTCAAAGATTAAAGAAAAACCCACCAGCATGGTCTGAGAAACACACTCAATTAGTTAAACAAATTAAAGAAAAGGTGCATTCATTATCATGTTTATGCATTCCTCATCCTCATGCATTCATGATAGTCGAGACTGATGCATCAGACATAGGATATGGCGGCATATTAAAACAAAAATTGCAGCATTCTCCTCATGAACAATTAGTTAGATTCCATTCAGGTGTCTGGTCAGGTCCTCAAAAATCTTATTCCACCATCAAAAGGAAATTCTTTCAATAGTTCAATGTATTTCCAAATTCCAAGATGATCTTTTAAATAAAAAATTCCTTCTCAGAATAGACTGTCAGTCAGCCAAATATATTCTTGAAAAAGATGTCCAAAATATCGCATCTAAACAAATCTTTGCTAGATGGCAAGCTATTCTCTCTGTTTTTGATTTCAATATTGAATATCTTAAGGGTTCAGACAATTCCTTACCTGATTTCCTAACTCGAGAATTTTTAACCACAGATTCCACAAAATGAATACTGACGAAGGCAAGTCCCTGATTGCCTCATCCTCTAAAGTTGATAAAGGCAAATCTCTGATTACCTCGTCTTCTCACAGGAAACGGTGCAAATACTCTAATAAGGGTAAAGCTCTTCTTGCTGTTTCACCAAAACAAACCCCTCTCACTGTTCCCCAAAGGTTAGTCTTCTTTGAAGACGACCGTTCAAGAATTGTTCAAGATATGATAAGATATCTCCCTTCCGCACTCTCTGATCACATATTAGAATTACCCTGCACTAGTGAGACCCGACTAACCCATCAAATAAACCAACTTCACCACACATTTCCTCACGGCTCTATTCTGGTGAAAGAACCAAGGTATTCCAGTCTCAGACTCATTTTATTTCCAGGAGCTCTTCGCTTACACAAAATCTGGGCTATCGAAAATGGTCTTTGTTACGGACTAGTCTCTGACTCTTATAAAGATCGTATTCGTCTTTTTCCTACCTTAACCAACGCCTCCTTAAAACTCAAAGACCTTTGTTCAAATAAACTATATTTCAAATTCCATTCAACACCACCCGTCTGGGAAAATGAGTCATATCTGCCAGCACAGCATCTCGTTTTCGTTACCGAACACTATAACTGGCTGAGTGCACCTGACGATCAGTTTCTTACTACACC
Source organism: Agave tequilana (assembly GCA_038442645.1). Lineage (NCBI taxonomy): Eukaryota > Viridiplantae > Streptophyta > Magnoliopsida > Asparagales > Asparagaceae > Agave > Agave tequilana. Next base: position 789,596 of record JAVJIF010030072.1, on the reverse strand, counting down.
CGGAGCCAAATATTATGATCCAAAAGAAGATCCAATACCTCCTCCGATTCTTCCAATTAATTTACGGATTGATCAAATTTATACTCAACTCCATCAGAATCTTATCATGAAAACATTCCCCGAAGGCTTTCACATTTTTCATCACTCTCCAAATTGGATCTTTGCTACCAATGTCCAAGGTATCCTCCAGTCCTTGCTACCACAGTTCTCTGGCAACTTCATTCATGAACCACGATGGCCAGGTGCTCCATGGGAATGAGATAAAAAAAAAAAAAAAAAAAAAAAAAACCCCTGGAAGAAGATTATTCTACAAAAGAAGCAGCACTCAAAAGATCAGCATTTTCTCAGCACTCAAAACAACACTCAAAGCAGGCTCCGACCAAAGACGAAAAACTGCAAAAGCATCCAAAGACAGATTCCTCTCCAGAAGCAGCACTCAAAAGATCAGCATTTTCTCAGCACTCAAAACAGCACTCAAAGCAGGCTCCGACCAAAGACGAAAAACTGCAAAAGCATCCAAAGACAGATTCCTCCCCAGACAAAGCAAGACATGACTCAAAGCTGCAAGATTCCTTTAAAAGATGACAGATTCCTCTCTGACAAAGGATGAAGTGACTCAAAAGCAGATTCCTCTCCAGACAAAAGAAGAAGTGACTCAAAGCTGCAATATTCCAAAGCCGACAAAGTCAGACAAAGACTCAAAAGCGACTGACAAAGACAGATTCCTCTCCGAACCGACAAAGGATGAAGTGACTCAAAAGGTGACAGATTCCTCTCCACACAAAGGACGACATGACCTAAAGTGACAGATTCCTCTCCGAACCGACAAAGGACGAAGTGACTCAAAGCTGCAAGATTCCAAAGCCGACAAAGTAAGAAATGACACAAAGCGGATTCCTCACCAACTTATCAAGAGGACTCGACTCTCCCCCTATAAAAGAGAGGCCTCCTCATCCATTCAAAACAGAGCTAATTCAGAGTTAGAAAAACAGAGCGAATTCAGAGCCAAAAAACTAGAAAAATTCCTCCTTGTAATCAAAAATCCTCTCCCTCTTCCTCAAGCAGTTCCAAGTTGTATTCCTACTTCCTATTGTATCCAATTTCAAAGATCATTAGATCTAATCAACCGTTGTAAGTTCCTGTTCTCTTTGTAATTCAATTAAAATATTTCATCTTTATTATACACTGTGTCTATAGCTCTCACCTATCATTTAGCACTGCATATTTAACAAAAAATTCAAAAAAGTTACTGTAGCAAATTTACTGTTCATATTTACTGTAGCAAAGTTACTGTTCATATTTACTGTTCATACATACGCAATTACTGTTCATACATACATTCACTGTTCATATACTGTACTATTCACTGTTCATACACAACGAGAATTCAAAATTCTAAAATAGATCTTTGTCTATATCATATCTACCCTGACGACCAGCCTGTCCTGACCCTGGGTTCCCCTCCTGGTATCAAGCCCGTTTGAGATTAGGGTGTTCCAGGCATTGTGTTCCCGTGTTCCAGTCTACTGAAAGGTTAACCCCCTCAGTGAGTTACATACTAGTGATGACCAATATTGTTAGAAGAATGTTTCTAGGTTCCAGTTCGACCTCAGGATCAAACAGAAAGGTAGTAAGAAGTAGAGAAGATATAGTTCATGAACATTTTTTAGAATGGAGAATTCCTAGTGAAAGAATAGAGAATATTTACAGTATAGGCACCTTTGACTTTAAAACTTCATATGCTATAAAAATTCATGAAGAAACATTCAATATCCAAAATAAATCCCAAACCATTCATCTATTATCCAACCTTGCATTGAAAGAATTCATTAAAGGGGATTCCGTTATATTCATTTTGGGTTAGTACAGGTAGCCATCAAACCACTAGTCCATACTGGTGTGGACACACCTGTCTACACAGCCCTACGGGACAAAAGATTAAAAAGATATAAAGCATCCATCCTATCTATGATTCAAACTAATATATGTAATGGACCAGTTTACTTCAACTGTATGCCTAATTATTCAGTATCCCTAACAGATCCATTATTCCTAAATTCATTAATCTTAGACGTCCACTTGCAAGGTGATGAGTTCGAAAAATTCACCGAACAGGTATCAGTCATGTATAAGCTATATTACAAATTAATGAGTTCTCAGATGAACCCAAAGTTCAAAATGATAGGATCCCGTACTCAAGAAGAAACTGTTATCCTTCAGATAGAAGCAGAACAGTCAAAGACTTTTGTTCCCAAAAGACTAAAATGGGATGAGATAACCATTCCAGAAGAATTCAAAATAGAGAACCCTCAGACCCCTAGAGACATAGAGAGGACTGAGATCTCAGATATAATAGAAGAAGACGATGGGACAGTATTGATTAGATTCAACTCTGTTAGAGAAAGGCCTTCAACCTCCTTTAGATATGTCGAACCCAGTAGAAATTCATGTTCTGAATATTCATTCCAACAACCAATTAGAGTATTCCATAAGTCACCCCTTCCAGAAGTTAATCAAGAAAACTACTCTCCAACGTCATCACAAATGAGACCAGAATTTACTGGAGAAATTAATATGATTAAAAAACCGTTCATTAGCGATAGCTTTAATCTTATGCAAGAGTTTCGAGAAGAGTCCAAACATTTTGATTGGTTCTCAAAACTCCATAGGACTTACCAAGAACAATTGACAAAGAATTGGATTAGCGATATATGGGAACATGAAATTAATTTCAACTTTGAAATATGGTTACAATATTACTTAGTAAAACAAGGCATCGAAGACCCATTCAATCAATCCCAAATTAATGTTCAGACCAGCCTATACAAAAAATGGCAACTGACAGATGGAAACATTATGACTTCAATCCATCCTCCATTACAATCTATTAAGATTCCAACCAATGAAGGCGAAGTAACCGCTTCACCTTTCAAAAGGGGAAAAAATAATAACGAACCAGTCAACATAGAAGACATTAAAAAGGTATATCATCAGAACAATTATTCAAACCAACTGCTACACACCATAGCGCATCAAGTTGATTCCTTATCCACAGAAATTAAAGGAATTCAAAAGGAGTCTAAATCTAAATTCCCACTAAGTTATTCGGCACCACATTTCCAGCCAGCAAGTTTGCCGTGGAAAATGTCCGACCAATGAATTTATTAGGACAAATAACCCAAGCTTTAGAAAAAATTAATGAAAACATTCCAAGCACGTCAAAAATAAATATTATACAAGAACAGGATGATTCAGAATCCGAATCTACGGATAGCTCAGATAATTCATTAATACAACAAATAAACCAAATAGAAGACAGTATCCAGGAAACAAATCCCAATCAAGAAATTAATCGAATTAATACAAGATATAAGAAAGCAACAATTCATATAGAAATAATTGGAGGAACGACTACAATAACAATTGGCGAAGAGGCCAAACTAGGAATTATTACCCAAGGCCAACACCTCCAGACATCCAATATGAGGAAAAAGCTATATTCAAATCAAGCTATGATGGTACTTCTGTCTACGAATGGAATATAGACGGAAAGAGTGAGTATGAAATACTCAATACATTACAAGAAATAGGTATGGCAGTAACAGCCTATAAAACAAATCGATTACCTGAACAAAACGCTACAGTCTACATAGTCACTGGTTTTACTGGGCAATTAAAATATTGGTGGGATAACTCATTAACCCTAGAAGAAAAGCAAACAATTCTGAATCACGAAATAGAAGTAGAAGACGCTCAAGGAACAATTACAAAGAAAAATGATTCTGCCAGTTTTCTCATAATTACTATAGCAACACACTTTGTAGGAAATCCTGCAGAAGAACTAGGATCTTTAAACATATCCCTTACTAATTTAAAATGTCCAACCCTTACTGACTTCAGATGGTATAAAGATATGTTCCTAACCTATGTATTAAAACGATCAGATTCAACTAAATCGTTTTGGAAAGAAAAATTCATAACTGGACTACCCAATCTGTTCTCACAAAGGGTTCTTACAAATATTAAAAAGGCTATGGGAGCCGAAGATGATAATGCCGATTTTAGCACTATTACATATGGTCAACTATTTGCATTCGTAAAAAAGGAAGCCCTACAAGCTTGCCAAGAGTTAAAATTCCAAGCCAAATATGGAAACAAGAGAGAAGAGATGGGCTCTTTCTGTGAAGCATTTGGTATTACAGGGATAAGAGCCCCCTCTACTGAAAGAAGGCACGATCATAAGATGAGCCGCTACAAAAATTATAAGACAAGAAGACGAGAATATCCTCAAAATCCTAAAACAAGAAAACGTGACTATTCTCAAAAATATTCGAATGAAAACTACTACCAAAATAAATCCAAGCCAATCACTTGCTACAAATGTGGAAAGACTGGCCACATGGCAAATAAATGCAAATCAAAAGAGAAAAGAAAAAAAACTGATAATAATAAAATTAATGAAATCATAGATAATATGACGGACTTAGAATACAACATCAAGAAGAAACTTAAAGAAAGATTTCAAATCATCTCCGAAATCAATAAAGTATCCGATGATAATGAATATTATGACTCATCAAGCTCTAGCGACTCCGATTGTAAATGTAAAACAATCATTATGATCAAGGAAAATACTTTCAAAACACGTAATTCAGAGAAAAAATCGAAAGAATTAATATTCGACATGATACAACAAATTCCTGATTTAAAAACACAAAAGGAACATCTAGAAAAACTAAGAACTCTAATAATTAATGAAGAAGAAGAAAAGGAAGAAAAGGATAATTTAACTCAACCTTTCAGCATTTCAAAACTCTTCGAAACTTATCCGATAAACTCTACTTTAGGAACCAAACCAAACGACATTCGTAAACTCCAAACAGAAATACAACTCCTAAAAGATGAAATCAGATTCGTTAAAGAAAATTTACGACAAATAGAAACAAGAAATCTAGCGTATGAAACGCAGATGTGCCTTATCCAAAACCATATTGATAAAACAAAAGGAAAAACGATTACACCAGAATCATTAGAAGAACCATCACCCTTTTCCCTGAATGAAATAAATATTTCAAACAATTACCCATCTGATCCTAAATTCATCACCACCATTGAAAAATTCAAATACCAAAAATGGTTCATGTTCATAACCCTGGCCATCGACGATTCAAAACTAACCCTTACAGCCATGATTGATTCAGGAGCCGACCACAGTGTCATTAGAAACGGTATATTTCCAACAAAGCATTATGAACCCACAAAAGAAAAATTAATCACAGCTAATGATTCACCTTTAAAGGTTATGGGAAAAATAACGAAGATATCAATATGTAATGAGAACATTTGTTTCAAACACCAATTCATTGTTATTGAAAATTTGAATACTGATCTAATATTAGGAATACCATTTTTAACTCAAATTTATCCATTCTGGGTTGACTCAAAAGGATTAGGTACAAGAGTGATGGGACAAGAAATCATATTCAGGTTTATATCCCCTATCCAGTCCAAAAACTTAAATACCCTACAAAATGATACAATTTATCATAGCATTCACACATAAGAATCATTGCATTCTGCATGCATTTATTCCATCCAAACAATACCTCAGTATAACCCTTGGATTCTTTACCACAGATTCATAATGGACAAAGGAAAATCTCCTATCCAGAAGACAGTCAATCCTAAAGATTATGAAATAAAAATCTCATCTCTTTCAACATCTCCCATTCAAAGTCACAACAAATTCCAAGTCCTTGGTAACTTTCCTCCTCTTCCCTTTGCTGTAACAACTCCCACGAAGACTCAAAGTACCCCACGACCTCAATCCGATTCATCTCCATATTTCACCAAGACAAATCCTGAGTATATAATCCTCACCAACTTCACTAAGACCCCTGACTATAAAGCACTTTGTTCATTCATAAATAAACTCTTACCAACCGGCTGCCAATGGCTTCCGGATGATCCACTCAAAACCCAAAGATACTATGAACTAGTTCTCATTGACTCTGGTTCAATAGAGCTTTATCATACTATGGACAACAGCAATCCAGACAGGATCTCCTACTCAAAGTGTGTTATCAAAAAAATTATTCGGCCAATAGAATGGGCATCTCTTGCTACAACGAAGGAATTCACAATCAACTACATTCCGAAGGGCTATACTTATCATGATTACAGGATGGCCTGGTATCGAGCATTCCTTCTCAGGCCCTTTGATCATTCATGGTTCTTCACCTTCCACACCAATTGCCAAGACGAGTTCCCAGTATGGTTCTACGAATGGTGGCATTCGTACGGGCCTACAACCAATATACTACCACCAACAGCACTCAAAGGCTTCAACAGATACCTCTTCCAAGCCAAAGGATTACATTACATCAAAACAATCCAATACTACAAAGAATTCAAGGTACCATGGATCTTTTGCTGGAGTTACCAAATCACTCAGCACTACAGTGCCACAGACAAATTCCCAATGAGTTTAGTCCGGGAATTCAAAATCAAATGGTGGGACAAGTTCAACCAAAATCTATGCTCAGAATCAACAGTTGGCGAGTTCCTTACCTCCGGCAGGAAATTCCAACATCAAATTCAGCAAGTCTCTAAGCACGTTGATTCTTCAAAACCCATTCAAAAGGCCTCAACGACAATTCAAGAAGATTCAGACTCTGAGGATGAATTTCAACAATTTTTAAAATTCCAGGAATTCAAAAAGATGCAAAAACAACTCGCCAAATCACGAACCAGCTCTACTGCATCCTCTTCACCCATAGATCCAACACTTGACCCAGTAGGGGGTCAGGACCCATTTGATATGTGAATAGATATTTGAATATTTCAAAAAAAAAAATATATATATATATATATATATATCAGCATTCTCTCAGCACTCAAAAGAAACAGCAAACAGCACTCAAAGCAGGCTCCACCAGGAGACGAAGCGACTCAAAAGATGACAGACTCCTCTCCAGGCTGAATTGACTCAAAAGGTGACAGGTGACAGATTCCTCCCCAGACAAAGCAAGACATGACTCAAAGCTGCAAGATTCCTTTAAAAGATGACAGATTCCTCTCTGACAAAGGATGAAGTGATTCAAAAGCAGATTCCTCTCCAGACAAAAGAAGAAGTGACTCAAAGCTGCAATATTCCAAAGCCGACAAAGTCAGACAAAGACTCAAAAGCGACTGACAAAGACAGATTCCTCTCCGAACCGACAAAGGATGAAGTGACTCAAAAGGTGACAGATTCCTCTCCACACAAAGGACGACATGACCTAAAGTGACAGATTCCTCTCCGAACCGACAAAGGACGAAGTGACTCAAAGCTGCAAGATTCCAAAGCCGACAAAGTAAGAAATGACACAAAGCGGATTCCTCACCAACTTATCAAGAGGACTCGACTCTCCCCCTATAAAAGAGAGGCCTCCTCATCCATTCAAAACAGAGCTAATTCAGAGTTAGAAAAACAGAGCGAATTCAGAGCCAAAAAACTAGAAAAATTCCTCCTTGTAATCAAAAATCCTCTCCCTCTTCCTCAAGCAGTTCCAAGTTGTATTCCTACTTCCTATTGTATCCAATTTCAAAGATCATTAGATCTAATCAACCGTTGTAAGTTCCTGTTCTCTTTGTAATTCAATTAAAATATTTCATCTTTATTATACACTGTGTCTATAGCTCTCACCTATCATTTAGCACTGCATATTTAACAAAAATTCAAAAAAGTTACTGTAGCAAATTTACTGTTCATATTTACTGTAGCAAAGTTACTGTTCATATTTACTGTTCATACATACGCAATTACTGTTCATACATACATTCACTGTTCATATACTGTACTATTCACTGTTCATACACAACGAGAATTCAAAATTCTAAAATAGATCTTTGTCTATATCATATCTACCCTGACGACCAGCCTGTCCTGACCCCTGGGTTCCCCTCCTGGTATCTAATCAACCGTTGTAAGTTCCTGTTCTCTTTGTAATTCAATTAAAATATTTCATCTTTATTATACACTGTGTCTATAGCTCTCACCTATCATTTAGCACTGCATATTTAACAAAAAATTCAAAAAAGTTACTGTAGCAAATTTACTGTTCATATTTACTGTAGCAAAGTTACTGTTCATATTTACTGTTCATACATACGCAATTACTGTTCATACATACATTCACTGTTCATATACTGTACTATTCACTGTTCATACACAACGAGAATTCAAAATTCTAAAATAGATCTTTGTCTATATCATATCTACCCTGACGACCAGCCTGTCCTGACCCCTGGGTTCCCCTCCTGATTGTTGGTTAACTACCCTGACGACCAGCCTGTCCTGACCCCTGGGTTCCCCTCCTGGTATCAGAGCCAAGTTTCTTGCTTGTTGGTTAACATAAGTAGGTAATAACTGACTTGTTGAATTTTAGTAGGCGTTGGCAAGCGTTGGTAAGCTTGTAAGTCCGTTGGTAAGCCCGTTTGAGATTAGGGTGTTCCAGGCATTGTGTTCCCGTGTTCCAGTCTACTGAAAGGTTAACCCCCTCAGTGAGTTACATACTAGTGATGACCAATATTGTTAGAAGAATGTTTATAGGTTCCAGTTCGACCTCAGGATCAAACAGAAAGGTAGTAAGAAGTAGAGAAGATATAGTTCATGAACATTTTTTAGAATGGAGAATTCCTAGTGAAAGAATAGAGAATATTTACAGTATAGGCACCTTTGACTTTAAAACTTCATATGCTATAAAAATTCATGAAGAAACATTCAATATCCAAAATAATCCCAAACCATTCATCTATTATCCAAACTTGGCTCTGATACCAGGAGGGGAACCCAGGGGTCAGGACAGGCTGGTCGTCAGGGTAGTTAACCAACAATCAGGAGGGGAACCCAGGGGTCAGGACAGGCTGGTCGTCAGGGTAGATATGATATAGACAAAGATCTATTTTAGAATTTTGAATTCTCGTTGTGTATGAACAGTGAATAGTACAGTATATGAACAGTGAATGTATGTATGAACAGTAATTGCGTATGTATGAACAGTAAATATGAACAGTAACTTTGCTACAGTAAATTGAACAGTAAATTTGCTACAGTAACTTTTTTGAATTTTTTGTTAAATATGCAGTGCTAAATGATAGTGAGAGCTATAGACACAGTGTATAATAAAGATGAAATATTTTAATTGAATTACAAAGAGAACAGGAACTTACAACGTTGATTAGATACCAGGAGGGGAACCCAGGGGTCAGGACAGGCTGGTCGTCAGGGTAGATATGATATAGACAAAGATCTATTTTAGAATTTTGAATTCTCGTTGTGTATGAACAGTGAATAGTACAGTATATGAACAGTGAATGTATGTATGAACAGTAATTGCGTATGTATGAACAGTAAATATGAACAGTAACTTTGCTACAGTAAAAATTGATTAAGAAAGAATACGTATGCGCCGTATTAGAGAATTGTCATCCCGGCAACGGCGCCATTTTGTTTATCAAAAAGATGTGTGCGCCGTATTAGAGAATTGTCATCCCCGGCAACGGCGCCAAAAATTGATTAGATTTAAAAGGGTAGTGTGAAGTATAGCACGAGTATTATGTAAAAGAGAAAGGTTTAGAATCAACCTCGGTGCTTGTTTACTCCACAAATGTATGTAAGATGTTCAATGTACCCTTTCTTATCTCCGCTATAGCATAGGGCTATACCGAGTCGGATCTCAGGGAGAGCTAGCGATAGAAGCTTTCACGATACTAGTGAGAAGAGGAAACGAGAATTCTTCTATGTTTCAAAAGAATAAAGAATCAAAAGAAAAACAAATCAAAGAATTGGTGGCTATGTTCATGGTGGAAATCGGGAGAAATCAAGATTGAGATGGATTTGAACTAACAACTAAAAAGAAAGTAAAATCAAGAAAACTTTGAATGAAAGAAATCCATGACTAGCTAACCTTAACTACCTTGCTAAACTAACTAAACTCCGTGATAGTGATGCGTGCCTCATGTTGATTCATCGGCATGTATTTGTCTTGCTTGTGGTCTAATTACTTTCCCACTTGGATGATGGGGATTCATTCTTGGACTTGTCTTGTAGCCTCCATAGATGGTCATCGGCCTACAAATGGACTTTCACTAATGGAATCAAAAGAGCTACACTCAAGTGATGCAAATGAAAAAACATACAACATTCACTAATGGAAGTAGTGAAGTTATACATCAAATAGCATATTGGTGCTTCCATCTCCATGTTCCATCAAGGCACTAGTTCGAAGACTAGGCTCCAAGTGAGGCACACATGAATCATATGGAGAATTACAACAAAATCTTGCCAAGAAATGAAAAGAAACCCATCGGAGAAGAGAAGACCATACAAATTGCAAGATGAAGTAAAGCAATCACACATGAGCTAGAAGTTAGCAAGGTAGTAGTTAGCTAGTTCATGGAGAAGGAATTAGCTACTACAAGCCATTACAAAAGCAAAACAAAGCATGATTAAATTGCTAGAAAGTAAAGCAAGTAAAGAGAAAGGAAACAAACTAGAATCAAGCTCAAGTAGAGAAGTAGAGAATGGATCAATCCTTGATTGCTTCAAGTTGTCACTCCTTGATGAATACAAGCTCTCTCTCTCATACAACTCTCTCTTGCAATGAAATCTAGGGAGGAGAAGATCCTAGAGAGAACTAAAAATCCTAAACAAAACCTAACAAAATTACAATCTATTCACTAATCTCTCTCTCTTCTCTGATCAGTCTTTGTACGCAGGTCTTCATGGGGTATTTATAGGAGAACTGAGAAGCTTCCAGAGAGAGGTTTGTTGCCACAAAATCCGGGACCAAATCTCCATGCAACTGCCGCGCCCATGCCGCGCCCCGCGGCTTGATCCTGGCCGTTGATGGAGATTTTTCTGTTGGAGATTGGTTACAAGGTGGTTGGCCACGTGGCATACTTGGATTCTGAGTTTGTTGCGCGGATCTCTCTAGATCTGGATTTGATTTGGCTTTATCTTTAATCTTTTAATTAATCACCTTAATTAGTGGTAATTAAGTGATTATTTGAATATCTCTCCATTAATTGTGTACCTGCAAATAAGTAGAGAAGAGGAGTAAAAATCACATATTTATTTGTAATATGCATGGGAGTTATGATGTAAAATATGCAATATTGGATACTAATCAAATATGAACAGTAAATTTGCTACAGTAACTTTTTTGAATTTTTTGTTAAATATGCAGTGCTAAATGATAGGTGAGAGCTATAGACACAGTGTATAATAAAGATGAAATATTTTAATTGAATTACAAAGAGAACAGGAACTTACAACGGTTGATTAGATCTAATGATCTTTGAAATTGGATACAATAGGAAGTAGGAATACACTTGGAACTGCTTGAGGAAGAGGGAGAGGATTTTTGATTACAAGGAGGAATTTTTCTAGTTTTTTGGCTCTGAATTCGCTCTGTTTTTCTAACTCTGAATTAGCTCTGTTTTGAATGGATGAGGAGGCCTCTCTTTTATAGGGGGAGAGTCGAGTCCTCTTGATAAGTTGGTGAGGAATCCGCTTTGTGTCATTTCTTACTTTGTCGGCTTTGGAATCTTGCAGCTTTGAGTCACTTCGTCCTTTGTCGGTTCGGAGAGGAATCTGTCACTTTAGGTCATGTCGTCCTTTGTGTGGAGAGGAATCTGTCACCTTTTGAGTCACTTCATCCTTTGTCGGTTCGGAGAGGAATCTGTCTTTGTCAGTCGCTTTTGAGTCTTTGTCTGACTTTGTCGGCTTTGGAATATTGCAGCTTTGAGTCACTTCTTCTTTTGTCTGGAGAGGAATCTGCTTTTGAGTCACTTCATCCTTTGTCAGAGAGGAATCTGTCATCTTTTAAAGGAATCTTGCAGCTTTGAGTCATGTCTTGCTTTGTCTGGGGAGGAATCTGTCACCTGTCACCTTTTGAGTCAATTCAGCCTGGAGAGGAGTCTGTCATCTTTTGAGTCGCTTCGTCTCCTGGTGGAGCCTGCTTTGAGTGCTGTTTCTTTTGAGTGCTGAGAGAATGCTGATATATTTTTTTTTTTTTTTTTTTGAAATATTCAAATATCTATTCACATATCAAATGGGTCCTGACCCCCTACTGGGTCAAGTGTTGGATCTATGGGTGAAGAGGATGCAGTAGAGCTGGTTCGTGATTTGGCGAGTTGTTTTTGCATCTTTTTGAATTCCTGGAATTTTAAAATTGTTGAAATTCATCCTCAGAGTCTGAATCTTCTTGAATTGTCGTTGAGGCCTTTTGAATGGGTTTTGAAGAATCAACGTGCTTAGAGACTTGCTGAATTTGATGTTGGAATTTCCTGCCGGAGGTAAGGAACTCGCCAACTGTTGATTCTGAGCATAGATTTTGGTTGAACTTGTCCCACCATTTGATTTTGAATTCCCGGACTAAACTCATGGGAATTTGTCTGTGGCACTGTAGTGCTGAGTGATTTGGTAACTCCAGCAAAAGATCCATGGTACCTTGAATTCTTTGTAGTATTGGATTGTTTTGATGTAATGTAATCCTTTGGCTTGGAAGAGGTATCTGTTGAAGCCTTTGAGTGCTGTTGGTGGTAGTATATTGGTTGTAGGCCCGTACGAATGCCACCATTCGTAGAACCATACTGGGAACTCGTCTTGGCAATTGGTGTGGAAGGTGAAGAACCATGAATGATCAAAGGGCCTGAGAAGGAATGCTCGATACCAGGCCATCCTGTAATCATGATAAGTATAGCCCTTCGGAATGTAGTTGATTGTGAATTCCTTCGTTGTAGCAAGAGATGCCCATTCTATTGGCCGAATAATTTTTTTGATAACACACTTTGAGTAGGAGATCCTGTCTGGATTGCTGTTGTCCATAGTATGATAAAGCTCTATTGAACCAGAGTCAATGAGAACTAGTTCATAGTATCTTTGGGTTTTGAGTGGATCATCCGGAAGCCATTGGCAGCCGGTTGGTAAGAGTTTATTTATGAATGAACAAAGTGCTTTATAGTCAGGGGTCTTAGTGAAGTTGGTGAGGATTATATACTCAGGATTTGTCTTGGTGAAATATGGAGATGAATCGGATTGAGGTCGTGGGGTACTTTGAGTCTTCGTGGGAGTTGTTACAGCAAAGGGAAGAGGAGGAAAGTTACCAAGGACTTGGAATTTGTTGTGACTTTGAATGGGAGATGTTGAAAGAGATGAGATTTTTATTTCATAATCTTTAGGATTGACTGTCTTCTGGATAGGAGATTTTCCTTTGTCCATTATGAATCTGTGGTAAAGAATCAAGGGTTATACTGAGGTATTGTTTGGATGGAATAAATGCATGCAGAATGCAATGATTCTTGTGTGTGAATGCTATGATAAATTGTATCATTTTGTAGGGTATTTAAGTTTTTGGACTGGATAGGGGATATAAACCTGAATATGATTTCTTGTCCCATCACTCTTGTACCTAATCCTTTTGAGTCAACCCAGAATGGATAAATTTGAGTTAAAAATGGTATTCCTAATATTAGATCAGTATTCAAATTTTCAATAACAATGAATTGGTGTTTGAAACAAATGTTCTCATTACATATTGATATCTTCGTTATTTTTCCCATAACCTTTAAAGGTGAATCATTAGCTGTGATTAATTTTTCTTTTGTGGGTTCATAATGCTTTGTTGGAAATATACCGTTTCTAATGACACTGTGGTCGGCTCCTGAATCAATCATGGCTGTAAGGGTTAGTTTTGAATCGTCGATGGCCAGGGTTATGAACATGAACCATTTTTGGTATTTGAATTTTTCAATGGTGGTGATGAATTTAGGATCAGATGGGTAATTGTTTGAAATATTTATTTCATTCAGGGAAAAGGGTGATGGTTCTTCTAATGATTCTGGTGTAATCGTTTTTCCTTTTGTTTTATCAATATGGTTTTGGATAAGGCACATCTGCGTTTCATACGCTAGATTTCTTGTTTCTATTTGTCGTAAATTTTCTTTAACGAATCTGATTTCATCTTTTAGGAGTTGTATTTCTGTTGGAGTTTACGAATGTCGTTTGGTTTGGTTCCTAAAGTAGAGTTATCGGATAAGTTTCGAAGAGTTTTGAAATGCTGAAAGGTTGAGTTAAATTATCCTTTTCTTCCTTTTCTTCTTCTTCATTAATTATTAGAGTTCTTAGTTTTTCTAGATATTCCTTTTGTGTTTTAAATCAGGAATTTGTTGTATCATGTCGAATATTAATTCTTTCGATTTTTTCTCTGAATTACGTGTTTTGAAAGTATTTTCCTTGATCATATTGATTGTTTTACATTTACAATCGGAGTCGCTAGAGCTTGATGAGTCATAATATTCATTATCATCGGATACTTTATTGATTTCGGAGATGATTTGAAATCTTTCTTTAAGTTTCTTCTTGATGTTGTATTCTAAGTCCGTCATATTATCTATGATTTCATTAATTTTATTATTATCAGTTTTTTTCTTTTCTCTTTTGATTTGCATTTATTTGCCATGTGGCCAGTCTTTCCACATTTGTAGCAAGTTATTGGCTTGGATTTATTTTGGTAGTAGTTTTCATTCGAATATTTTTGAGAATAGTCACGTTTTCTTGTTTTAGGATTTTGAGGATATTCTCGTCTTCTTGTCTTATAATTTTTGTAGCGGCTCATCTTATGATCGTGCCTTCTTTCAGTAGAGGGGGCTCTTATCCCTGTAATACCAAATGCTTCACAGAAAGAGCCCATCTCTTCTCTCTTGTTTCCATATTTGGCTTGGAATTTTAACTCTTGGCAAGCTTGTAGGGCTTCCTTTTTTACGAATGCAAATAGTTGACCATATGTAATAGTGCTAAAATCGGCATTATCATCTTCGGCTCCCATAGCCTTTTTAATATTTGTAAGAACCCTTTGTGAAAACAAATTGGGTAGTCCAGTTATGAATTTTTCTTTCCAAAACGATTTAGTTGAATCTGATCGTTTTAATACATAGGTTAGGAACATATCTTTATACCATCTGAAGTCAGTAAGGGTTGGACATTTTAAATTAGTAAGGGATATGTTTAAAGATCCTAGTTCTTCTGCAGGATTTCCTACAAAGTGTGTTGCTATAGTAATTATGAGAAAACTGGCAGAATCATTTTCTTTGTAATTGTTCCTTGAGCGTCTTCTACTTCTATTTCGTGATTCAGAATTGTTTGCTTTTCTTCTAGGGTTAATGAGTTATCCCACCAATATTTTAATTGCCCAGTAAAACCAGTGACTATGTAGACTGTAGCGTTTTATTCAGGTAATCGATTTGTTTATAGGCTGTTACTGCCATACCTATTTCTTGTAATGTATTGAGTATTTCATACTCACTCTTTCCGTCTATATTCCATTCGTAGACAGAAGTACCATCATAGCTTGATTTGAATATAGCTTTTTCCTCATATTGGATGTCTGGAGGTGTTGGCCTTGGGTAATAATTCCTAGTTTGGCCTCTTCGCCAATTGTTATTGTAGTCGTTCCTCCAATTATTTCTATATGAATTGTTGCTTTTCTTATATCTTGTATTAATTCGATTAATTTCTTGATTGGGATTTGTTTCCTGGATACTGTCTTCTATTTGGTTTATTTGTTGTATTAATGAATTATCTGAGCTATCCGTAGATTCGGATTCTGAATCATCCTGTTCTTGTATAATATTTATTTTTGACGTGCTTGGAATGTTTTCATTAATTTTTTCTAAAGCTTGGGTTATTTGTCCTAATAAATTCATTGGTCGGACATTTTCCACCGGCAAACTTGCTGGCTGGAAATGTGGTGCCGAATAACTTAGTGGGAATTTAGATTTAGACTCCTTTTGAATTCCTTTAATTTCTGTGGATAAGGAATCAACTTGATGCGCTATGGTGTGTAGCAGTTGGTTTGAATAATTGTTCTGATGATATACCTTTTTAATGTCTTCTATGTTGACTGGTTCGTTATTATTTTTTCCCCTTTTGAAAGGTGAAGCGGTTACTTCGCCTTCATTGGTTGGAATCTTAATAGATTGTAATGGAGGATGGATTGAAGTCATAATGTTTCCATCTGTCAGTTGCCATTTTTTGTATAGGCTGGTCTGAACATTAATTTGGGATTGATTGAATGGGTCTTCGATGCCTTGTTTTACTAAGTAATATTGTAACCATATTTCAAAGTTGAAATTAATTTCATGTTCCCATATATCGCTAATCCAATTCTTTGTCAATTGTTCTTGGTAAGTCCTATGGAGTTTTGAGAACCAATCAAAATGTTTGGACTCTTCTCGAAACTCTTGCATAAGATTAAAGCTATCGCTAATGAACGGTTTTTTAATCATATTAATTTCTCCAGTAAATTCTGGTCTCATTTGTGATGACGTTGGAGAGTAGTTTTCTTGATTAACTTCTGGAGGGGTGACTTATGGAATACTCTAATTGGTTGTTGGAATGAATATTCAGAACATGAATTTCTACTGGGTTCGACATATCTAAAGGAGGTTGAAGGCCTTTCTCTAACAGAGTTGAATCTAATCAATACTGTCCCATCGTCTTCTTCTATTATATCTGAGATCTCAGTCCTCTCTATGTCTCTAGGGGTCTGAGGGTTCTCTATTTTGAATTCTTCTGGAATGGTTATCTCATCCCATTTTAGTCTTTTGGGAACAAAAGTCTTTGACTGTTCTGCTTCTATCTGAAGGATAACAGTTTCTTCTTGAGTACGGGATCCTATCATTTTGAACTTTGGGTTCATCTGAGAACTCATTAATTTGTAATATAGCTTATACATGACTGATACCTGTTCGGTGAATTTTTCGAACTCATCACCTTGCAAGTGGACGTCTAAGATTAATGAATTTAGGAATAATGGATCTGTTAGGGATACTGAATAATTAGGCATACAGTTGAAGTAAACTGGTCCATTACATATATTAGTTTGAATCATAGATAGGATGGATGCTTTATATCTTTTTAATCTTTTGTCCCGTAGGGCTGTGTAGACAGGTGTGTCCACACCAGTATGGACTAGTGTTTGATGGCTACCTGTACTAACCCAAAATGAATATAACGGAATCCCCTTTTAATGAATTCTTTCAATGCAAGGTTGGATAATAGATGAATGGTTTGGGATTTATTTTGGATATTGAATGTTTCTTCATGAATTTTTATAGCATATGAAGTTTTAAAGTCAAAGGTGCCTATACTGTAAATATTCTCTATTCTTTCACTAGGAATTCTCCATTCTAAAAAATGTTCATGAACTATATCTTCTCTACTTCTTACTACCTTTCTGTTTGATCCTGAGGTCGAACTGGAACCTAGAAACATTCTTCTAACAATATTGGTCATCACTAGTATGTAACTCACTGAGGGGGTTAACCTTTCAGTAGACTGGAACACGGGAACACAATGCCTGGAACACCTTAATCTCAAACGGGCTTACCAACGGACTTACAAGCTTACCAACGCTTGCCAACGCCTACTAAAATTCAACAAGTCAGTTATTACCTACTTATGTTAACCAACAAGCAAGAAACCTGGCTCTGATACCAGGAGGGGAACCCAGGGGTCAGGACAGGCTGGTCGTCAGGGTAGATATGATATAGACAAAGATCTATTTTAGAATTTTGAATTCTCGTTGTGTATGAACAGTGAATAGTACAGTATATGAACAGTGAATGTATGTATGAACAGTAATTGCGTATGTATGAACAGTAAATATGAACAGTAACTTTGCTACAGTAAATATGAACAGTAAATTTGCTACAGTAACTTTTTTGAATTTTTTGTTAAATATGCAGTGCTAAATGATAGGTGAGAGCTATAGACACAGTGTATAATAAAGATGAAATATTTTAATTGAATTACAAAGAGAACAGGAACTTACAACGGTTGATTAGATCTAATGATCTTTGAAATTGGATACAATAGGAAGTAGGAATACAACTTGGAACTGCTTGAGGAAGAGGGAGAGGATTTTTGATTACAAGGAGGAATTTTTCTAGTTTTTTGGCTCTGAATTCGCTCTGTTTTTCTAACTCTGAATTAGCTCTGTTTTGAATGGATGAGGAGGCCTCTCTTTTATAGGGGGAGAGTCGAGTCCTCTTGATAAGTTGGTGAGGAATCCGCTTTGTGTCATTTCTTACTTTGTCGGCTTTGGAATCTTGCAGCTTTGAGTCACTTCGTCCTTTGTCGGTTCGGAGAGGAATCTGTCACTTTAGGTCATGTCGTCCTTTGTGTGGAGAGGAATCTGTCACCTTTTGAGTCACTTCATCCTTTGTCGGTTCGGAGAGGAATCTGTCTTTGTCAGTCGCTTTTGAGTCTTTGTCTGACTTTGTCGGCTTTGGAATATTGCAGCTTTGAGTCACTTCTTCTTTTGTCTGGAGAGGAATCTGCTTTTGAGTCACTTCATCCTTTGTCAGAGAGGAATCTGTCATCTTTTAAAGGAATCTTGCAGCTTTGAGTCATGTCTTGCTTTGTCTGGGGAGGAATCTGTCACCTGTCACCTTTTGAGTCAATTCAGCCTGGAGAGGAGTCTGTCATCTTTTGAGTCGCTTCGTCTCCTGGTGGAGCCTGCTTTGAGTGCTGTTTGCTGTTTCTTTTGAGTGCTGAGAGAATGCTGATATATATATATATATATTTTTTTTTTTGAAATATTCAAATATCTATTCACATATCAAATGGGTCCTGACCCCCTACTGGGTCAAGTGTTGGATCTATGGGTGAAGAGGATGCAGTAGAGCTGGTTCGTGATTTGGCGAGTTGTTTTTGCATCTTTTTGAATTCCTGGAATTTTAAAAATTGTTGAAATTCATCCTCAGAGTCTGAATCTTCTTGAATTGTCGTTGAGGCCTTTTGAATGGGTTTTGAAGAATCAACGTGCTTAGAGACTTGCTGAATTTGATGTTGGAATTTCCTGCCGGAGGTAAGGAACTCGCCAACTGTTGATTCTGAGCATAGATTTTGGTTGAACTTGTCCCACCATTTGATTTTGAATTCCCGGACTAAACTCATTGGGAATTTGTCTGTGGCACTGTAGTGCTGAGTGATTTGGTAACTCCAGCAAAAGATCCATGGTACCTTGAATTCTTTGTAGTATTGGATAGTTTTGATGTAATGTAATCCTTTGGCTTGGAAGAGGTATCTGTTGAAGCCTTTGAGTGCTGTTGGTGGTAGTATATTGGTTGTAGGCCCGTACGAATGCCACCATTCGTAGAACCATACTGGGAACTCGTCTTGGCAATTGGTGTGGAAGGTGAAGAACCATGAATGATCAAAGGGCCTGAGAAGGAATGCTCGATACCAGGCCATCCTGTAATCATGATAAGTATAGCCCTTCGGAATGTAGTTGATTGTGAATTCCTTCGTTGTAGCAAGAGATGCCCATTCTATTGGCCGAATAATTTTTTTGATAACACACTTTGAGTAGGAAATCCTGTCTGGATTGCTGTTGTCCATAGTATGATAAAGCTCTATTGAACCAGAGTCAATGAGAACTAGTTCATAGTATCTTTGGGTTTTGAGTGGATCATCCGGAAGCCATTGGCAGCCGGTTGGTAAGAGTTTATTTATGAATGAACAAAGTGCTTTATAGTCAGGGGTCTTAGTGAAGTTGGTGAGGATTATATACTCAGGATTTGTCTTGGTGAAATATGGAGATGAATCGGATTGAGGTCGTGGGGTACTTTGAGTCTTCGTGGGAGTTGTTACAGCAAAGGGAAGAGGAGGAAAGTTACCAAGGACTTGGAATTTGTTGTGACTTTGAATGGGAGATGTTGAAAGAGATGAGATTTTTATTTCATAATCTTTAGGATTGACTGTCTTCTGGATAGGAGATTTTCCTTTGTCCATTATGAATCTGTGGTAAAGAATCCAAGGGTTATACTGAGGTATTGTTTGGATGGAATAAATGCATGCAGAATGCAATGATTCTTGTGTGTGAATGCTATGATAAATTGTATCATTTTGTAGGGTATTTAAGTTTTTGGACTGGATAGGGGATATAAACCTGAATATGATTTCTTGTCCCATCACTCTTGTACCTAATCCTTTTGAGTCAACCCAGAATGGATAAATTTGAGTTAAAAATGGTATTCCTAATATTAGATCAGTATTCAAATTTTCAATAACAATGAATTGGTGTTTGAAACAAATGTTCTCATTACATATTGATATCTTCGTTATTTTTCCCATAACCTTTAAAGGTGAATCATTAGCTGTGATTAATTTTTCTTTTGTGGGTTCATAATGCTTTGTTGGAAATATACCGTTTCTAATGACACTGTGGTCGGCTCCTGAATCAATCATGGCTGTAAGGGTTAGTTTTGAATCGTCGATGGCCAGGGTTATGAACATGAACCATTTTTGGTATTTGAATTTTTCAATGGTGGTGATGAATTTAGGATCAGATGGGTAATTGTTTGAAATATTTATTTCATTCAGGGAAAAGGGTGATGGTTCTTCTAATGATTCTGGTGTAATCGTTTTTCCTTTTGTTTTATCAATATGGTTTTGGATAAGGCACATCTGCGTTTCATACGCTAGATTTCTTGTTTCTATTTGTCGTAAATTTTCTTTAACGAATCTGATTTCATCTTTTAGGAGTTGTATTTCTGTTTGGAGTTTACGAATGTCGTTTGGTTTGGTTCCTAAAGTAGAGTTTATCGGATAAGTTTCGAAGAGTTTTGAAATGCTGAAAGGTTGAGTTAAATTATCCTTTTCTTCCTTTTCTTCTTCTTCATTAATTATTAGAGTTCTTAGTTTTTCTAGATGTTCCTTTTGTGTTTTTAAATCAGGAATTTGTTGTATCATGTCGAATATTAATTCTTTCGATTTTTTCTCTGAATTACGTGTTTTGAAAGTATTTTCCTTGATCATATTGATTGTTTTACATTTACAATCGGAGTCGCTAGAGCTTGATGAGTCATAATATTCATTATCATCGGATACTTTATTGATTTCGGAGATGATTTGAAATCTTTCTTTAAGTTTCTTCTTGATGTTGTATTCTAAGTCCGTCATATTATCTATGATTTCATTAATTTTATTATTATCAGTTTTTTTTCTTTTCTCTTTTGATTTGCATTTATTTGCCATGTGGCCAGTCTTTCCACATTTGTAGCAAGTGATTGGCTTGGATTTATTTTGGTAGTAGTTTTCATTCGAATATTTTTGAGAATAGTCACGTTTTCTTGTTTTAGGATTTTGAGGATATTCTCGTCTTCTTGTCTTATAATTTTTGTAGCGGCTCATCTTATGATCGTGCCTTCTTTCAGTAGAGGGGGCTCTTATCCCTGTAATACCAAATGCTTCACAGAAAGAGCCCATCTCTTCTCTCTTGTTTCCATATTTGGCTTGGAATTTTAACTCTTGGCAAGCTTGTAGGGCTTCCTTTTTTACGAATGCAAATAGTTGACCATATGTAATAGTGCTAAAATCGGCATTATCATCTTCGGCTCCCATAACCTTTTTAATATTTGTAAGAACCCTTTGTGAAAACAAATTGGGTAGTCCAGTTATGAATTTTTCTTTCCAAAACGATTTAGTTGAATCTGATCGTTTTAATACATAGGTTAGGAACATATCTTTATACCATCTGAAGTCAGTAAGGGTTGGACATTTTAAATTAGTAAGGGATATGTTTAAAGATCCTAGTTCTTCTGCAGGATTTCCTACAAAGTGTGTTGCTATAGTAATTATGAGAAAACTGGCAGAATCATTTTTCTTTGTAATTGTTCCTTGAGCGTCTTCTACTTCTATTTCGTGATTCAGAATTGTTTGCTTTTCTTCTAGGGTTAATGAGTTATCCCACCAATATTTTAATTGCCCAGTAAAACCAGTGACTATGTAGACTGTAGCGTTTTGTTCAGGTAATCGATTTGTTTTATAGGCTGTTACTGCCATACCTATTTCTTGTAATGTATTGAGTATTTCATACTCACTCTTTCCGTCTATATTCCATTCGTAGACAGAAGTACCATCATAGCTTGATTTGAATATAGCTTTTTCCTCATATTGGATGTCTGGAGGTGTTGGCCTTGGGTAATAATTCCTAGTTTGGCCTCTTCGCCAATTGTTATTGTAGTCGTTCCTCCAATTATTTCTATATGAATTGTTGCATTTCTTATATCTTGTATTAATTCGATTAATTTCTTGATTGGGATTTGTTTCCTGGATACTGTCTTCTATTTGGTTTATTTGTTGTATTAATGAATTATCTGAGCTATCCGTAGATTCGGATTCTGAATCATCCTGTTCTTGTATAATATTTATTTTTGACGTGCTTGGAATGTTTTCATTAATTTTTTCTAAAGCTTGGGTTATTTGTCCTAATAAATTCATTGGTCGGACATTTTCCACCGGCAAACTTGCTGGCTGGAAATGTGGTGCCGAATAACTTAGTGGGAATTTAGATTTAGACTCCTTTTGAATTCCTTTAATTTCTGTGGATAAGGAATCAACTTGATGCGCTATGGTGTGTAGCAGTTGGTTTGAATAATTGTTCTGATGATATACCTTTTTAATGTCTTCTATGTTGACTGGTTCGTTATTATTTTTCCCCTTTTGAAAGGTGAAGCGGTTACTTCGCCTTCATTGGTTGGAATCTTAATAGATTGTAATGGAGAATGGATTGAAGTCATAATGTTTCCATCTGTCAGTTGCCATTTTTTGTATAGGCTGGTCTGAACATTAATTTGGGATTGATTGAATGGGTCTTCGATGCCTTGTTTTACTAAGTAATATTGTAACCATATTTCAAAGTTGAAATTAATTTCATGTTCCCATATATCGCTAATCCATTCTTTGTCAATTGTTCTTGGTAAGTCCTATGGAGTTTTGAGAACCAATCAAAATGTTTGGACTCTTCTCGAAACTCTTGCATAAGATTAAAGCTATCGCTAATGAACGGTTTTTTAATCATATTAATTTCTCCAGTAAATTCTGGTCTCATTTGTGATGACGTTGGAGAGTAGTTTTCTTGATTAACTTCTGGAAGGGGTGACTTATGGAATACTCTAATTGGTTGTTGGAATGAATATTCAGAACATGAATTTCTACTGGGTTCGACATATCTAAAGGAGGTTGAAGGCCTTTCTCTAACAGAGTTGAATCTAATCAATACTGTCCCATCGTCTTCTTCTATTATATCTGAGATCTCAGTCCTCTCTATGTCTCTAGGGGTCTGAGGGTTCTCTATTTTGAATTCTTCTGGAATGGTTATCTCATCCCATTTTAGTCTTTTGGGAACAAAAGTCTTTGACTGTTCTGCTTCTATCTGAAGGATAACAGTTTCTTCTTGAGTACGGGATCCTATCATTTTGAACTTTGGGTTCATCTGAGAACTCATTAATTTGTAATATAGCTTATACATGACTGATACCTGTTCGGTGAATTTTTCGAACTCATCACCTTGCAAGTGGACGTCTAAGATTAATGAATTTAGGAATAATGGATCTGTTAGGGATACTGAATAATTAGGCATACAGTTGAAGTAAACTGGTCCATTACATATATTAGTTTGAATCATAGATAGGATGGATGCTTTATATCTTTTTAATCTTTTGTCCCGTAGGGCTGTGTAGACAGGTGTGTCCACACCAGTATGGACTAGTGGTTTGATGGCTACCTGTACTAACCCAAAATGAATATAACGGAATCCCCTTTTAATGAATTCTTTCAATGCAAGGTTGGATAATAGATGAATGGTTTGGGATTTATTTTGGATATTGAATGTTTCTTCATGAATTTTTATAGCATATGAAGTTTTAAAGTCAAAGGTGCCTATACTGTAAATATACTCTATTCTTTCACTAGGAATTCTCCATTCTAAAAAATGTTCATGAACTATATCTTCTCTACTTCTTACTACCTTTCTGTTTGATCCTGAGGTCGAACTGGAACCTAGAAACATTCTTCTAACAATATTGGTCATCACTAGTATGTAACTCACTGAGGGGTTAACCTTTCAGTAGACTGGAACACGGGAACACAATGCCTGGAACACCCTAATCTCAAACGGGCTTACCAACGGACTTACAAGCTTACCAACGCTTGCCAACGCCTACTAAAATTCAACAAGTCAGTTATTACCTACTTATGTTAACCAACAAGCAAGAAACCTGGCTCTGATACCAGGAGGGGAACCCAGGGGTCAGGACAGGCTGGTCGTCAGGGTAGATATGATATAGACAAAGATCTATTTTAGAATTTTGAATTCTCGTTGTGTATGAACAGTGAATAGTACAGTATATGAACAGTGAATGTATGTATGAACAGTAATTGCGTATGTATGAACAGTAAATATGAACAGTAACTTTGCTACAGTAAATATGAACAGTAAATTTGCTACAGTAACTTTTTTGAATTTTTTGTTAAATATGCAGTGCTAAATGATAGGTGAGAGCTATAGACACAGTGTATAATAAAGATGAAATATTTTAATTGAATTACAAAGAGAACAGGAACTTACAACGGTTGATTAGATCTAATGATCTTTGAAATTGGATACAATAGGAAGTAGGAATACAACTTGGAACTGCTTGAGGAAGAGGGAGAGGATTTTTGATTACAAGGAGGAATTTTTCTAGTTTTTTGGCTCTGAATTCGCTCTGTTTTTCTAACTCTGAATTAGCTCTGTTTTGAATGGATGAGGAGGCCTCTCTTTTATAGGGGGAGAGTCGAGTCCTCTTGATAAGTTGGTGAGGAATCCGCTTTGTGTCATTTCTTACTTTGTCGGCTTTGGAATCTTGCAGCTTTGAGTCACTTCGTCCTTTGTCGGTTCGGAGAGGAATCTGTCACTTTAGGTCATGTCGTCCTTTGTGTGGAGAGGAATCTGTCACCTTTTGAGTCACTTCATCCTTTGTCGGTTCGGAGAGGAATCTGTCTTTGTCAGTCGCTTTTGAGTCTTTGTCTGACTTTGTCGGCTTTGGAATATTGCAGCTTTGAGTCACTTCTTCTTTTGTCTGGAGAGGAATCTGCTTTTGAGTCACTTCATCCTTTGTCAGAGAGGAATCTGTCATCTTTTAAAGGAATCTTGCAGCTTTGAGTCATGTCTTGCTTTGTCTGGGGAGGAATCTGTCACCTGTCACCTTTTGAGTCAATTCAGCCTGGAGAGGAGTCTGTCATCTTTTGAGTCGCTTCGTCTCCTGGTGGAGCCTGCTTTGAGTGCTGTTTGCTGTTTCTTTTGAGTGCTGAGAGAATGCTGATATATATTTTTTTTTTTTTTTTTTTGAAATATTCAAATATCTATTCACATATCAAATGGGTCCTGACCCCCTACTGGGTCAAGTGTTGGATCTATGGGTGAAGAGGATGCAGTAGAGCTGGTTCGTGATTTGGCGAGTTGTTTTTGCATCTTTTTGAATTCCTGGAATTTTAAAAATTGTTGAAATTCATCCTCAGAGTCTGAATCTTCTTGAATTGTCGTTGAGGCCTTTGAATGGGTTTTGAAGAATCAACGTGCTTAGAGACTTGCTGAATTTGATGTTGGAATTTCCTGCCGGAGGTAAGGAACTCGCCAACTGTTGATTCTGAGCATAGATTTTGGTTGAACTTGTCCCACCATTTGATTTTGAATTCCCGGACTAAACTCATTGGGAATTTGTCTGTGGCACTGTAGTGCTGAGTGATTTGGTAACTCCAGCAAAAGATCCATGGTACCTTGAATTCTTTGTAGTATTGGATTGTTTTGATGTAATGTAATCCTTTGGCTTGGAAGAGGTATCTGTTGAAGCCTTTGAGTGCTG
The DNA here is from genome assembly GCA_038442645.1 of Agave tequilana. NCBI lineage: Eukaryota > Viridiplantae > Streptophyta > Magnoliopsida > Asparagales > Asparagaceae > Agave > Agave tequilana. Next base: position 763,859 of record JAVJIF010030072.1, on the reverse strand, counting down.
TTGGTGGTAGTATATTGGTTGTAGGCCCGTACGAATGCCACCATTCGTAGAACCATACTGGGAACTCGTCTTGGCAATTGGTGTGGAAGGTGAAGAACCATGAATGATCAAAGGGCCTGAGAAGGAATGCTCGATACCAGGCCATCCTGTAATCATGATAAGTATAGCCCTTCGGAATGTAGTTGATTGTGAATTCCTTCGTTGTAGCAAGAGATGCCCATTCTATTGGCCGAATAATTTTTTTGATAACACACTTTGAGTAGGAGATCCTGTCTGGATTGCTGTTGTCCATAGTATGATAAAGCTCTATTGAACCAGAGTCAATGAGAACTAGTTCATAGTATCTTTGGGTTTTGAGTGGATCATCCGGAAGCCATTGGCAGCCGGTTGGTAAGAGTTTATTTATGAATGAACAAAGTGCTTTATAGTCAGGGGTCTTAGTGAAGTTGGTGAGGATTATATACTCAGGATTTGTCTTGGTGAAATATGGAGATGAATCGGATTGAGGTCGTGGGGTACTTTGAGTCTTCGTGGGAGTTGTTACAGCAAAGGGAAGAGGAGGAAAGTTACCAAGGACTTGGAATTTGTTGTGACTTTGAATGGGAGATGTTGAAAGAGATGAGATTTTTATTTCATAATCTTTAGGATTGACTGTCTTCTGGATAGGAGATTTTCCTTTGTCCATTATGAATCTGTGGTAAAGAATCCAAGGGTTATACTGAGGTATTGTTTGGATGGAATAAATGCATGCAGAATGCAATGATTCTTGTGTGTGAATGCTATGATAAATTGTATCATTTTGTAGGGTATTTAAGTTTTTGGACTGGATAGGGGATATAAACCTGAATATGATTTCTTGTCCCATCACTCTTGTACCTAATCCTTTTGAGTCAACCCAGAATGGATAAATTTGAGTTAAAAATGGTATTCCTAATATTAGATCAGTATTCAAATTCTCAATAACAATGAATTGGTGTTTGAAACAAATGTTCTCATTACATATTGATATCTTCGTTATTTTTCCCATAACCTTTAAAGGTGAATCATTAGCTGTGATTAATTTTTCTTTTGTGGGTTCATAATGCTTTGTTGGAAATATACCGTTTCTAATGACACTGTGGTCGGCTCCTGAATCAATCATGGCTGTAAGGGTTAGTTTTGAATCGTCGATGGCCAGGGTTATGAACATGAACCATTTTTGGTATTTGAATTTTTCAATGGTGGTGATGAATTTAGGATCAGATGGGTAATTGTTTGAAATATTTATTTCATTCAGGGAAAAGGGTGATGGTTCTTCTAATGATTCTGGTGTAATCGTTTTTTCCTTTTGTTTTATCAATATGGTTTTGGATAAGGCACATCTGCGTTTCATACGCTAGATTTCTTGTTTCTATTTGTCGTAAATTTTCTTTAACGAATCTGATTTCATCTTTTAGGAGTTGTATTTCTGTTTGGAGTTTACGAATGTCGTTTGGTTTGGTTCCTAAAGTAGAGTTTATCGGATAAGTTTCGAAGAGTTTTGAAATGCTGAAAGGTTGAGTTAAATTATCCTTTTCTTCCTTTTCTTCTTCTTCATTAATTATTAGAGTTCTTAGTTTTTCTAGATGTTCCTTTTGTGTTTTTAAATCAGGAATTTGTTGTATCATGTCGAATATTAATTCTTTCGATTTTTTCTCTGAATTACGTGTTTTGAAAGTATTTTCCTTGATCATATTGATTGTTTTACATTTACAATCGGAGTCGCTAGAGCTTGATGAGTCATAATATTCATTATCATCGGATACTTTATTGATTTCGGAGATGATTTGAAATCTTTCTTTAAGTTTCTTCTTGATGTTGTATTCTAAGTCCGTCATATTATCTATGATTTCATTAATTTTATTATTATCAGTTTTTTTTCTTTTCTCTTTTGATTTGCATTTATTTGCCATGTGGCCAGTCTTTCCACATTTGTAGCAAGTGATTGGCTTGGATTTATTTTGGTAGTAGTTTTCATTCGAATATTTTTTGAGAATAGTCACGTTTTCTTGTTTTAGGATTTTGAGGATATTCTCGTCTTCTTGTCTTATAATTTTTGTAGCGGCTCATCTTATGATCGTGCCTTCTTTCAGTAGAGGGGGCTCTTATCCCTGTAATACCAAATGCTTCACAGAAAGAGCCCATCTCTTCTCTCTTGTTTCCATATTTGGCTTGGAATTTTAACTCTTGGCAAGCTTGTAGGGCTTCCTTTTTTACGAATGCAAATAGTTGACCATATGTAATAGTGCTAAAATCGGCATTATCATCTTCGGCTCCCATAGCCTTTTTAATATTTGTAAGAACCCTTTGTGAGAACAGATTGGGTAGTCCAGTTATGAATTTTTCTTTCCAAAACGATTTAGTTGAATCTGATCGTTTTAATACATAGGTTAGGAACATATCTTTATACCATCTGAAGTCAGTAAGGGTTGGACATTTTAAATTAGTAAGGGATATGTTTAAAGATCCTAGTTCTTCTGCAGGATTTCCTACAAAGTGTGTTGCTATAGTAATTATGAGAAAACTGGCAGAATCATTTTTCTTTGTAATTGTTCCTTGAGCGTCTTCTACTTCTATTTCGTGATTCAGAATTGTTTGCTTTTCTTCTAGGGTTAATGAGTTATCCCACCAATATTTTAATTGCCCAGTAAAACCAGTGACTATGTAGACTGTAGCGTTTTATTCAGGTAATCGATTTGTTTTATAGGCTGTTACTGCCATACCTATTTCTTGTAATGTATTGAGTATTTCATACTCACTCTTTCCGTCTATATTCCATTCGTAGACAGAAGTACCATCATAGCTTGATTTGAATATAGCTTTTTCCTCATATTGGATGTCTGGAGGTGTTGGCCTTGGGTAATAATTCCTAGTTTGGCCTCTTCGCCAATTGTTATTGTAGTCGTTCCTCCAATTATTTCTATATGAATTGTTGCTTTTCTTATATCTTGTATTAATTCGATTAATTTCTTGATTGGGATTTGTTTCCTGGATACTGTCTTCTATTTGGTTTATTTGTTGTATTAATGAATTATCTGAGCTATCCGTAGATTCGGATTCTGAATCATCCTGTTCTTGTATAATATTTATTTTTGACGTGCTTGGAATGTTTTCATTAATTTTTTCTAAAGCTTGGGTTATTTGTCCTAATAAATTCATTGGTCGGACATTTTCCACCGGCAAACTTGCTGGCTGGAAATGTGGTGCCGAATAACTTAGTGGGAATTTAGATTTAGACTCCTTTTGAATTCCTTTAATTTCTGTGGATAAGGAATCAACTTGATGCGCTATGGTGTGTAGCAGTTGGTTTGAATAATTGTTCTGATGATATACCTTTTTAATGTCTTCTATGTTGACTGGTTCGTTATTATTTTTTCCCCTTTTGAAAGGTGAAGCGGTTACTTCGCCTTCATTGGTTGGAATCTTAATAGATTGTAATGGAGGATGGATTGAAGTCATAATGTTTCCATCTGTCAGTTGCCATTTTTTGTATAGGCTGGTCTGAACATTAATTTGGGATTGATTGAATGGGTCTTCGATGCCTTGTTTTACTAAGTAATATTGTAACCATATTTCAAAGTTGAAATTAATTTCATGTTCCCATATATCGCTAATCCAATTCTTTGTCAATTGTTCTTGGTAAGTCCTATGGAGTTTTGAGAACCAATCAAAATGTTTGGACTCTTCTCGAAACTCTTGCATAAGATTAAAGCTATCGCTAATGAACGGTTTTTTAATCATATTAATTTCTCCAGTAAATTCTGGTCTCATTTGTGATGACGTTGGAGAGTAGTTTTCTTGATTAACTTCTGGAAGGGGTGACTTATGGAATACTCTAATTGGTTGTTGGAATGAATATTCAGAACATGAATTTCTACTGGGTTCGACATATCTAAAGGAGGTTGAAGGCCTTTCTCTAACAGAGTTGAATCTAATCAATACTGTCCCATCGTCTTCTTCTATTATATCTGAGATCTCAGTCCTCTCTATGTCTCTAGGGGTCTGAGGGTTCTCTATTTTGAATTCTTCTGGAATGGTTATCTCATCCCATTTTAGTCTTTTGGGAACAAAAGTCTTTGACTGTTCTGCTTCTATCTGAAGGATAACAGTTTCTTCTTGAGTACGGGATCCTATCATTTTGAACTTTGGGTTCATCTGAGAACTCATTAATTGTAATATAGCTTATACATGACTGATACCTGTTCGGTGAATTTTTCGAACTCATCACCTTGCAAGTGGACGTCTAAGATTAATGAATTTAGGAATAATGGATCTGTTAGGGATACTGAATAATTAGGCATACAGTTGAAGTAAACTGGTCCATTACATATATTAGTTTGAATCATAGATAGGATGGATGCTTTATATCTTTTTAATCTTTTGTCCCGTAGGGCTGTGTAGACAGGTGTGTCCACACCAGTATGGACTAGTGGTTTGATGGCTACCTGTACTAACCCAAAATGAATATAACGGAATCCCCTTTTAATGAATTCTTTCAATGCAAGGTTGGATAATAGATGAATGGTTTGGGATTTATTTTGGATATTGAATGTTTCTTCATGAATTTTTATAGCATATGAAGTTTTAAAGTCAAAGGTGCCTATACTGTAAATATTCTCTATTCTTTCACTAGGAATTCTCCATTCTAAAAAATGTTCATGAACTATATCTTCTCTACTTCTTACTACCTTTCTGTTTGATCCTGAGGTCGAACTGGAACCTAGAAACATTCTTCTAACAATATTGGTCATCACTAGTATGTAACTCACTGAGGGGGTTAACTTTCAGTAGACTGGAACACGGGAACACAATGCCTGGAACACCCTAATCTCAAACGGGCTTGATACCAGGAGGGGAACCCAGGGGTCAGGACAGGCTGGTCGTCAGGGTAGATATGATATAGACAAAGATCTATTTTAGAATTTTGAATTCTCGTTGTGTATGAACAGTGAATAGTACAGTATATGAACAGTGAATGTATGTATGAACAGTAATTGCGTATGTATGAACAGTAAATATGAACAGTAACTTTGCTACAGTAAATATGAACAGTAAATTTGCTACAGTAACTTTTTTGAATTTTTTGTTAAATATGCAGTGCTAAATGATAGGTGAGAGCTATAGACACAGTGTATAATAAAGATGAAATATTTTAATTGAATTACAAAGAGAACAGGAACTTACAACGGTTGATTAGATCTAATGATCTTTGAAATTGGATACAATAGGAAGTAGGAATACAACTTGGAACTGCTTGAGGAAGAGGGAGAGGATTTTTGATTACAAGGAGGAATTTTTCTAGTTTTTTGGCTCTGAATTCGCTCTGTTTTTCTAACTCTGAATTAGCTCTGTTTTGAATGGATGAGGAGGCCTCTCTTTTATAGGGGGAGAGTCGAGTCCTCTTGATAAGTTGGTGAGGAATCCGCTTTGTGTCATTTCTTACTTTGTCGGCTTTGGAATCTTGCAGCTTTGAGTCACTTCGTCCTTTGTCGGTTCGGAGAGGAATCTGTCACTTTAGGTCATGTCGTCCTTTGTGTGGAGAGGAATCTGTCACCTTTTGAGTCACTTCATCCTTTGTCGGTTCGGAGAGGAATCTGTCTTTGTCAGTCGCTTTTGAGTCTTTGTCTGACTTTGTCGGCTTTGGAATATTGCAGCTTTGAGTCACTTCTTCTTTTGTCTGGAGAGGAATCTGCTTTTGAGTCACTTCATCCTTTGTCAGAGAGGAATCTGTCATCTTTTAAAGGAATCTTGCAGCTTTGAGTCATGTCTTGCTTTGTCTGGGGAGGAATCTGTCTTTGGATGCTTTTGCAGTTTTTCGTCTTTGGTCGGAGCCTGCTTTGAGTGCTGTTTTGAGTGCTGAGAAAATGCTGATCTTTTGAGTGCTGCTTCTGGAGAGGAATCTGTCTTTGGATGCTTTTGCAGTTTTTCGTCTTTGGTCGGAGCCTGCTTTGAGTGTTGTTTTGAGTGCTGAGAAAATGCTGATCTTTTGAGTGCTGCTTCTTTTGTAGAATAATCTTCTTCCAGGGGTTTTTTTTTTTTTTTTTTTTTTTTTTTTTTTTTTTTTTTTTTATCTCATTCCCATGGAGCACCTGGCCATCGTGGTTCATGAATGAAGTTGCCAGAGAACTGTGGTAGCAAGGACTGGAGGATACCTTGGACATTGGTAGCAAAGATCCAATTTGGAGAGTGATGAAAAATGTGAAAGCCTTCGGGGAATGTTTTCATGATAAGATTCTGATGGAGTTGAGTATAAATTTGATCAATCCGTAAATTAATTGGAAGAATCGGAGGAGGTATTGGATCTTCTTTTGGATCATAATATTTGGCTCCGGGTGTAGTAAGAAACTGATCGTCAGGTGCACTCAGCCAGTTATAGTGTTCGGTAACGAAAACGAGATGCTGTGCTGGCAGATATGACTCATTTTCCCAGACGGGTGGTGTTGAATGGAATTTGAAATATAGTTTATTTGAACAAAGGTCTTTGAGTTTTAAGGAGGCGTTGGTTAAGGTAGGAAAAAGACGAATACGATCTTTATAAGAGTCAGAGACTAGTCCGTAACAAAGACCATTTTCGATAGCCCAGATTTTGTGTAAGCGAAGAGCTCCTGGAAATAAAATGAGTCTGAGACTGGAATACCTTGGTTCTTTCACCAGAATAGAGCCGTGAGGAAATGTGTGGTGAAGTTGGTTTATTTGATGGGTTAGTCGGGTCTCACTAGTGCAGGGTAATTCTAATATGTGATCAGAGAGTGCGGAAGGGAGATATCTTATCATATCTTGAACAATTCTTGAACGGTCGTCTTCAAAGAAGACTAACCTTTGGGGAACAGTGAGAGGGGTTTGTTTTGGTGAAACAGCAAGAAGAGCTTTACCCTTATTAGAGTATTTGCACCGTTTCCTGTGAGAAGACGAGGTAATCAGAGATTTGCCTTTATCAACTTTAGAGGATGAGGCAATCAGGGATTTGCCTTCGTCAGTATTCATTTTGTGGAATCTGTGGTTAAAAATTCTCGAGTTAGGAAATCAGGTAAGGAATTGTCTGAACCCTTAAGATATTCAATATTGAAATCAAAAACAGAGAGAATAGCTTGCCATCTAGCAAAGATTTGTTTAGATGCGATATTTTGGACATCTTTTTCAAGAATATATTTGGCTGACTGACAGTCTATTCTGAGAAGGAATTTTTTATTTAAAAGATCATCTTGGAATTTGGAAATACATTGAACTATTGAAAGAATTTCCTTTTTGATGGTGGAATAAGATTTTTGAGGACCTGACCAGACACCTGAATGGAATCTAACTAATTGTTCATGAGGAGAATGCTGCAATTTTTGTTTTAATATGCCGCCATATCCTATGTCTGATGCATCAGTCTCGACTATCATGAATGCATGAGGATGAGGAATGCATAAACATGATAATGAATGCACCTTTTCTTAATTTGTTTAACTATTGAGTGTGTTTCTCAGACCATGCTGGTGGGTTTTTCTTTAATCTTTGAAATAATGGAGCACATGTTATTCTTATTTTTGGGATAAAGTCAGAGACGTAATTCAAACATCCTAAAAAATCGTTGTAATTGGGTTTTATCTTTAATTTCATCAGGAAATTTGTTTGCAAATTCTATTGATCTATTTATTGGTGTTATAGTTCCTCTGTGAATGTTGTGTCCTAGGAATCTGACAGATGTTTGAAATAATTTCATTTTTGTTGCCGAAATTACTAATCCATTCTTTTTTACTGTATGAAAGAAGATGTTAAGATGTTTGAAATGTTGATCTATATTTTCGGAGTATACTAAGACGTCATCAATATAGACTATAGAAAATGCTGTATAAGGATTGAATATGTCGTTCATAATTCTTTGAAATTCTGAGGGAGCATTTTTTAATCCGAAAGGCATTACATTCCATTCATAATGACCGAATGGTACAGTGAATGCTGTTTTGTACCTATCTTTCTCAGCGATTTGGATTTGCCAGAAACCGGATTTCATATCAAATTTGGAGAAGAGTTTAGCATTATATAAACGTTGTAATAGATCTTTTTTATTAGGGATTGGATATCTAATCCATTGTAATACTTTATTTAATGGTTTGTAATTAATCACTAATCTAGGAGCTCCTCGTTCCTTTTCTGCTTGATTCATTACATAGAATCCAGCGCAGCTCCAAGGAGATTTAGAGGGTCTGATTAATTTTTTATCAAGTAGAGTTTGTAATTCCTTTTTACATATTTCTAGTAATTCATGGTTCATTGAATAGGTCTAGCCTTAGTTGGAATGTTTTTTTCTGAGAAATCTTTTTCATAAGGGAGATCTACAATGTGCTTTTTTCGGTTCCAAAAAGCATTAGGAATGTCAGCACAGATTTCTTTAGTATATAAATCCATTAGTCTTTGAATTTTATATTGGGTGTCAATATTTTGTAATTGTTGTTCAGTTTTATGATATAAAATATCATCCTGGAGGAACATGATTTTATTTTGTTTTCTTTGAATTAAATTTATGTTATGATAAATAGAATTAGTTTGTAAAATATTTAATTCCTTATATTGTATAGGGGTTATAAATTTGAATAATATTTTTTGTCCCATAATTTTTGTTCCTAATCCTTGCGAATCAACCCAAAATGGATAGATTTGTGTGAGGAATGGAATTCCCAATATGACATCAGTATTTAAATTGTCAACAATTATGAATTGGTGTTTAAAGCATATTTTGTCATGGCATATGAATGTTTTTGTGAATTTTCCTTTAACACTTAAAGGAGAATCATTTGCTGTGACTAATTTTTCCGTTGTTGGTTCATAGTATTTTGTTGGAAATATACCATCCTTTAGTACACTATGGTCAGCTCCTGAATCAACCATGGCAGTAAAGGTGTATTTGAAATTATGAATTCTAATGGTTATGAATATATACCATTTTTGGTAAGCAAATCTTTGAATAGTTGAGATGAAGTTGGAGGGTTTAGTGGTTAAAAGTGTGATTGAGAAGGGTGGTTCTTCTTGGGACATGGTTTCTTTTGTCTTATGCGGTTGGGTAAGAATGGGGTATATTTTGGTGTCATATGCAAGATGTTTGGTGTGGTTTAGATGGTCTTTAACATTTTTAATTTCTTCTTTTAATAATTTGATTTCTGTTCGAATATCATGTGGCTGGGATTTGAAAGCTGCCTGGTATGGTTCATAAGGCTTGGGAGTATCAAAGAGTCGAATTGATTTTTCAGGTTCTTTATAGAGTTGTAGTTTTTGTTTAAATTTTTCTTTAATGTTTGAATCTCCATCTAACATGTTGTTAATTTTACTTATTCCTTTTGATCTGCATCTGTTCTTTTTGTGTTTAGGTTTATTACATTTGTAGCAAGTAATTATTTTTGTAGATTTCTGCTGGTCAAGAGTTTCCTTTTCGGTTGTTTTGTCTGTAGATTTAGTTTCTGATTTTTTATCTTTTGTTATAGTATTTATTTTTGATGCATTTGAAATGTTATCATTGATTTTTTCTAAAGCTTGAGTTATTTGTCCTAATAAGTTCATTGGTCGGACATTTTCTACAGGCAAACTTGTTGGCTGGAAATGTGGTGCCGAATAACTTAGTGGGAATTTAGATTTTGACTCCTTTTGAATTCCTTTAATTTCTGTGGATAAGGAATCAACTTGATGCGCTATGGTGTGTGACATTTGGTTTGAATAGTTGTTCTGATGATATACTTTTTTAATATCTTCAATGTTGACTGGTTCGTTATTATTTTTTCCTCTTTTGAAAGGGGAAGCAGTTACTTCTCCTTCGTTGGTTGGAATCTTGATAGATTGTAATGGAGGATGGATTGAGGTCACAATGTTTCCATCTGTTAGTTGCCATTTTTTGTATAGGCTGGTCTGAACATTAATCTGGGATTGATTGAAAGGGTCCTCTATGCCTTGTTTTACTAAATAATATTGTAACCATATTTCAAAGTTGAAATTAATTTCATGTTCCCATATATCGCTAATCCAATTCTTTGTCAATTGTTCTTGGTAAGTCCTATGGAGCTTTGAGAACCAATCAAAATGTTTGGACTCTTCTCGAAACTCTTGCATAAGATTAAAGCTATCGCTAATGAACGGTTTTTTAATCATATTAATTTCTCCAGTAAATTCTGGTCTCATTTGTGATGATGTTGGAGAGTAGTTTTCGTGATTAATTTCTGGAAGGGGTGACTTATGGAATACTCTAATCGGTTGTTGGAATGAATATTCAGAACATGAATTTCTACTGGGTTCGACATATCTAAAGGAGGTTGAAGGCCTTTCTCTAACAGAGTTGAATCTAATCAATACTGTCCCATCGTCTTCTTCTATTATATCTGATACCAGGAGGGGAACCCAGGGGTCAGGACAGGCTGGTCGTCAGGGTAGATATGATATAGACAAAGATCTATTTTAGATCTGATACCAGCAAGTTTGCCGGTGGAAAATGTCCAGGAGGGAACCCAGGGGTCAGGACAGGCTGGTCGTCAGGGTAGATATGATATAGACAAAGATCTATTTTAGAATTTTGAATTCTCGTTGTGTATGAACAGTGAATAGTACAGTATATGAACAGTGAATGTATGTATGAACAGTAATTGCGTATGTATGAACAGTAAATATGAACAGTAACTTTGCTACAGTAAATATGAACAGTAAATTTGCTACAGTAACTTTTTTGAATTTTTTGTTAAATATGCAGTGCTAAATGATAGGTGAGAGCTATAGACACAGTGTATAATAAAGATGAAATATTTTAATTGAATTACAAAGAGAACAGGAACTTACAACGGTTGATTAGATCTAATGATCTTTGAAATTGGATACAATAGGAAGTAGGAATACAACTTGGAACTGCTTGAGGAAGAGGGAGAGGATTTTTGATTACAAGGAGGAATTTTTCTAGTTTTTTGGCTCTGAATTCGCTCTGTTTTTCTAACTCTGAATTAGCTCTGTTTTGAATGGATGAGGAGGCCTCTCTTTTATAGGGGGAGAGTCGAGTCCTCTTGATAAGTTGGTGAGGAATCCGCTTTGTGTCATTTCTTACTTTGTCGGCTTTGGAATCTTGCAGCTTTGAGTCACTTCGTCCTTTGTCGGTTCGGAGAGGAATCTGTCACTTTAGGTCATGTCGTCCTTTGTGTGGAGAGGAATCTGTCACCTTTTGAGTCACTTCATCCTTTGTCGGTTCGGAGAGGAATCTGTCTTTGTCAGTCGCTTTTGAGTCTTTGTCTGACTTTGTCGGCTTTGGAATATTGCAGCTTTGAGTCACTTCTTCTTTTGTCTGGAGAGGAATCTGCTTTTGAGTCACTTCATCCTTTGTCAGAGAGGAATCTGTCATCTTTTAAAGGAATCTTGCAGCTTTGAGTCATGTCTTGCTTTGTCTGGGGAGGAATCTGTCACCTGTCACCTTTTGAGTCAATTCAGCCTGGAGAGGAGTCTGTCATCTTTTGAGTCGCTTCGTCTCCTGGTGGAGCCTGCTTTGAGTGCTGTTTGCTGTTTCTTTTGAGTGCTGAGAGAATGCTGATATATATATATATATATTTTTTTTTTTTTTTGAAATATTCAAATATCTATTCACATATCAAATGGGTCCTGACCCCCTACTGGGTCAAGTGTTGGATCTATGGGTGAAGAGGATGCAGTAGAGCTGGTTCGTGATTTGGCGAGTTGTTTTTGCATCTTTTTGAATTCCTGGAATTTTAAAAATTGTTGAAATTCATCCTCAGAGTCTGAATCTTCTTGAATTGTCGTTGAGGCCTTTTGAATGGGTTTTGAAGAATCAACGTGCTTAGAGACTTGCTGAATTTGATGTTGGAATTTCCTGCCGGAGGTAAGGAACTCGCCAACTGTTGATTCTGAGCATAGATTTTGGTTGAACTTGTCCCACCATTTGATTTTGAATTCCCGGACTAAACTCATTGGGAATTTGTCTGTGGCACTGTAGTGCTGAGTGATTTGGTAACTCCAGCAAAAGATCCATGGTACCTTGAATTCTTTGTAGTATTGGATTGTTTTGATGTAATGTAATCCTTTGGCTTGGAAGAGGTATCTGTTGAAGCCTTTGAGTGCTGTTGGTGGTAGTATATTGGTTGTAGGCCCGTACGAATGCCACCATTCGTAGAACCATACTGGGAACTCGTCTTGGCAATTGGTGTGGAAGGTGAAGAACCATGAATGATCAAAGGGCCTGAGAAGGAATGCTCGATACCAGGCCATCCTGTAATCATGATAAGTATAGCCCTTCGGAATGTAGTTGATTGTGAATTCCTTCGTTGTAGCAAGAGATGCCCATTCTATTGGCCGAATAATTTTTTTGATAACACACTTTGAGTAGGAGATCCTGTCTGGATTGCTGTTGTCCATAGTATGATAAAGCTCTATTGAACCAGAGTCAATGAGAACTAGTTCATAGTATCTTTGGGTTTTGAGTGGATCATCCGGAAGCCATTGGCAGCCGGTTGGTAAGAGTTTATTTATGAATGAACAAAGTGCTTTATAGTCAGGGGTCTTAGTGAAGTTGGTGAGGATTATATACTCAGGATTTGTCTTGGTGAAATATGGAGATGAATCGGATTGAGGTCGTGGGTACTTTGAGTCTTCGTGGGAGTTGTTACAGCAAAGGGAAGAGGAGGAAAGTTACCAAGGACTTGGAATTTGTTGTGACTTTGAATGGGAGATGTTGAAAGAGATGAGATTTTTATTTCATAATCTTTAGGATTGACTGTCTTCTGGATAGGAGATTTTCCTTTGTCCATTATGAATCTGTGGTAAAGAATCCAAGGGTTATACTGAGGTATTGTTTGGATGGAATAAATGCATGCAGAATGCAATGATTCTTGTGTGTGAATGCTATGATAAATTGTATCATTTTGTAGGGTATTTAAGTTTTTGGACTGGATAGGGGATATAAACCTGAATATGATTTCTTGTCCCATCACTCTTGTACCTAATCCTTTTGAGTCAACCCAGAATGGATAAATTTGAGTTAAAAATGGTATTCCTAATATTAGATCAGTATTCAAATTCTCAATAACAATGAATTGGTGTTTGAAACAAATGTTCTCATTACATATTGATATCTTCGTTATTTTTCCCATAACCTTTAAAGGTGAATCATTAGCTGTGATTAATTTTTCTTTTGTGGGTTCATAATGCTTTGTTGGAAATATACCGTTTCTAATGACACTGTGGTCGGCTCCTGAATCAATCATGGCTGTAAGGGTTAGTTTTGAATCGTCGATGGCCAGGGTTATGAACATGAACCATTTTTGGTATTTGAATTTTTCAATGGTGGTGATGAATTTAGGATCAGATGGGTAATTGTTTGAAATATTTATTTCATTCAGGGAAAAGGGTGATGGTTCTTCTAATGATTCTGGTGTAATCGTTTTTCCTTTTGTTTTATCAATATGGTTTTGGATAAGGCACATCTGCGTTTCATACGCTAGATTTCTTGTTTCTATTTGTCGTAAATTTTCTTTAACGAATCTGATTTCATCTTTTAGGAGTTGTATTTCTGTTTGGAGTTTACGAATGTCGTTTGGTTTGGTTCCTAAAGTAGAGTTTATCGGATAAGTTTCGAAGAGTTTTGAAATGCTGAAAGGTTGAGTTAAATTATCCTTTTCTTCCTTTTCTTCTTCTTCATTAATTATTAGAGTTCTTAGTTTTTCTAGATGTTCCTTTTGTGTTTTTAAATCAGGAATTTGTTGTATCATGTCGAATATTAATTCTTTCGATTTTTTCTCTGAATTACGTGTTTTGAAAGTATTTTCCTTGATCATATTGATTGTTTTACATTTACAATCGGAGTCGCTAGAGCTTGATGAGTCATAATATTCATTATCATCGGATACTTTATTGATTTCGGAGATGATTTGAAATCTTTCTTTAAGTTTCTTCTTGATGTTGTATTCTAAGTCCGTCATATTATCTATGATTTCATTAATTTTATTATTATCAGTTTTTTTTTCTTTTCTCTTTTGATTTGCATTTATTTGCCATGTGGCCAGTCTTTCCACATTTGTAGCAAGTGATTGGCTTGGATTTATTTTGGTAGTAGTTTTCATTCGAATATTTTTGAGAATAGTCACGTTTTCTTTGTTTTAGGATTTTGAGGATATTCTCGTCTTCTTGTCTTATAATTTTTGTAGCGGCTCATCTTATGATCGTGCCTTCTTTCAGTAGAGGGGGCTCTTATCCCTGTAATACTAAATGCTTCACAGAAAGAGCCCATCTCTTCTCTCTTGTTTCCATATTTGGCTTGGAATTTTAACTCTTGGCAAGCTTGTAGGGCTTCCTTTTTTACGAATGCAAATAGTTGACCATATGTAATAGTGCTAAAATCGGCATTATCATCTTCGGCTCCCATAGCCTTTTAATATTTGTAAGAACCCTTTGTGAAAACAAATTGGGTAGTCCAGTTATGAATTTTTCTTTCCAAAACGATTTAGTTGAATCTGATCGTTTTAATACATAGGTTAGGAACATATCTTTATACCATCTGAAGTCAGTAAGGGTTGGACATTTTAAATTAGTAAGGGATATGTTTAAAGATCCTAGTTCTTCTGCAGGATTTCCTACAAAGTGTGTTGCTATAGTAATTATGAGAAAACTGGCAGAATCATTTTTCTTTGTAATTGTTCCTTGAGCGTCTTCTACTTCTATTTCGTGATTCAGAATTGTTTGCTTTTCTTCTAGGGTTAATGAGTTATCCCACCAATATTTAATTGCCCAGTAAAACTAGTGACTATGTAGACTGTAGCGTTTTGTTCAGGTAATCGATTTGTTTTATAGGCTGTTACTGCCATACCTATTTCTTGTAATGTATTGAGTATTTCATACTCACTCTTTCCGTCTATATTCCATTCGTAGACAGAAGTACCATCATAGCTTGATTTGAATATAGCTTTTTCCTCATATTGGATGTCTGGAGGTGTTGGCCTTGGGTAATAATTCCTAGTTTGGCCTCTTCGCCAATTGTTATTGTAGTCGTTCCTCCAATTATTTCTATATGAATTGTTGCTTTTCTTATATCTTGTATTAATTCGATTAATTTCTTGATTGGGATTTGTTTCCTGGATACTGTCTTCTATTTGGTTTATTTGTTGTATTAATGAATTATCTGAGCTATCCGTAGATTCGGATTCTGAATCATCCTGTTCTTGTATAATATTTATTTTTGACGTGCTTGGAATGTTTTCATTAATTTTTTCTAAAGCTTGGGTTATTTGTCCTAATAAATTCATTGGTCGGACATTTTCCACCGGCAAACTTGCTGGCTGGAAATGTGGTGCCGAATAACTTAGTGGGAATTTAGATTTAGACTCCTTTTGAATTCCTTTAATTTATGTGGATAAGGAATCAACTTGATGCGCTATGGTGTGTAGCAGTTGGTTTGAATAATTGTTCTGATGATATACCTTTTTAATATCTTCTATGTTGACTGGTTCGTTATTATTTTTTCCCCTTTTGAAAGGTGAAGCGGTTACTTCGCCTTCATTGGTTGGAATCTTAATAGATTGTAATGGAGGATGGATTGAAGTCATAATGTTTCCATCTGTCAGTTGCCATTTTTTGTATAGGCTGGTCTGAACATTAATTTGGGATTGATTGAATGGGTCTTCGATGCCTTGTTTTACTAAGTAATATTGTAACATATTTCAAAGTTGAAATTAATTTCATGTTCCCATATATCGCTAATCCAATTCTTTGTCAATTGTTCTTGGTAAGTCCTATGGAGTTTTGAGAACCAATCAAAATGTTTGGACTCTTCTCGAAACTCTTGCATAAGATTAAAGCTATCGCTAATGAACGGTTTTTTAATCATATTAATTTCTCCAGTAAATTCTGGTCTCATTTGTGATGACGTTGGAGAGTAGTTTTCTTGATTAACTTCTGGAAGGGGTGACTTATGGAATACTCTAATTGGTTGTTGGAATGAATATTCAGAACATGAATTTCTACTGGGTTCGACATATCTAAAGGAGGTTGAAGGCCTTTCTCTAACAGAGTTGAATCTAATCAATACTGTCCCAAAAGAAAATAGATACAGATATGACAATACCTATATTCAATTCGTATCCGACCCATTTGCTTCTCTACCTATGAGCATCTTTTTGATATGGAGTGGTAGTGGTGTCAGACACCAGTTTCACTCAAGTGTCCCACCACATATAACTCATTCTTTTCCTCTAGGTTTTCAGTAATATTCGCTAGTATCCGACAAATATCCGAACAATCTAAGTCTGATGCATAAACTGACTAATATGGTTATAGAGTTAAAATATCCATATCCAAATTCGTATTCACTAAAAGAAAATAGATATAAATATGGCAATACCTATATTCAATTTGTATCCGACCCATTTGCATCTCTACCTATGCTCATCTATTTGATATGGAGTGGTATTGGTGTCAGACACCAGTTTCAGTCCACAAGTGTCCCACCACATATAGTCTATGATAATTATGATTCTGCCCATAGAGGAAAGAGTGGGAGCTATTCCTCATTTTTCAAAAGAACATGAAATACATTCCAACAGATTATTGAATTATACCAATAAGGGAAATGGCACTACAATTACAAACTCACATATAATATATTAAATGTGAAATTGCAAAGTTTCTATATCTTAAATTCAAAAGTATAGAAAAAACAATAACATTGTGACACTGGTGATTCTCTTCGATTATAGAAGTTTAACGGATTGCCATGGCTGGTAATATAAATTGCCAAAAAACAATATGTTAAATAAGAGATAAGAACAATCTACGTAATTACACGACAGAAACATTAAAATTGCTTATTAATCATCCACCTCAACCTGTAATTGAATGCTTTAAACAACTTTGAAATGCATTGTCACATAACTGGAAGCTGGCAAATAAGAGAAATGACAGTATAAGTAGTGTAAACACTATATAATGCCAAATGTGAAGATCCATAATTACTATATCTCAAATTCAAGTGCACACAAAAAAAGAACCGACAATGCATTGACATTCAGACTGATTATAATCTGCAGAAAAAGGCTCAACAACTTAACATTTGTTTGTCGGGGCCTATTTAGCATGAATACTTCAAAGTGATTGTTCTGTTCGTGTGAGGTACGTGTTGGACAGAGACACCTACATGACAAGTGCTCGACACACATAGGATACTCCAGATCCATGTCGAATTTTGAAAAATCAAAAACTTTAGCGTCGGAGTTGTGTCGGCTTTAAATAAAACCTAAAGATCACATATTGGACACCTTGAAATCGCGTGTCTCTTAAACAAATATGAAAAGGAAATGCCTCTTTGACATGAGTGAATAGTTTGTTACTAGAACATCAACACCTCACTACTCAAGTCATACATTGATTAGAGTTCTGTTCAGACTTCTTTGTTTGATTTTGTTACTTTAACAGAACCTATAGACTCATTTAGAGGTTTATTTTGTAATTTGTTTTACTTTTAATATAACTTATTCAATCACTAAGGGTTTTGATATGTATTATATATAAACACACACATAGAGTCATATTACCGTGTCTTCATATCCTACATTCTAAGGATTTGCCATGTCACCCTGTTTGTATCATATTGTATCCGTGTATGTGTCCATATCCATGCTTCAAGGCCGGAGCCAAAGGATTGAATGAAAAGAGGCAAAAATCCCAAGATGCCTAACTTCTGAAACCTTTTTAAGCCATTTAAAATTACAGTTTTAGAATGGTTTCTCGAAACCCACTAGAATCAGCGTGATATAGGACAAGTTCAGCTTGGTTCATTTTTGCATGTGAGAATGCCCTATCGGTGAAGAAATTTCACCGAAAGATCATGTTTCAATGTTTCATGTATTGAAGAAAGAACTGATTCACAGGTCAAAGCCAAAGAAAACACCATACGTCTATTTCATCTGTGTCCAAGTCGCAATCCTGGGCCTGGTCCATATCGTCATTGGGCACACAAGTTTGGCAAAATCAGCATTTTGCATGGACCTAATCAGGATATGTCTGCAATCCACAGTTTGCCTCTCATAGATTTGAAACATATGAAGTTCTGTCTAATCAAATCGAGCATAAAGGATAATCAGTCAAACAAGTTCCACTCATAGTGCAATCCAAGTGAAAACAATTACTTTCAGATCCCACACTCAAGACCTTAAATTTTTGGGCCAATGTATTAATCTATCTATTTAAAGAATTGGACATGCTCTCAGCCAAAACATGCACACATGCGCGAATGCACACACGCACACTTTTCATTAAATCTACTTTTGTATATTTAACATTTCCACTGCGTTAAACAAGGCCCCATTGTTACTTCATCCTCTAACTACTATTCACCTTTTATAATTTTGAAAAATCCAGACATTTTCCTTCTTTCTAAAGTGGAGTAGCACATAATAATAAATCACAACCATATTATTAAAAGCTTGTGGTAAGAATGGGTTTCGTTCTAGCGCCCGAAAATAATATTCCAAAGCCTTTGTATGATCTCCGTTACTTCTGTGTATACAGCCTATGTTATAAAGTATATAACGTCGATCATAGGGATAAATTTCTGGTCGCATAGCTTCATAATAATTTTGTAAAGCTTCCGCATAATAATTTCTGGTCGTGTAGCTTCGCATGTATTTAGATGGGAAGGAGATGTGTTTAATCAACTTTTATAGATCTTTATGGAAAGTTTGTAGTCACTAATTCATACGTGCATACATATGCATACATAAAGGACTAAACTACACACTTTCCGTTTACTCCAAAAAGTAAGAGTTAACACGTTCTCTACCACAGTTTTTGTTAACCCACCTTACTTTATTCTCTAGTAATTCACCTTTTAAAATTTAGGACTGCCACATATCTTATAGGCTGATTTTTGGAATAAATGAAAAGTCTCTCTCTCTCTCAATATATATATATATATATATATATATATATATATATATATATATATATATATATATATATATATATATATATTGAGAGACTTGGTACGTGCAGAAGGATTCGAGCCTGAATCCTTCCCGCCCGAACTCAATCACACGACATTCAAATACAAGATCCATTCCGTTAAAGTTGATCTATATTGTTTAAAGTAACTAAAAATAAAAATCAAGTGTTTTAAATACTTTTTGCCCATCCATTAAGTAGGCACAAAATGGATGCCCGAAAATAATATTTTACTTAGATTTATGACTTTAAACATATAAATTCTCGATCCAACCATGTGATCATGATCCAAATATTTAAAAAAATCTCACACCAATTTTTGCTAGGTTTCAAATATTATATACCGTTAAACTAGCTAACTCACTATTTCAGTCGTTCATTTTGCGCCTACTTAATGAATAAAGAAAAAGTATTTAAAACACTTGATTTTTTATTTTTAGTTACTTTAAATAATATAAATCAACTTCAACGGAGTAGATCTTGTATTTTAACATCGTGAGATTGAGTTTGAGTGGGAAGGATTCGGGGTCAAATCCTTCCGTATGTACCAAAGTTTAATATATATATATATATAGGGGTTACTGTACCTCAACTGACGGCTGAGATAGTTTCTCAGCCGGCGGAACGTGGCAACATAATAGCCACGAAATTAACATTAATTTTGGCAGACAAAAACCAAAAAATCCCGCCTAAATTACTATCAGTCACCTCAAGAGTGTCTTTGACGAAAATACCCTCCCTCACAACTTTTTACCTTATGTAAAACATTTCCTTTCAAAAAAATTTACAGATCTAAAATTTCAGTTGATCATTCTGAAGAGATTAGTTCTATTATTTCACAAAATTTCTTAGTTTTTTAAAAATATATTTGCTAATATGGCGCCAAAGAAATCATCCGCGGAAAAGGTAATGGGGAAACAAAAGCAAATTTTTTTTAGGGTTTATAGATTTTAATAGTTATATTTTTTTCCAGATTTGATTCCGTTTCTTTCAGTTTTTTTAAAACTTGCGACCATGGTCGCAAATAAGAGAGAGATTCGCAAAGTTGAGATCATGAATAGCTTTTTAGATTTTTAAATTTTATAACACAGCGACAAAGGTCCAATTTTTTTTCTAGTTTTTTCATTCCCTTTTCTGTCGACCTGGGTCGCAGTTATTTGAATTAGCATTGTAGATGTATGCAACCTTGGTCGTACCGTTTTAAAAATTATTTATTTTTTCATTCCCTTTCAGTCGACCTGGGTCGCAGTTGTTTGAATTAGCGTTTTAATTGTATGCGACCTTGGTCGTACCGTTTTAAAAATTATAAATAATTTTTCATTCCCTTTTCTGTCGACCTGGGTCGCAGTTGTTTCAATTTGCGTTGTAGATGTATGCGACCTTGGTCGCAGTGTTTTAAAAATCATTTGTTTTTCATTTCCTTTTTTGACGACCTAGGTCGCAGTTGTTTCAATTTGCGTTGTAGATGTATGCGACCTTAGTCGCAGTGTTTTTAAAATCATTTGAGATGTCGCAATATTAATGTTCAATCTCTCCTTATTGGGGGTATGGTCGCAGTCTGTTACCTAAGTTACCGTGATTGAGTATTGCGACCTTGGTCGCTGTATGATGATGCAAAGGTCTCCTCATGGTAAATTTTTAGGTTTATTACAAAATTGCAATGTGACTTTAGTCGTGATGTATTATATTCTACTAGATTGGATTAACCGGACACTAAACTATTACACTGCGACCTTGGTCGATGTACGATATAATTGGTAAATTATTTTGTTTAATTAAAAAATTGCGATCAGAGCTACAGTGTAAAATATCAATCGACTTAGATCGTAGTGAATTATAATTTATTAAATTCTGTTGCAACCAAGGTCGCAGTCTTATTTTATTTTAATTTTTTAAATAAATATTAAACTAATGTTTTTAATGTTTTTTTATCTATAGGTAAACAACAAGTGAAGGTTCGTCCTCTGAGATCGAGCCTAAAGCATATGTGCGAATTCATTAGGACATTCAAAAAGCACATTCAGAGTGATTTTATAGATGCAATGAAGAAGACCCCGTTTGGCCCAATCTTCATGGGGCCCAATCTTCATGGCCTTCTAAAATGAGGAATTTGGAGATGAAAAGGGTCTAAAATCAAACATAAATGTACTGAGAATTATATATCAGTATGATAGGGATACAAGGACCTTTAGAATTGAGGGCAAACAAATTGAGTTAACAGTGGAGGATGTTACCCTAACTTTTGGTCTACCTATCATTGGGGCGGATTTTATTATGAACAAGACCTGTATAATAAAGGAAAGAGAGGTTATAAAATATTATTTCTCTAATATAAAGAAGATCACGAAAGTATCTATTGAAGAAGCTTTGGATGATCTTCTGGTCAAGAAAAAAGTGAGAAGTGAATTAGATGTGACCAAGGATGAACAGCTTGAGCAGCAAGTGACTTTAAATGAAATTATAAGAGACAGACAAAGACTTGCAGCTCAAGACTTTACGACAATAATCATCCTATATATGTCAGCCACTCTATTATTTTCTGACAGTAAATGCACGGTGCCGTGGTATATTGTGGAACAGATTGTCAATATGCAACTGATGAGGACAATATGCTGGGCTAAAGCTGTTTGGCAATTCCTGATTGAGTCAATGGATATCTTCAGGCACACCACATACGAGCTGCAAGGATGCTCCGTGTAAATTATTGTAAGTATGAATATCATATTTGACAAACATTATATGAAATTTCCTGATATCTTGTGAATATTTGTGTAAACTAATTTAATTATGCATTTTACAGTATTGGCTCTGCGAGAGGGCTCTTATTTTTGAGCCGAGGTCTGGTTTGGAGGACAAAACACCACGCACAGTAAGATGGGACCTCTAAAATATTAGCAGAGCTCTACTTAAACTTGATCTAAATGAGCTTGAGGCACATGTCGTAAGTTTTTAAATATTAAAGACCATATACTGTTGATTAAAATTTTATACATTTAAATGGACTGCGACCTCGGTCGCAGTTCATTTTATGTGCAGCACAATTGTGTGCGACCATGGTCGCATTTCCTTGATAAGTCGTTGTAAATAAACTGCGACCATGGTCGCAGTTATAGTTATTCCTTTGATTTGTGCTGCGACCATGGTCGCAGTAAGGAATTATTTGTCTGATTTAATGCTTATAACTGCGTCCTAAGTCGCAGTTCCTTGTTAGCTATTCTAGTAAATGTTTCATTCATTTGTGATACAACAATAAGATTTCTATAAGATTTCAGTTTAATTTTTTTTCAGATTTTGTGTCGAATGGCCAACATCTCTAATGATGAAAGAAATATGATTGGCCTTCCTGTTGAAGGAGGAGAGGAGGAGGAAGAAGAAGAACATACACATAATGAAGCTAATATCCCGGCGGAAACGGAACCAGAAGCAGCTGAAATAGTTGAGGAACGAACGAGTGAATAAGAACCAACTATTGCAGGTTATTTGCCACCACCACGGGATGAACAAGCTGAAGAAATTGAAGTTTTGAGGAATAAAAATTAGTACTTAAGAGCATATGTTTATCAGTTAGAAAGAAAAATTGAAAAAATGGAGACTGAGAACACACTTAAGGCTGAATTAAAGAAAAAAGAAGAGAGAGAAGAGAGAAGAGAAAAATAAAAAGCGACAGAGAAAATTAAAAGTGAAAGAAGAAGAAGAGCTGCTGAGAGCAGCCACTGATGCGGAGGAGAAGGAGAAGAGAAGGAGGGAAGAGGAGGAGCAGGGGAGGAGGAGGAGGGAAGAGGAGGAGAAGGAAAAGGAGGAGAGGAGAAGGGAAGAGGAGAGTAGGAGAAGAGGAGGAGGGAAGAGGAGACGAAGGAGAAGGAGAAGAGGAGAAAAGAATAGGAGGAGCAAGAAAAGGAGAAGAGGAGGAAGGTAGCGGAGGAGAAGAAGAGACAGGTGAGGGCGCAGGAGGACAAAAATCATAAAATTGTTGAGGAGAAAAGAAAGAAAGGGGGGAAGAGAGGAAGGAGAGGATGAAAGAAGAGGATGAAAGAAGGAAGGGAGAAGAGGAGAAGGAAGGGAGAAGAGGATGAGTGAGCAGATAGAGAAGCAGGCAGAAGAGAA
The DNA here is from genome assembly GCA_038442645.1 of Agave tequilana. Lineage (NCBI taxonomy): Eukaryota > Viridiplantae > Streptophyta > Magnoliopsida > Asparagales > Asparagaceae > Agave > Agave tequilana. The sequence goes on along the minus strand of JAVJIF010030072.1, from coordinate 740,792 downwards.
GAAAAAAATGGAAGAAGAGGAAATCAAGGGTTCTGAATTTAAAGTAACTATTGCTGGGGAAGATTTCCCAACTTTTTCTTTAAATATAACTCAACAGATGCTTGAACTCCAAAAAGATAGAGCTTCTGAAGAAAAATTCAAGAACAAACTCCGGCTCAGAAGCAATCCTAAAAAGAAAAGTTTTGGATTACTCTAAAAGAACGATAGAAAGGGGAGTCAAAGAACGCAAGCGCGCTGAAAGAGATCGCGATGACTCCGACTTCGTTTATCCAAAACAAAGAAAGAAAATTAATGAACATCCTCTTTCACAACCTGCAGCTCAGACTTCTGCCACTGGTTTCGGCAACAAACAGATTTTCGATACTCAGCTAAAAACCAGGAAATTGACTGAAACCACGGCATACAGAATTGTGCAGCCACATCAACAAGCTCTCATCAAAAATTTCTTGGACAAGGCCTTCTCTGAGTAAGTTAATTAATTTTATTTTAAATCATATCAAAAATATTAGATATTTATATTAGAACAATATAATTCTTAATTTTGTTTTGAATATCTTACAGTTCTACTGCATATCAGGATACTGACAACGGAATCATTGTTGCAAAAAATGACATTGAGGACATGATGTTCAGTAGAGATTTAGATGTAAATATAATTCATTTCTACATGAAGCATCTAGAGAAAAGAGGAGGATTAAAAAATATATTTTTTCGAAGCGAAGCTTGGGTAAACATCTATTTTCTCCTTTACGGTTAATTGAAATATCAATTTCCTAATTAATTTAGTGAATTAAATTTTTGAACATTAAATATTCTACTAGTAGTTTTTAATGCTGATAAGGCATCACGAAAGTACTGCAACGTAGGTCGCAGTCGATGATTTTATTAATCCCCACGAATATCAATTGAGTAATGAAGGTTGCGACCTTGGTCGCAGTTACTGACGACAGTCTTAATCAATAACAATACTGCGACCTTGGTCGCAATGCATATTAATATAACAGACGGGGTTGCTAAGAAATGCTTAAAAATTAAACATGGATACCGGTGATGGCGATCAAGGTCGCAGCGTAAAGTATATTAACCAAAAAATACTGCGATCAAGATCGCAGTCTGTTGTCCTGTCAGAATAACATCTGATTTTCATAATATTTTTTATACTTTGAATTCATTTTGAATTTATTTCTTATTGTTCACAGCACGGTGTTGTATCTAAAAGTAAAGATCTTGAAGATTATTTCATCAAGCAGTTATTGAAAAACTGGACAATTGATGTGCAGTACATATTCTTCCCGATCAATCACAAACACAGTGCCAAGGATCCCAGATTTCACTAGACCTTATTGGTATTTGATTGCCATACACAAGAGTAGATTTTTTACAACTCTTTGGTCCCAGCTGAAAAATCAAGTAGTACATTAAAGCTTTATCAAACAGATGCAAGAATAATGGTGAGTTGAATTTTAATATTTCGATTACTGAATACTTGCATTTAATTTGATTAATATTGATATTTTTTCTATTGACATTGCAGAAAGAAAGGTTATTACAGATTTTTGAAATTGATTTCAATAAATTAATGAAAAAACATATATAAAATATACAAGATGCCCAACAAGCAACAGGTATTTTTTGTGACATTTACCTATCATATTTTCTACTTTTTTTTAGTACAGAAATCTAATTTCATTTAATGATTTTCCTGTACAATTTTCAGTGTTGATTGCTGTATATGTATGCAAGTACATGAAAAATATGGCATTTGGTAGTCCATCAGCTATTGATACTGTGACGGCTGCCGATGTACAGAGACTAAGAAGCGAACTTGCATACATGATACTCGCAGATAGAGAAAAAAGTTGGGATGAAGAAACAGAAATTATAAGAAGGATGGTATTTGAAGACTGACAGTTGACAATTCATTGATGTACCTCATTTTTTTATAAATGTAAAAATAGATGTAAAAGTGGTCTGTTTGTTTTATTAATTTAATTTATAAACATTTTTATACATTTATTTATTTTAAAATCCATTGAGATTTCTTTATTTCCATTATACAGCTGTTACACAGTGCATTTTACTAATTCGTATTGATATTAGAACAAACATGAGTTCAGAATTTGTACTGCGACCAAAGTCGCAGTCATGAGCTGTTTGAGTTACATCGTTTCCTTATATTGCGATACTGTAATCGAGACAGCGATCGCGGTCGCAGTTACTGAATCATTTATCAGGTCCCACTGCGACCGTGGTCGCATTGTCATAATCGGGAGACCAAAGTTTTTATACACATAGCCCTTTATATATGTTTTAATTTAATTAACTTCATTAATTTATGTTAACGTAAACATAATTGTAACACCCCGCTCCCGGAATACGTACTTAGTTGCGTATTCAGATTTCTCGATCATAATTTTTTTGATTTACTTTCTGTATTTGTTTTGTATTATGAATTATTTATATGATCGTTTGACCTTGGATCCAGATTCGTGGACTCGGACTCAGCCCTAGTCTGAACCGGGGACCCGATTTCAGGTTATTACTCGATTTAGTCTTTCTGGTATTCGAATTTGACCGATTTCAGTTTCAAACATTATTTTCCAATATTTTAGATTTTTCATGATTTTCTGAAATTTTTCAGAATTAAATTGAAAATCTTCAAAACCAGTGTCGACCAGTACCACTGACCGATTCTCAGATTTTAATTTACAAACGGAGTTGAATTTTAGGAAACGACTTTCCCATAACTTCTTAAAATCACATTTTCTATCTAAATACTTTTTTTGAGATTTTTCTAAATTTATCGAAATTCCACTGGATTTGGTGTCGGCCAGTATCACTGGTTGATTCCAGAAATTTTAGTTTATAATTGGAATCAAATTTCTGAATTCCGCTTTCATATTACTTCTTAGAATTATATTTTCTCCTTTCTGGTATTTTCTGAAATTTTTCAGAATTTATCAAAATCCGGCCGACCCGGTATAGACAGGTATTGACGGTTGACTTCAGAATTTTTATTTTGAAAATGGGATTGAATTTCTGAAAACCGATTTCATCAAAAATCTTTAAATAATATTTATTATTTTTGAGAATTTTTGGGAAACTTTCCAAGCTACTTAAATTTTTGGACTTTTCTGGAGTTTTCGGTGTTTTCCCAGATACCGGAATTCTATCCAGATATTTTATTTCCTCTTTTCTCTATTTTCTCTCTCCTCGCTAGACGCGAGTTCCACCTAACCTGGATTCAACATTTAATGCAGAGATCCTCTCCATACTGCATTTAATGCTATGCCCTGCAACTTGTCACCATGACTTTTTGTCTTTTTCACCAAACGCAACTTTCGCATTTTTCCTGGACGCGGCTTTTATCTCCGCGTCTAGCTTGTTTGCCCATACGCGGATTTTATTTCATGGGGACGCAGCCCATTCCCTTTGAATGAAACGCATGTTTCATTCAATATGATGTCAATGGCAACTTGTAAATATCTCCATATCCTTTTATATATACTAAATATCTCCATATCCTTTTATATATACTCCCCACTTCTTTCTCTCTCTTTCATTTTCTTTCTTTTCTTCTTCATCTCCAACAGCCAACAGAGAACCAGCAGCCCAAAAGCCACCGTCCCTTGCCCAACCTCCATCTCCACCAACTCCTCCACTATTCTCCCCTCCATCTCCTCCACCATTCCAACAACACCAACTCCAACCACCAACATCACCTTCTTCTTCCTCTCTTTCCACCAAACAACCCATTCTTACCATCAAACTTCACCACCTTCTCCACCACCACCTATACCACCTTAGCCACCACCAAACACACCACCTTCTTCTCCTCGTCATTCTCTTTCTAACGGACCTACTCATCGCTCTCCGAAACACCATTTCCAAAACTCCAATTTTTCCATTTTAACTACACTTGCACCCCTCCACATATTGCTTTGACCACCTTTCCGGCCAACTCCGGCCGCCGCCGGTGACCGCCGGCCATCGCCGGCCATCATCCCCTCTTCCCTTCTTCTTTCTTTTCTTTCCTTTCTTTCTTTTCTTCCTTTCTTTCCTTCTTTCTTTCTTCCTCTTTTTCCTTGTTTTTCCTTTCTTTCTTTCTCTGATTCTCTGCGTCTCTCTCAGTCTTTCCATGCGTCTCTCACATTCCCCCTGTCACTCTCTTTAATTACTAGACGCGGATTTTACCCCTGCGTCCAAGTAATTATTTAACGCGACCTTCGCGTTCTTATATCAACGCGACGCGGAGTTCATGCTCGCGTTTGCGTTCTCCTCGTGTCATTGCTAGTGTTGGAACTTGTTTTGATGAAGATATTTGTGAAGCAAATCATTTGGAGGTCTAACACAAGCCAATTCAAGAGTTCTTCATGATCAAGACTTCCCAAAGAGTGTTGCTAATGATATGTATTGTAATGGTCAATAGCATGTTAAAAGCCTTGATGCACACACATATATCATAGCCTATTAGTAGACTTGATCACCTATTAGTAGACTTAACCCTTTCTATTAGTAGACTTGACCCTTCATATTAGTAGACTTGATCCTTACTATTAGCAGACTAATAGGGTTATTAGTCGACTTATAAAAATGATTAGTCGATTAATACATGTTATTAGTCGACTTATAAAATATTCTAGTCGACTAATACATGGTATAGTCGACTTATAGGTTTCCCTAGTTGACTATCTTTTGTCCTGAAAGATCCCAACTCTCTGTTTGTCACTTTAGTCGACTTAACAGTTTATATAGTCGACTAATAGATGTTGTAGTTGACTTATACCCAAGATTAGTCGACTAACCCAGTATAAATGGCCCAACTTAGTCGACTAACCCATATGTCAAGTCGACTATAGGCAGTTTCTGACTGTTGGACAGTTTCTGTATTATGATATTTTTTGCAACGTTATCCAACGTTTGAATGTTCAAAATGGTTCTAATAACTACCCTAACTTACCCTAGTGTGCATCTATATAAAGGGTAGTTAAGCCTAAGGCAAAATACCAATCCTAATCTTCAGTTTTCTAAATCAAAATTCTGCCAATCCTAAAAACTGTTCCCACTTCAGTTCTTCACCAAATTCTGATTCTCTAGTGAAGTTCTCTGAAGTTTCTCTTATACTAGACCTTGTCCACGTTCATACACAGTACCAAGGCTTATAAGAAAGTGTTGTAATACTCAAAGCAATCATTGTACACGGGTGGTCTTCTTGGTGTAGAAGCAAGTTGTACAAGGTGGAGTTTGTTCTCTTGGATGTAGAGAAGGTGTACACATTGGCAAAGGGGATTTGTCAAGTGGTGTGCATGGTTGTGATTTTGGGTGTACAAAATCAAGGATAAAGGAAAATCTCAAGCGGGTGGTTTGGGGACTGGATGTAGGTCACGAGGACCGAACCAGGATAAATCTCTCGTGTTTGCATTTGTCTAAAACTTTTCTGAGATTTGATTTCCTTTACTGTAAGTTTATTTATTTGTTTAACTTAATTCTTCTTTGTTTAGTATGTGTTGACTTTGTAGTTTAGATCCATAAGTGCCAACAGAGAAAGTTCCGCATTTGGCATCATCTCGGGACCAACAGCTAGAACGCGGGTCTCGAACCCCCGTTTGTGACATCTACGCAACGCGACTCCCGCGTCTGCAATTCTCGCGTCTCCATTCTCACTCCTCCTTTATTGAACGCGTTTACGCGTTAGTTACCTGAATTCCAGAAATCAGGGATTTCACAGTATTTTTCGTATTTAGGCGAGTGTTCTCGCTTTCCCATTGGACTTTCCCGCATCGTCGGGTTGACTTGCATAACATTATGTATTTATATCGGTATTCTCGTTTGATATTGTGATGTACATACTTGTCATGTTAACACTTAATATACACCTGTCTGTATCATTTAGCAACTGACGTGTTACCACCTGACATGACTTACTACTTAGCGCTTGTTCCTCATTATAATATGATTTACCACCTGCCTCCTGACATCAATACCTGACCTGTGATTATCACATTCACGGGAATCCTGCCGTGTTATCCTGTATTATATATGTAGTGACCTAAATCTTTAGTACTTATGTACTCCTGCTATTCCCGTAAATTGTTAATTATCTACTAATTATTATAAGACAACTTGTACCCGGTTTGGGGGAAACTGATGGGCCCTGATTAATCATGATTAAGGTGGTCTTATCGAGTCGCGCGTGGCCACATACTTGAGGGATCACCTGGCGGCCACCAGGGATTCCGTGGGGTGTGCTGGCACCCCTACTCCTGTTTATTCCTGTCGGGTATGCACACGCCCTAGGCCTATTTCTATGAGATCTGCGATACTCTATTCCTGTTCGGGCGTAAATAAGTCCCGGTACCTAGCGGTACGTTCCGGCTCAGCACCGGATACTCCTGGACCGTTGTCCCGGGCATGTACGGGGCCCATCCGAAACATGATTCATCGAACTTCATCAGTTTCCAAATAACTTGCTCTATAAGTTGTGAGTGGAAGTATGTGGAATGAGACGCATACTGAAGCCTACAACTTAGACGGCCCCAATTATAATAAGATGATAATATTCAATTTGTTGTGTTGTTTTGTAACTCGGGTTGTATGTGCTTGGATTATGGTGACATGGGATAAAGGTATATAGATGAGGGTTTCCTTATTTGGATTATTCCCTCGAGGTACTAGTCTCATGGAGCCGTGACCTGTGCTGGTGCAATCGGTTTTGCTCGTAATTAGTTTTATTCGGTTTTATCAGTTTTATCGGTTTTATGTTAGTTTAGGAGATATCTGGTGTTGCCTTGTCTACTTTATTCATCGCCTCGTTACCTGCTTTTATCATGTTATATCATGAATGCTCCCGGCTTGATATCGATTACTGTCTCTACTTGCTTCTGCATGCTTATGCTTACAACATGGTTTTCAATGTATGATTATGATTCGGTTTTATCGATACACTTGTACTTATCTTGGCACGCCATCTGGCATTCGCATCACCACTTGCTGGGGGAGCTCTGACTCCTCTGGATCCTCATGTCCAGGTGCTGGAGTTTGGGGCTAGGGGATTCTCTTTGTTGCTGACCTGTGAGGTGCAGCGGTAGCTTGGATCTCCAGCAAACCATTTGAAGCTCTATCCTTCTAGGCCCCCCTGTGCGCCTCTCGAGTTTTCCTTTTGTAAACTCGTGAGTGCCTTTATACTGTTCATACATGTGCATCTCTTTGTATTCTCGCATTTGCGCTTATCAGTGATGTAATATTCTTGTAATATTTGTCACATCTGGTGATAACTTTGCAATTGTACTCATATGTTGGAATGTATAATGCACCACATGCTTCCGTACTCTGATTCTTGCCTGTACTGATGCTTAGCGTATATACGAGAGGGTATTTCTGACCTGCGTATATACGTCGCAGTAACGTCTCCGTATCCGCGGGAACGGGGCGTTACAGGGTGGTATCAGAGCCTAGGCTCTCGCATCCTCAGTACGTCCAGACGGCAAATTAATGGTAAAGAAATTTGCAACTGGAATACAAGAGTCCTGGTTATACAATCCAACTACAAGTGCAGAGTTATTTATCCCTTCCTTCTGACCCATTCCTTGAATCCTGAGACCTTCAATCTTTTACCTTCCAGCTTCTTCTTGTTACCCACTCCAACCAACTCAAATATGGAAAGACGGGGAACACGTAATGGTGCTGGTACTTTTCAAGATGGATCCAGCAGAGACAATGATGGTATGATTAGAATACTTCAAGGGATGATGCAGAGTCAACAACAACAGACAGAGCTTCTACGTCAAGGACTGTTAGTTGCACCCCGAGAGCAAAGGCCAGGCAATGTGTCGGACTTCAGGAGATTACAGCCGGCGATCTTTTCAGGCACAGAGAAGCCCCTGGATGCAGAACAGCGGCTGATAGACACAACAGATATTTTGAAGGCGGCCTGAGTCCCTGATGAGACCAAGTGGAAGTGGCCAAGATACAATTGAAGGATGTGGCCCGGACATGGTGGTTGGCGGAAGAAGTGACGCTGGAGAAACCCATCACATGGGACCAGTTCTCAAAGGGTTTCTACGAGAGATTCTTCCCTGCAACAGCTCAAAGGGACATGGAAGAACAATTTATCCGCCTGCAGCAGCGCAACCGATCAGTGGATGAATATGCTGCTGAATTCTTGAGGCTCAGCAGATTTGCTCCTTACATGGTGGCAGACGAAGAAAAACGGGCGAGCAGATTTCAGCAAGGGCTGAAGATGGATGTCCAAATGTATTTTATTCCTCAATAGCTGAAGACCTACTCCCATGTTCTCTCCATTGCCCGTGAAGTAGAACGAGGACTGGAGAAAAAGAATGAGAACTAGGTGCAGAACAAATCAGTAAAGAGACCCTTTCAGTTGATGAACGAAGAAGACGCAGCCAGGACCACCAACGAGCCGATAGTCAAGCGACCATTCCAACCTCCCCCTCAGCAGATGATATGTGGGTACTGCCAAAATCCCGGACACCTCCAACGCAACTGCAGAAGGGCTAATGGACTATGTTTAGTATGTGGATCCGGTAATCACTCGACCGGTGGTTGCCCATTCAAAAGGACCTATCCAACGCCATCAACATTTCCAGTACTAGCGACACCCCCGGCACTTCCAGCTCCACCACTGAGGAGGAACCCAGAACACGTTGACCGAAGAGCTCCATTCCCGCCCCAACAGTATGATCAGCCACAGAGAGGAACAAGAAATAGAGCAGATCCTGGCAGGGGCCAAGTCTACAACATGACAGCGGAGGCATCAGGCGAAGCAGCAGCAGATTATGAAACCCAGTATCCAGAACAGGAATCTTGAGGATATAACTATAACCGCTACCCCTGATCTTTTGTATTTTGAGTTGGGAATCTTTCATAAATATTCCACTTTATCATTCTCTCATTGTCGACCCTGGTCTCTCCTGTGTTCATCTTCCCCTTATCGAAATTGCGAGGACGCAATTTTTGTAAGATGGGTGGAATGTAACACCCCGCTCTCGGAATACGTACTTAGTTGCGTATTCAGATTTCTCGATCATAATTTTTTTGATTTACTTTCTGTATTTGTTTTGTATTATGAATTATTTATATGATCGTTTGACCTTGGATCCGGATTCGTGGACTCGGACTCAACCCTAGTCTGAACCGGGGACCCGATTTCAGGTTATTACTCGATTTAGTCTTTCTGGTATTCGAATTTGACCGATTTCAGTTTCAAACATCATTTTCCAATATTTTAGATTTTTCATGATTTTCTGAAATTTTTCAGAATTAAATTGAAAATCTTCAAAACCAGTGTCGACCAGTACCACTGACCGATTCTCGGATTTTAATTTACAAACGGAGTTGAATTTTAGGAAACGACTTTCCCATAACTTCTTAAAATCACATTTTCTATCTAAATACTTTTTTGAGATTTTTCTAAATTTATCGAAACTCCACTGGATTTGGTGTCGGCCAGTATCACTGGTTGATTCCAGAAATTTTAGTTTACAATTGGAATCAAATTTCTGAATTCCGCTTTCATATTACTTCTTAGAATTATATTTTCTCCTTTCTGGCATTTTCTGAAATTTTTCAGAATTTATCAAAATCCGGCCGACCCGGTATGGACCGGTATTGACGGTTGACTTCAGAATTTTTATTTTGAAAATGGGATTGAATTTCTGAAAACCGATTTCATCAAAAATCTTTAAATAATATTTATTATTTTTGAGAATTTTTGGGAAACTTTCCAAGCTACTTAAATTTTTGGACTTTTCTGGAGTTTTCGGTGTTTTCCCAGATACCGGAATTCTATCCAGATATTTTATTTCCTCTTTTCTCTATTTTCTCTCTCCTCGCTAGACGCGAGTTCCACCTAACCTGGATTCAACATTTAATGCAGAGATCCTCTCCATACTGCATTTAATGCTATGCCCTGCAACTTGTCACCATGACTTTTTGTCTTTTTCACCAAACGCAACTTTCGCATTTTTCCTGGACGCGGCTTTTATCTCCGCGTCTAGCTTGTTTGCCCATACGCGGATTTTATTTCATGGGGACGCAGCCCATTCCCTTTGAATGAAACGCATGTTTCATTAAATATGATGTCAATGGCAACTTGTAAATATCTCCATATCCTTTTATATAACTCCCCACTTCTTTCTCTCTCTTTCATTTTATTTCTTTTCTTCTTCATCTCCAACAACCAACAGAGAACCAGCAGCCCAAAAGCCACCGTCCCTTGCCCATTGGCCGGCCATCTTCTCCATCTCCAACCTCCATCTCCACCAACTCCTCCACTATTCTCCCCTCCATCTCCTTCATCATTCCAACAACAACAACACCAACTCCAACCACCAACATCACCTTCTTCTTCCTCTCTTTCCACCAAACAACCCATTCTTACCATCAAACTTCACCACCTTCTCCACCACCACCTACACCACCTTAGCCACCACCAAACACACCACCTTCTTCTCCTCGTCATTCTCTTTCTAACGGACCTACTCATCGCTCTCCGAAACACCATTTCCAAAACTCCAATTTTTCCATTTTAACTACACTTGCACCCCTCCACATATTGCTTTGACCACCATTCCGGCCAACTCCGGCCAACTCCAGCCGCCGCCGGTGACCGCCGGCCATCGCCGGCCATCATCCCCTCTTCCCTTCTTCTTTCTTTTCTTTCCTTTCTTTCTTTTCTTCCTTTCTTTCCTTCTTTCTTTCTTCCTCTTTTTCCTTGTTTTTCCTTTCTTTCTTTCTCTGATTCTCTGCGTCTCTCTCAGTCTTTCCCTGCGTCTCTCACATTCCCCCTGTCACTCTCTTTAATTACTAGACGTGGATTTTACCCCTGCGTCAAAGTAATTATTTAACGCGACCTTCGCGTTGTTATATCAACGCGACGCGGAGTTCATGCTCGCGTTTGCGTTCTCCTCGTGTCATTGCTAGAACGCGGGTCTCAAACCCCGTGTTTGTGATATCTACGCAACGCGACTCCCGCGTCTGCGATTCCCGCGTCTCCATTATCTCTCCTCCTTTATTGAACGCGTTTACGCGTTAGTTACCTGAATTCCAGAGATCAGGGATTTCACAGTATTTTCGTATTTAGGCGAGTGTTCTCGCTTTCCCATTGGACTTTCCCGCATCGTCGGGTTGACTTGCATAACATTATGTATTTATATCGGTATTCTCGTTTAATATTGTGATGTACATACTTGTCATGTTAACACTTGACATACACCTGTCTGTATCATTTAGCAACTGACGTGTTACCACCTGACATGACTTACTACTTAGCGCTTGTTCCTCATTATAATATAATTTACCACCTGCCTCCTGACATATCAATACCTGACCTGTGATTATCACATTCACGGGAATCCTGCCGTGTTATCCTGTATTATATATGTAGTGACCTGAATCTTTAGTACTTATGTACTCCTGCTATTCCCGTAAATTGTTAATTACCTACTAATTATTATAAGACAACTTGTACCCGGTTTGGGGGAAACTGATGGGCCCTGATTAATCATGATTATGGTGGTCTTATCGAGTCGCGCGTGGCCACATACTTGAGGGATCACCTGGCGGCCACCAGGGATTCCGTGGGGTGTGTTGGCACCCCTACTCCTGTTTATTCCTGCCGGGTATGCACACGCCCTAGGCCTATTTCTATGGGATCTGCGATACTCTATTCCTGTTCGGGCATAAATAAGTCTCGGTACCTAGCGGTACGTTCCGGCTCAGCACCGGATACTCCTGGACCGTTGTCCCGGGCATGTACGGGGCCCATCCGAAACATGATTCATCGAACTTCATCAGTTTCCAAATAACTTGCTCTATAAGTTGTGAGTGGAAGTATGTGGAATGGGATGCATACTGAAGCCTACAACTTAGACGGCCCCAATTATAATAAGATGCTAATATTCAATTTGTTGTGTTGTTTTGTAACTCGGGTTATATGTGCTTGGATTATGGTGACATGGGATAAAGGTATATAGATGAGGGTTTCGTTGTTTGGATTATTCCCTCGAGGTACTAGTCTCATGGAGCCGTGACCTGAGCTGGTGCAATCGGTTTTGTTCGTAATTAGTTTTATTCGGTTTTATCAGTTTTATCGGTTTTATGTTAGTTTAGGAGATATCTGGTGTTGGCTTGTCTATTTTATTCATCGCCTCGTTACCTGCTTTTATCATGTTATATCATGAATGCTCCCGGCTTGATATCGATTACTGTCTCTACTTGCTTCTGCATGCTTATGCTCACAACATGGTTTTCAATGTATGATTATGATTCGGTTTTATCGATACACTTGTACTTATCTTGGCACGCCATCTGGCATTCGCATCACCACTTGCTGGGGGAGTTCTGACTCCTCTGGATCCTCATGTCCAGGTGCTGGAGTTTGGGGCTAGGGGATTCTCTTTGTTGCTGACCTGTGAGGTGCAACGGTAGCTTGGATCTCCAGCAAACCATTTGAAGCTCTATCCTTCTAGGCCCCCCTGTGCGCCTCTCGAGTTTTCCTTTTGTAAACTCGTGAGTGCCTTTATACTGTTCATACATGTGCATCTCTTTGTATTCTCGCATTTGCGCTTATCAGTGATGTAATATTCTTGTAATATTTGTCACATCTGGTGATAACTTTGCAATTGTACTCATATGTTGGAATGTATAATGCACCACATGCTTCCGTACTCTGATTCTTGCCTGTACTGATGCTTAGCGTATATACGAGAGGGTATTTCTGACCTGCGTATATACGTCGCAGTAACGTCTCCGTATCCGCGGGAACGGGACGTTACAATAATCCTCCCTGCATTTTTCTACCATAAGATATTAAAACAATAATAATCTTTATGTGTTCAAAGTACAAAGTAACTTGATGTAATACTATATTAACTTTTTAACTGTTTTCGAAAACTGAACAGTCACCTGAAAAGTATACAATTTATGAGAAAAGGCAGAAAATAAATTTGGGACATGTTCACGTCGTTTGAGAGCTTAAACCTTTTGAAATTCTGGGATTAAAAATATATAAAGGGTCATCATTACAGGATTACAAACATACTAAATAGGTGTTGTTCAAATTCGTCTCTTTCAATATTCGGAAACAGAATAAAAAATGTTTTCTCCACCATCTTCACCGGAAAAAAGCCAATCATCTAATGATAATTGGATGTATAGTTCTGAATCGATCCCTCGCTACGGGTCAGAGGATGAGCTTGATACAGACGACCCGTTCTGAGAGTTCATTGATAAACCAAAATACTGCTGTGAAGAGGAAGAAAGCGAAGAGGAGATTGTTGGTAAAGAGGTGAAAGAGACGGAAAGCGATACGGAAGACGAACACAGTCATAATATTGAGGACGAATCTGGTTATGATGGTGATGACGAGGACGAATAGATTAGAACTTTTAAATTTGTATATCGATTTTTATAAACATATAAGCCTGTTTTGTAATGTTAATTGTGTGAATTATAATTTTTACTATTTAATCTTGGTTGAACTGATGTACTTTTGTCACTAATTTTATTCATGTGGTAGACGCAACATGGAAGTGAAAAACACCTAGAGGGGGTGAATAGGTGTAAGTGCTAATCTAATGAACTAGATGCGCTAAATGCGAAAGCTAATGCAAACTATTGCAACACACTTAATACAACACACAAGTGTAGCCGAATTCCCCGTGAAGGGCTCTGGACTAACTCCTCTTGATTCCCCTTGAATGGGTTGAGGTGCTATGTGAAGCTCTTGTGGTTAAGTATAAGTGAGGCACACACACAATCAAGCCAAGCATATAAGGATGAATAGCAATATGAAATAATGCAAGGCAACACAAGCAATGAATGATATGACAATATGAATGAATGATGCTTTGCACAAATGTAAAGAGAGAGAGAGTTGAGAGACAAGTGGATCAAACGCTAAGACAAGATATGTTTCGAGGTTCGAGCACCTTGCTCTACATCCCCGCCTACACCACCGTGTAGGATTTCCAATCCACTATAACGTCCACCGAGGACTCCCACCAAGGGAACCTTCACCGAGAAGGATTTTTACAACACGGGAGTACCAAACTCCTCTCTCAAACAACCACCTCACAACCGAGGGGTAGGCCCGTAGCCAAACAACAACCACAACACCTCTACCGAAGAGGGTTTATAACCAAACTCCACCTCTCACTAGAGGGAGCAAACCAATCACCCGATCACCTCTACCTAAGAGGGATACAACAAGAAAAAGGGTGTTTACAACAAGTGGTTCCAAAGACCACAACTCAAACTCTCTTTCTTTTCTCTTTTTCCACAAAACAAATGATCCTAATAGATTAGGATAGAAGATAGCTCAAGTGTGAAAAACTAGGTGTTTTTGGAAACAAGCAACAAAGAAAATACTTGGGAAAAATTCTTGTAAAAGATAGAGAATGAAAACCAATACAAACATCCCAAATTCCTATTTTCTTTGATTTTCCAAAAACCCAAAACAAAAAGGATGAAATCTTTTTAGCACAAAAACTCTTTTCAAAACTTATTTAAAAACACTGAAGAAGTCAGGAATTTTTAGCTCTAAAAATCTTAGTGAAAACCTCAAACAAATGGGGTATTTATAGCCCCATCAGAAAACTAGCCGTTAGGCTGATGTGGCAGCCTGACAGGCTGACGGTCGACCGGCCCGGTCGACCGCCAACGGTCAGAATTGTGACCGTTGGGCAACCACGGTCGACCGGCCCGGTCGACCCAAACAAACAGAGAGCACTGCTCTCAGACCCGGTCGACCCGGACGGTCGACCGTCCCAGTGTCTCCAAACGTGCACAGATTGTGCACGTCGGTCGACCGGCCCGGTCGACCGACTTCACCCAAGTCGACTAGGTCAGTTGACTTAGTCGACTGATTGAAGCCTGAAACAGAAATCTGGGTCAGAAAAACAGTTTAAAAATATTTTGAAAAATCTTTTAATACTTCTAAAAATCCACAAAACTTGTTTTAACATTTTGTATTGAAACACAAACATGTGATAAAAATTTCAAGACACATATCAATCATATCAATTCATTTTTGAGTCTTGCAAATTTTATCAAAAACAAAACTTGTATTTTTATCAAACTTGATTTTTCCAAAACATGAATAGGATAGTCAAAATAAGTTTGTTTAAGTTTAAGCATGCATGTATAAATAGAAACCATCTACTATACATATAAACAAATTAAACTTATTTTGATCTACTATTCATGAAAACCAATTCCAAAACATGAAAACGTGTGTGTTTTGTGCACTTGAGCATATCAACTAAACTAAGCTTTACAAATGGATCTAAAACACACTATCTAAACTATGGATACCTAAGTCTTCTTGATGATCTTCATCTTCAAGTTGACTTGCTCCAAAACTTCATCCATGGGCTAGGCAATGTGTGATCTTGAAGTTTTGGCCCTGGAATCACTAAGAAAAGCTTCTAAACTCCTTGTTGAAGCTAATCACCAACTAATATCTTGGTTAAAGATCTGAAACTTAAACAACACAAGATTATTAGTAAACATAACTACATGAGTTAATCATCATCAAAACTAGGGTGGAAGGCCTTTGGGCCAACAATCTCCCCCTTTTTGATGATGACAAAACTCATGGAGTTATATATGCATGGATTAAAGTTAAGCTTCAAAGAAGCTCCCCCTTAACTCATGCATAAACAAATAAATAAAAGATATGCAATGAATGTACATGAACATGTATGCATCAACATGCATAAAACACATAAACAAGTTCTAGAGGCTCTAGATACCAATTAAATTAATAAAACATTAACAAAAACACTAGATGCTCTAGATACCAATAAAACTAAATATATGCAAAAACATAAGTATGCATATATAAACCACAAATTATTCTCCCCCTTTTTGTCAATCATCAACAAAGGGGTAAACAATCAAAACAATAAATAATAATGAGGGGTAAAAATCTTTCTCCCCCTTTTTGTCAATCAAAACAATAAAAACAATGTTCTCCCCCTTTTTGTCTAAAACAAAATCAAAGTCAATAAGGGGTGACTATAAACAACATGATATCAATAGATAAATATGTCAATGAAGCATCTTGATATCAATTGAAAATAAACAAAGATCAATAAATGTTATATGCTATATACATTCATGAAGAGGAAGACGCTAAGTTAGCTTCCCTACACATATGCATTATATGAAGAAGGGATGTTAAGCCCTAATTCACATAACACACATTATGTAATGCATAAGAGGAGATGTGAAGCTCCCCCTACACACGTGTACCACATAAAGAAGAGATGTTAAGCTCTTCAATACACAATACACTCAACATGAATCTATATGTAGAAGAGATGTTAAGCTCTCCTTGCATATAGTCAATATAAATCAAAACTTTTGTATTTTTCTTTAAACAAAATTTTTAGATACTATTTTAAAACACAAGACATCTTGATATCAAAAGATAGTATTTTTCTTTTAAGAATATGATATCAATTTAAACTTTTTATTTTCTATCATAAAGTAAGGGAGTAGAAATACAAGTACCAATTGAAATATGAAAACGAATTTTCTCCCCCTTTATGAAATACCAACAAAAGCTATGCGTAGGCTTGAAATAAGATACCAATTGAAAACTAAATCAATTGAAATAAAGTGAAGCTCAAGCTCTAGCATAAACAAAATTTGCGCTTAAGATATAGAAATATAGTAGCACAAATAAAACAAGTATATGTGTATGAAATAGAATGAGTACCAATCACCCATAGATGATACCAATTGAAAATATACATACACAATAAACATATGAGTATACACAAAGGATCAAAATTGATACCAATTGAAAGAGTTCAATGATACCAATTGACATAACAATAAAAGCATGGTATAACTCATATAACTAATCCTCCCATCTCATGCACAAGTTTAAAGAAATTTTCAATATAAACATACAAGGCATGGACTCCCATCCAACCTCCCGTGGATGGTAGGGGTTTTCAAAAATAGATTTGAAAATAAGCTTAGTTTGAAAAACTCTACCAAAATGAAGAATACCGTAACTAGTTAAATGGAAAGTTTTGTTAACTAGTACAAAATCCTTCAAGTAAGGAATAAAACAAAATAGTTTTTCATAAAACATGAAATCCACAAGATAATCAACACTCTAATCCAATAAAGCATAAATATGACTCATGAAAATAAAACATGAGCAAGCAATAAATGTGAGTGTACTAATAAAGTGTGAATATCATAATCATGAAAATTTTTCATTAAGCTCAATTATTCCTTAAACATGAAAACATAAAAATCATCTAAACTATTTAATCTTCAAGGCATATGTATGTCTAATACAAACTAAAGTATACATATATATCCAAAACACAACGAGTCCACAAAATATATGCATTAAGGCACGTGGCTCAAAAGGATAAACATGTATATCTAATAGTTTGGACAAGATAGACATATACATGAAGTTAAACTAAAACACATGGAAATATGAAAAACTAAATTTTCACCAAAGCAAATTTCATTTCAAGGTATATGTATGAATTGTCAACACAATAAGTATACATACATATCCCAAAACACAATTGAGTCCATATATATAGATTTGCATGAAAGGCAAATGACTCAAAGGGGTATACATGTATATCTTAAAGTTTGGCAATACAAACATATACATGAAGTGAAAAATCATAAAACAAATCCAAAATGGGAATACAAGTTTAAAATGTATGAATCATCAAAACTAGACTATACTAGCACATCTAATGGGTTCAAATAAGCAATCAAGCTCAAATATATATAGATTTATTTGTGGCCCACTATATGTACAAGTATAAGTTCTAGTCTTAATGAAAACTAACATCTAAACATATATTCAAATCATGTAGCATCAAAAACAAGATAAAATTCAACATGATAACCAAAAACATGATTATTATGAATATCTACATGTTATTAGAAATATGATATACGCAATATCAACCAAATAGTGAGAACACAAAAGAATTTATCCATATTAAACATGGGTGTCTCAAAATGACTAAACATGTATATCACAAGTCTAATAATCATGGCATTTTCATACTAATCACTAAACAATGAAACATGCTATGAAAGATAAACATGGAAAGCATGTAAACAATAAATGGTAGTAAAGAATTGTTACCAAAACCGAAGAAGCAACTTTCCTTGTCTCCAAAACGTGGTGGTCCTCTCCACCAAACACTTCCCTTGAAAGTGATGCATCCAATTGATTTTCTTTTAAGCATGGAACGCATCCACTCCAAGGTGTCATCACTCTCACGTCATGTGAGAGCCCACACCTACATCAAAAATAATAGGAGGGGTGGTCTTTGGTACCCATATCTTATTGGGTCCATGGGGGTTAGTACCTTCTCTAACCCAAACAAACTTCTTTGCTAAATTACAATCATGTATACGATCAAAACAAAATTTAGCAAGGTGGCCCTTACGTCCACAATGTGTACAAGTGTACACATGAGCATACATATGGTGATGGGTGTGTCCGTGAGGAGCATGTGTATGCCGTGGAGGGTGTGCATGCATAAAGGATGGAACTTGTTTCTTTCGAACCAAGGTTTCCAAACGTGAGTGGTTCATGGCACATTGGCTCATAGTGGAGCCCAAACAATCAACCTTCTTCTTAAGCAAACAAATATCATCATTAATCTTAGAAGAAGAAGTGTGACATGCAATAGGTGAAGTGTGTGATACTACCCTAGCATGGCAAACATGTGCATCAATCTTATTTTGCAAAACATCATTTTTCTTTAAACAAACATTTAAATCATTTGAAATAGAAACAATTTTATTTTTCAAAGCAACATTTTCTTTTAAAACAAAATCAACTTTCAAAGACAAATTTTCATTTTTCTTCAAAAGAGTTTCACAATCATTTTTAGATTTTAAAAATTCATTTTCTTTAAGTGCAAGTTCTAATTGAGATCTCAATGAATCCCTTTCATTATAGACCTCAACCTTCTCTTGCAAAACATTGTTAAGTCTAGAATGCAAACTCTTATTTTCATTTTCAAGTCCTAAACTTTTCTTTTTCAAAATTTTATATTTTTCTATTAACTTTTCACAAACAATTGAAAGTTCTTCATTCAAAGCATGGGCATCATAATTATCACATGAAGAACTAGAACAATCATCACTATCTAAGTGGGTTTCCGATTGTACCTCAAGGGAGTCATTCCCTTGGACCATTAAGCATTGAGAATCGGATTCTCCACTAGATTCCTCTTCTTGTTGAATTGGCACTTGAAGCTCGGAGGTGTTGGTGGTTGTTGTCAACTTGTTCCACACTGCAAAAGCGGAATCAAGATTAGAAACATGCATAAGATATTCTTTTGAAAGTGTGCTTCTAATGGCCTCAAGGGCTTGTGCATTGGCCCCTATATGATTGCTATCACTAAGGAAGGATTCCTTGGTAATGGCAAGGTAAACTTTATGACCTAGGGTTTGTAAATAAACAGTCATTCTAATCTTCCAAACAATAATGTTGGAAGGGTCAAAACTAGGTGGGGTCATGAAGGCCATGGTAAACTATATGTGTGTGCAAACAAGCAAATGCAAACAATAGATTAGCAAGAAAATGGATCTCACTCCTAGGATGTTAAGCCTAATATCAGGAGCACTAGCTCTGATACCAATTGAAAAACACCTAGAGGGGGTGAATAGGTGTAAGTGCTAATCTAATGAACTAGATGCGCTAAATGCGGAAGCTAATGCAAACTATTGCAACACACTTAATACAACACACAAGTGTAGCCGAATTCCCGTGAAGGGCTCTGAACTAACTCCTCTTGATTCCCCTTGAATGGGTTGAGGTGCTATGTGAAGCTCTTGTGGTTAAGTATAAGTGAGGCACACACACAATCAAGCCAAGCATATAAGGATGAATAGCAATATGAAATAATGCAAGGCAACACAAGCAATGAATGACATGACAATATGAATGAATGATGCTTTGCACAAATGTAAAGAGAGAGAGAGAGAGAGTTGAGAGACAAGTGGATCAAACGCTAAGACAAGATATGTTTCGAGGTTCGAGCACCTTGCTCTACATCCCCGCCTACACCACCGTGTAGGATTTCCAATCCACTATAACGTCCACCGAGGACTCCCACCGAGGGAACCTTCACCGAGAAGGATTTTTACAACACGGGAGTACCAAACTCCTCTCTCAAACAACCACCTCACAACCGAGGGGTAGGCCCGTAGCCAAACAACAACCACAACACCTCTACCGAAGAGGGTTTACAACCAAACTCCACCTCTCTCTAGAGGGAGCAAACCAATCACCCGATCGCCTCTACCTAAGAGGGATACAACAAGAAAAAGGGTGTTTACAACAAGTGGTTCCAAAGACCACAAACTCAAACTCTCTTTCTTTTCTCTTTTTCCACAAAACAAATGATCCTAATAGATTAGGATAGAAGATAGCTCAAGTGTGGAAAACTAGGTGTTTTTGGAAACAAACAACAAAGAAAATACTTGGGAAAAATTCTTGTAAAAGATAGAGAATGAAAACCAATACAAATATCCCAAATTCCTATTTTCTTTGATTTTCCAAAAACCCAAAACAAAAAGGATGAAATCTTTTTAGCACAAAAACTCTTTTCAAAACTTGTTTAAAAACACTGAAGAAGTCAGGAATTTTTAGCTCTAAAAATCTTAGTGAAAACCTCAAACAAATGGGGTATTTATAGCCCCATCAGAAAACTAGCTGTTAGGCTGATGTGGCAGCCTGACAGGCTGACGGTCGACCGGCCCGGTCGACCGCCAACGGTCAGAATTGTGACCGTTGGGCAACCACGGTCGACCGGCCCGGTCGACCCAAACAAACAGAGAGCACTGCTCTCAGACCCGGTCGATCCGGACGGTCGACCGTCCCAGTGTCTCCAAACGTGCACAGATTTGTGCACGTCGGTCGACCGGCCCGGTCGACCGACTTCACCCAAGTCGACTAGGTCAGTTGACTTAGTCGACTGATTGAAGCCTGGAACAGAAATCTGGGTCAGAAAAACAGTTTAAAAATATTTTAAAAAATCTTTTAACACTTTTAAAAATCCACAAAACTTGTTTTAACATTTTGTATTGAAACACAAACATGTGATAAAAATTTCAAGACATATATCAATCATATCAATTCATTTTTGAGTCTTGCAAATTTTATCAAAAACAAACCTTGTATTTTTATCAAACTTGATTTTTCCAAAACATGAATAGGATAGTCAAAATAAGTTTGTTTAAGAAGTTTAAGCATGCATGTATAAATAGAAACCATCTACTATACATATAAACAAATTAAACTTGTTTTGATCTACTATTCATGAAAACTAATTCCAAAACATGAAAACGTGTGTGTTTTGTGCACTTGAGCATATCAACTAAACTAAGCTTTACAAATGGATCTAAAACACAATATCTAAACTATGATACCTAAGTCTTCTTGATGATCTTCATCTTCAAGTTGACTTGCTCCAAAACTCCATCTATGGGCTAGGCAATGTGTGATCTTGAAGTTTTGGCCCTGGAATCACTAAGAAAAGCTTCTAAACTCCTTGTTGAAGCTAATCACCAACTAATATCTTGGTTAAAGATCTGAAACTTAAACAACACAAGATTATTAGTAAACATAACTACATGAGTTAATCATCATCAAAACTAGGGTGGAAGGCCTTTGGGCCAACAGGAAGTACGGTGCCAAGTTCTAAAGCAGAAGTGTCGAAGTTCTAAGTTCATTGACAAATATGAACTGCGATCATGGTCGCAGTGTTACTTTATGTTCAGTGGACTAAAGCACAACATAGGGCAGAAATGTCAAAATGGATGTTGAAATTAAAAAAAGGATACGCTGCGACTATTGTCGCAGTAAAAAAAATATATCGTCAGCCAACTGCGACTCTGGTCGCAGTCATGAAACTGCTGTAGACATCGAGAGAGACAATATTCAAATGGGCAAATATGAACTGCGACTATGGTCGCATCGTTACTATATGTTTAGTGGATTAAGCACAACATAGGGCAAAATTATCGAAATAGATGTTAAAATTAAATGAAAAAGTAAACGCTGCGACTATTGTCGAAGACAAGAAAAAAATAACGTCAGCCAACTGCGACTCTGGTCGCAGTCGTGAAACTGTTGTAGACAACGAGAAAGTCAATATTCAAATGGGCAAATATGAATGCGACCATGGTCGCAGTGTTACTTTATGTTCAGTGGAATAAAGAACAACATAGGGCAAAATTGTCGAAATTATATTTGAGCGGAAAATTTCAACTATATTCAAATGTTATAATAATACAAAGAGACGGGGGACAATTTTAAAAGCAACAAATCAATTTCCCATACATAGAAGCATTGTGACCACGGTCACGATTTTCCCCATACACTGCTTATATTTGCGACCAAAGTCGCTGTCTATGTTAAAGTAACTAAAAGGTAAACTATATAGGCCAATTTTGTCACAGTGAAACTCTAAAGTACTACTACTTATAAAAAGTATAGTAGATGTGAAAAATGATATAAAAATCTACTTATAATGACACGCCAGTCGCAGCATGCGACATGAATCTCTCTGCGTTGTGCGACCCTGGTCGCAGTTCATGACTGAAGCTGTCAAAATGAACACTTTATTCCTTCTAAATAGACGCAACATGAAACTACTTCTTCTGCAATTAAAAAAGAAAAGTAAGAATTTTAAACATAAATCTTTAGAAAGAACTATGTAACAGGTTTAATTTAATACCAATAATGGACAACCAGTCCTGTAATGGCCTAGCTCTTGACAGTTTTCACATCTTCGATGCTTCACTTCCTTCTGATATAGAGAATCTTCAAAATCACACTTAAACCTGGATGCAGCTCTAGGCCTCCCCTTAGTTGGTACAGGACCAATTGGATCGCGTATAGTCAATTCTTCACCATCTCATAGAACAACGACGGATCCACTGGAACCAATAGTAGTTTTAGACTGTGATGATTGATAATTTACTGACATGGCTTTGTATTCACTAGTGGTTTCTTCAGCAAATCTTTTCAAAACTGCGTCCAACTTTGAAAGATGGATATCAGAATCGGCGATCATTTCAAGAATTGCATTAAATTTAGAACGAAGTGTCCACAATCTAGCCGTCCGTGGAGTTCCTTGACTGGGAAAAGGCCTAATGTCATTTTCAATTGTAACATTTTTGTAACGAGCATCCAACCTCCATCTCTGAAGTATATATGATTCTGGTATATGTGTAACGTGATTGCGCCACAAAATACACAAAATATGTCTACAAAGGATACCTTCTGTTTCGAATAATGAGCAACTACAAGACACATGAAGTTCATCAGGCTTCTCATAACTGACCTTTTCCCAGATGTCTTTTGATTTTGAAAAATCACCAACCAGATATTTTGATCCAGGACCATCGTGTTCCAACTCTCCTGAAAACAGTGTCGTTACAACTGCCCATTCCTTTTGGAACAACTGAAAGATCTTCAGGGTATACAACTTCGAAACCTGTATCTTATATGGATTCGATGTACAGTTGGGCACAGAATTCAAACCCCGAAAGTCTTGTTGAGATTCAGAACTACGATGGGCAGCAACAACTTTATCATATTGGTGAACAAATTTCACTAGTTTCGTGTTTGCATTCACAAAACCATCAAAGAAAGAATTAATACTCTCAGACCTCTGACTGGTTGTCATTCTAGCACAGAAAACATCCTTGAGATATGCATTAACCCAGTGTCCACGCAGTCTGTGCATCTTCAACAACCAATTGTCTTCTTCTTCTAAATGATATTTTTCATTCATCAGTCGCCATTGCTCCTCCATGTGCTTATATCACGGGAGGTGTACCAATGATGGAAATCAGAGACCATATCTTCTCCATACTTGTTTGTCATCAGGATTTGTTGCTAGGCAATATGTTTTCGTACATGCCAGAAACAGTACCGATGTCGAGTAGTTGGAAAAACAATCTTGATGGCACCACCAATCTGGGCATCCTTATCAGTAATAATCAACTTCGGTGCAACTCCATGCATGCACATGAGCCATTTTTGGAATAGCCATACAAATGTATCCCTCTGCTCATCAGCAAGTAATGCACAGCCAAACAAAATTGACTGCCGATGATGATTTACTCTAGTAAATGGAGCAAATGGCAAGCTCAAGTGATTAGTCCTATATGTTGTGTCAAAAACGATCACATTACAGAGCCTCAAATATGAGGAAATAGCTCTTCCATCAGCCCAAAAAATGTTTCTAAGAGTGCCCGCATTATCAACTTCACTTGCAAAGAAAAATTCTGGATCGGACTCGGCTTTCTCTTGAAAATATTTGATGATCGCAATAAACTCATGGCCAATGTTATTTCTACGTTGACGAGTAAAATCAATAACTTGTTGCGGGCTTACTTCTTCACAACCTTCTCCGTGGCTCATTGCATTCACAACACGGGAAATATTTGAAGGGCGCATTCCTACCTCAACCAAATTGCTCATAATGCTTCTGCTAATCTTTAATCGATGTGTCTGATGAAAGTAATGGTGATGTACCTTATCTAGGCTTGACAATTTATGTGAATGAGAATCAACAAATTTGGTGACAACCCAATATCTTCTGTCAAATAAAAAACGAAGACGAACATGCATCTCAGCAGGACACGCTACTCTAGTGTCAATTCGACGGTGCACTGTAAGCCCCTCTTGTCCTTTGTCACACAACTTCTTCACACCCTCCTTGTTGCAACAAAATTTTCTGCAAATAACTTCATGAGGAGGCCTCCGTGACTTATCTATTCCTTTTCTTCTTACGCCAAAACTTCTGTTTCTTGCATAAGAATTGTAGAAATTGTATGCTTCCACATCCGTGAAAAACTGTTTCCCTAAAAAAAATATTTGAGCTTTCAGACATTTCTCCATGTGCATTCAGATCCTACAAAACAAATTGACGAACTACATAAATATAAATATTTTTTAAATATCACACGTCTGAACTGTAATTACTAAAACTTCGACCAAGATCGCAGATGTAATGAAATATATATAACTTCTTACTAAAAGACTCCGATCGTAGTCGCAGTTTTCCGTATGAGCAGATTTTTTTAAAAACCTGAATAATAACTGTGCAACTCTCTAATGAATATATACTGCGACCTTAAGTCCCATTCTTAAGATTTAGTGTATAAACTAGATATAATTGACATAGAAACGTGTAAGAATTATAACAATAAGGACTGCGACTTAGGTCGCAGTTACAAAATAGTTTTTACAGCCGGAGATTATTTTAAAATCAAACTGCGACCGTGGTCGCAATTCTTAAACTTTAGAACAAGTGATTATTTTGTTCTGTAAAACGAAATATAGGTCACAGTTTCATATATGCTACAGAGAAAGCTTCTTTGATCAGCATGCAAAGATGTCAACCCTTCAATACTTTCAATATTCTGAGAGAAAGTTGAACCAGATGATATATCCTCCATATTTAGATCGGGAGATAGAGATCGCTTACGACTGCGACCAGAATTGGCAGGGGAAGTAGACTGCTCCGACGCTGACATTAAATAAAAAGGAGAAAAAGCTGCTGAGCAAATCGATATTTTTAGAGAAACTTTATGGCAAGCTAGAAAAGGAGAACCTAAATCTGACAAAGAGCGGTAAAAAAATAGGGGAAAAAATAATAATAAACAATAACCTAAATCTTACAAAGAGCGGTAAAAAAATAGGGGGAAAAATAATAATAAACAATAACCTAAATCTGACAACAAGCGATAAAAAATTGGGGGGAAAAATAATAATAATCAATAACGGGGTAAGTACCTTTTACCAAGGGGTATTTAGTAATTTAACTTATTCCTATAAGCGAGGCGCAACTTAGTGGTGTAGCAAATATTGAGCCACGTCACCGCAGGCTGAGAGAGTCTCTCAGCCGTCGGCTGATATACATTTTTCTCATATATATATATATATATATATATATATATATATATATATATATATATATATAAAGAGAGAGAGAGAGAGATAGACTTGTGTCATTCTGAAAGGATTCGAGGCCGAATACTTCCCACTAAAATATAACCCTACAACATTCGAATACAAGATCTATTCCGTTGAAGTTGATTTATATTATTTCAAGTATTTATAAACCAAAAATCAAGTATTTTAAATACTTTTTGCCGATGCATCAAATAGGGAAAAAACGGACAGCCTAAATAATGAATTGGTTATTTCAACGGTGTAGAACATTTGAAACCTAATAAAAAAATTGGTTTGTAGAGTTTTTAAATATTTAGATCATGATCAAATGGCCGAATCGAGAATTTGCATGTCTAAAAACATAGATCTAACAAACTCATTACTTTCGGCTGTCCATTTTGCGATGCTTGATGGATGGGCAAAAAGTATTCAAAACACTTTATTTTTTTATTTTTAGTTACTTTAAATAATATAGATCAACTTCAACGGAGTGAATCTTGTACTTGAATGTTAGATGTTGGCATCTGAGTGGGAAGAATTCGGCCTTGAATCCTCCTGGAATAACACAATTTTATATATATATATAGACTTGTGTCCTTCAAAAAGATTTTGAGCCCAAATCCTTCCAACGAAAATACAATCCTCCGACATTCGAATACAAGATCCACTACATTGAAGATGATCTATATTCTTTCAAGTATCTATAAACCAAAAATTAAGTGTTTTGAATACTTTTGTTCCCATCCATCAAGCGGCGCAAAATGGACGCCCGAAAGTAGTGAGTTGATTAGATCTGTCTTTAGACGTACAAATTCTCGATCTGGTCATTTGATTATGATCTAAACATTTAAAAACCCCTACAAACCAATTTTATTAGGTTTCAAATATTCTGCACCGTTAAACTAACCAACTCACTATTTAGGCCGTCCGTTTTTCTCCTACTTGATGCATGGACAAAAAGTATTCAAAACACTTAATTTTTAGTTTATAGATATTTTAAATAATATAGATCAACTTCAACAGAGTGGATCTTATATTCGAATGTCAGATGTTGGTACTTGAGTGGAAAGGATTCGACCTCGAATTCTTCCGGAATGACACAAGTCTCTCTCTCTCTCTTTCTCTCTCTATAAATATAAATATATACACACACTTGTGTCCTTCTAAAAGGAATTGAGATCGAATCCTTCCCACTCAAATATAACATTACGACATCTGAATGTAAGATCTGCTCCGTTGAAGTTGATCTACATTATTTCTAATAACTAAACATCAAAAATCATATATTTTGAATAATTTTTACTCATCCATCAAGTAAACGCAAAATGGACGACATTAGCTTGGCTCTAGAACTTCTTCTCAAGAAGGTTTGTTTTTTTTACATGCTTGAAAAGTGAGTTTTAGCTTGGTAATAGGAAAGTGATTAGGGAAAGGAGAAGGAAGAAGAAGAAGACACTTAAGAGAATTTTCTCCAAATTTTCTCGCATGATCGGTCACAAACGGCAAGGTAATGGAAGATAGTTTTCTAAAAAAAATAATGGGAAATTTCATAAATTGATTTAATTTTCTAAGTTCATGGTAATTTAGTGTTAAAGGCACAAAACTCTATTGATAATTTTGTGAACTGTAAAGTTGAATAATAAAATAAGGGGTTTTTGAAGGTTTCAATGGGTTTCACCAAAAACTGGATGAAACCTAATTTTGTGAAATTGTTCTATGTTACAATGTGAAGTTGTACATTTCCAATGAATGAAGTGGAACCACCTCCCACTAAATATGGGAGAGAATTCCTCTCATTATCTTGGTTGGAGGCATGTCTCCAACTTGTGACCTCCCTGCCAAAAGACAAATGCCTTTACCTACTCTCCTCAATATGGGGTTAGTTCTTAAACCCATTGAAACCTGAATTCTAATAGGTTGCAACCAATCAAATACACTAATCTTGAAATTGAAACTTGGGTTACAAGGTTTGGCCTTCGATTTCACACCTATCTTGTGCAAACATAAGAAAACATGTCACAATATCAAAATGAATAAATAAATTGCTAAAAATAACTCAAAAATATTTTGTGAACAAGTTGTAAAAAGAACTGATAATAATGAATTTAGAATACCTTGTGAATAAATTTAGCTCAACAAAGAAGCATTGAATAAAGTTCTAGGAATATTTCAGTAAGTGGGAAAACAATGTGACTTACCTGCCAATCTAGCACCATATGAGGTCCAAATAGGGGTGTGTCTAAGGATCCACGGTTCATGTACTCAAAGACCAGAAACCTATAAGAGCCTTGGCTGCAGTAGCCCCGGAGCTTGACCAAGTTGACATGGTGGATCTTGCCAATGACGGCTATCTCTGTGCAGAATTCCTTCTTCCCCTGTATTCCAATGTTAGTGATCTTTTTGACAGCAATGAGGCTTTTGTCTGGGAGTTCGCCTTTGTAAACAGATCCAAACCCACCAGACCCGATCAAAGTGCGAAAGTTATTGGTGGCCAAAGCCAAATCATCATAGGTGAACCGAGTGGGAAGGCCCGGAATTGAGATCTCATCGCTGTCACTGAATTCATCTTCGTTAGAAGCATTAAGGTGGCCAATATTGATCTCCCTCTGGGGGGATTTTAGTTTTACCACTCCTCTCTTCTCGTTCCTCTTTCTCCACCATTGAAAACCCACGAAAGAAAGAACAACCAAGAGCAAAGTTGTAGCTATCAATGGAAGCAGTATAGCGACAACGTTGGTGGATGATTTGTTACTAGAATTTGGCGATGCTGGTGACGAGGAAGATGACTTGAGTGTTTTAACATATCCAATTATAGCGCTAGAGCGCCCTGTTTGAATTAAAGAGCCAAGCTGATTCTGAACTAGATAACAAGACATGGATGAATTCTCATAGAAAAAACCAAGACAAGAGCAATTCCTCGAACATGTATCCTGGCAGGACGAGAAATCACTCCCCTTGATAGGTGTCGCAAATTTGTTTGCAAAGTAGTTAACTTCACTCCCTAAGCCCAAATATGAGACTGACAGAGATTCAGATTCACTACAAGATGACGATGAGGCGAGCACTGAGCCATCAATCGGCGAGCAACCGCCATTTTTCCCCACCCCAAATGATTGGGGGCAGCTACAACCGAATTCATTAGACCCAGCAACACACAACCCAAGAGTGTTGCAAACGAAAGGAAGATCACAGGTGCCAGTTGGAGCAACAAAATTATCATGTGCATTTCCTGACTCGTAACTAACAATGCGAAATTGGCCACTGGGCTCCAACTTCCCGACCCGAAAACCATCAGTCCCAGGAAGAACCACCTGGAAAACAACCCTGCTACCATCATCAAACAGGTAGAACCCGGTGCCGTTCACTTCCATAAAAGCAGCCCGAGTGCTATAATCCGTGACCGACTGTGAATCTGTGGACAGGCTCCAGTACTGCTGCGAACCCCTCCACCTCAAGACGGCATCGTTGGCGGTGACGGAGAGGCGGTACCCGCCATCGGAGAGGTCAAAGTCCGACGTCGGGCTGACAAGCGAGGACCCCAGAGCGAGCCGTTGGCCTGGGAGCAGAGTGTCGGTAGGGTGTTCGAAGGATTGCCAAATAGAAGAATTCGACGAGTCGAGCAGCACCAAATTGCCGGAATCGAGGAGCTGGAGGGCGCGAATGGGGGAGGGCAGCGGAGGGGTGGACCAGGCGAGGGAGCCGTTTGGGAAGGAGAGGGAGAAGGCGGAAGAAGAGAGAGAAACAGTGGCAGTGGAGGGGACGGGGGAGGCGGGGTTGGCGGCCCAGACGAGAGAGTCGGAAGGGAGGTGGATGAGGGCGAGGTAGTAGCGGGACTGCTGGCCGCCGGAGTAAAAGAAGGCGGCGGTGAAGGTGGAGTTGGGTGAGGAGAGGAAGGCGCCATTGCTATCAATAAGGCTGGATGGGGTGAAGCTGGTGTTTGGGTACAGGAATTGGATTGAAACTGGGTCGGAGAAAGAGAAGGGAAGGATGCAGATGAAGAAGAGGATGAGGCAGATGAAAAAGGGGAAAGGAGCCATAGAGTACAAGGGTTGAAGAATTCATCGATTTATTAGTTGATTACGAGTACTGCTGCTGCTGCTTGTTGGATTGACTCGTGGTCAGCGGTCAGAGGAGGGTGAGTTGAATTCAATGGTTTTTGAGCGGGGAGGGTTGGACTTTGAATAATGTGGCCGCCAATGTTTGACGCCAGAAGATGATATTACTACAAGTTGAACAACTAAAATTGAACGAAAATACTGAAATGGAGAGTTGGGAGAGTTTCAATATCAAAAGATTGCCAAAATCGAAAACAATTATATTTTAATAAGCATTTTGTCGAATACTTGGCGTGCCATCAAGAAGTTGGTGTCCAAACGCTGCTCAATTTGGCTTCAGCTCTGGGATCAGAAAATCGTCATCGCCAAACAAAGCAACCACCAAACGTGGAGCTGAACGGAGAATTTCTCTTGTTATCACGCCCATTAACCTAGCTAGAGCCAGGTCTTATTTCCCCATTTTCTACATAATGGTGTAGTGGTCGGATTTTAACTCCCTGTCATGACAGATCACGACACGTGTTCTGCCGTATCAGAGGTTGCCCACGCAGCCAACCACAATTCTGCCAGCGAGCCCAACATGTGTCCAGAGAGAGAGCCTCGGGTCTTGTTATGAGGCCACAGCATCCCGGAGCCACCCATCTGGATCCTCAACTCTCAGATTCCTCTCTGAAATCATATCTGTCTGGAACCATCCATCTGGATACTCAGCTAAGTCAAAACTACTCAGCTATTAGAATGTTTTAGTCTCCACGACAAAGATCCCCTCTGTGGAGTTCTGCTTCCATTCCAGCGGCAGGCCAGCAACGCAATCTCTGAGAATCATGGAATCGGCTTGCGCACCATGATCTTTTCCCACGCTCCAAGTGTTGTACAGCTCAGGAAGTTGTAACAACCATATAGCTAAACGGGTGGCTATGGATAAAGGCGGATTTCTCGGCATAACAACCCAAATAAACCTCGATGCGATCAAAACAGTTACATGATCTGTAGATTCCGCTTCAAACGATAGCATGAATCTCTCTACTCGTCAATCTCAGCGATCCAAGCGAGCAGTTATAGATGACAGCAAACTCTCTTGCGTGCCTACCTAAATCGTCCAAATGATTGTGATTCAGAGAACGTGCAATTATGAAAATCTTCATTATCTCATCCTTGTAAACAACCTAGGCAGGTATATATACATCGCCTTGTTTGTTGAGAAGAGGATCGCTTCTGATTACTACCGAAAACAACGCACACAAGCACTCTTTCGCTTACCACCTTTCCAAACGAGAATACTCATTCACACGTTCGAGATTTTTGACCAGCACTGCACTGGTACTCCTGATCTAAAAGACATTTCTCTCTCTCTTTTTTTTTAACAGATCTAATCGTGAATGTTCAACCGTCTGTGATGGAAAATCCTAACACAAACGGCCTACCCAGATGAGAACAACTTGACCTCGGGTGGGTGAAAGGAAACTCACCTGACCAAAATCCATCTATATGTTATGCTATTGTAGTGGCCCGTGCATTGCACGTGTCGACTGTGACCAAAATATTAGAGTTCACCTTTTCCCATTATGAACTTTGAGTGTGCAATGAATTGAAATACTAAGCTAAAACAAATAATTGAAGTGGCCATAGAATAATTGAAACAATGAAAACAAAAAAAACAAAAAAAAACCTCGGAGCGACTTTTTGCAATCATAGCTGCAGATGAGGAGGTTGAGCATCATAGACTGTAAATTTGGTGCCCAAAAAGTTTGATATGTCAAAAGTTAAATCATATATCAGAACAGCATCACATTGTTATCTTTCAAAGCAACAAAAAATTAATTTCACAGTCCTAGAGTGAAGTCCTCTAACTAAAGTAATCAATTTCTATAAAATGTATAAAATCCATGTGAACATAGATTTTGCTCCAGGTCCATTAGGTGGGAAAAAACTGAAATAAACAAATCCTTTTTTTCTCTTGATAACCGAACTTTATTATTTATCAAGCGTTTAAGATCAAATTTGGTCTATAAGGCTTTACTTGCGATTTCCAGTTCCACTACATGATCTAGCTACCAAAAGTTCATAGAATATTAAAAATCATCTCATTAATCTTATAGTACTTTTTTGTTTAACTATTCAAATATCCAATGATACAGTCAGATTCTCTCTACGTTATTGACTGATTTAAGAGTAACACTGGTTTCATTCCCTAACACATCTTGCCGCGGCATGATTCTGATGCTTCAGAATATTTATCAATAAAAAATACACAGAACAGATAACTGACATTTCTATGGAATATGTAACGCCCCGTTTTTGTGAAATACACTAGAATAGGAGCGCGACGAGAGTCGGCGACGTATATACGTGTAGTGGTCAAAATCTGACCAACCTCAGAGATCGAGACACGTGTCCTACCGCCTCAGAAGTGCCGCAAGCAGTCAACACATCCAACACGCTAGTCAGCTCATATACAACCCCGAGGAGAGAGAGTCTCGGGCCCAATCCTGAGACACCTCGCGACTCCGTGGAGAGGACCCGGAGTTCCTTCTAATTCCCGGCATCCTCGACAATCAGACATCTCCCTGACTCCTATTAGACACAGCTCAGCAACAGGAGATCCGGATCCTCAGTACAGTTGCATTGTCATGGTTTTTCCCATGTTCTAAACACCCCCCTTTTTCAGCTTACGGATGGTGGCGAATACCTCGACATATCAATTCCAACAAAGAAACGCAGCAATCCTAATAGATATGAAAGAATCTTAATAGCAGATCATGAATCACGGAGAAAGATCCGCTCCATCCATTATAGCACAACCAACTACTTATAGACAGGGCAAGGCCAGAGAAAGAAGCAAGGAGGGAAAAGAGAAGAAAAGAAAAGAGAAAAATGATATACTGTAAACCCCCATTGTAACACACAAAAGTAGTGAATTCCTCCTCTCTCCTCCCCGTGGTTTTTCCCATTCTGGGTTTCCATGTAAAATTCAAGTCTCATCTGCTTACTGTGTTGAATTTTCATGTCTTGCAATACATTAGACAGACTCTACCGTTTGCTTGTGGTGTGAGATTGACCGTTCGATCAATCGCCTAGGAAAATCTCCACCACAAACTGGTGCTTTCATTGAGATCTGAGTCACAATGTTCAGATCTCTCCCTACCAAACCCATTCTTGAAAAAGCATCTCATACATCAACGATGGCCCTAAGAACCATCATAGGTATGTCGTCCAAAGGAAAAGCAATCGAAGCCACTGGGGGCACAGTCCCTCCATCAACCGGTGATAAAACACACATCACCGTCCTCATCACAACAGGAGCTCATCATCGACGTCCAGCCTCACAATAGTGCGAAGATCAGTTCCTCCAGATGCTCTACGAGATGAAAGAGCGATGAAGAAACAATAGGCGTACTCGGACCACAAACGAGAATGGATGGCTCTCGACCGCGAGAACATCCTCCAGGAGCAAGAGAGGTCGCGACTGCTCAACCAACAGCTCTTGGCCAAACTCGCAACCCTTCAGAACAATTCAGTATAACCAGAAGGCGACCCTGACAACAGCAGGTCTCCCAACCTCTGCATCCTCAATGAACTGATCTAGAAGCGGATCGAAGAGGCCAGATTACTGGGTTACCCTACTCCGGCCGCCAAGATCCACGAGTCTCCCCTCTTTCATGAGATCTAAGAGTGCAATTTTTCGAAGAAGTTCTCCACTCTAGCATGTGATTACTACTTTGGAGTAAGTGACCTAGCATAACACATCCGCCATTTTCGAGATAAGATGGTGGGACATTCCCGCAACGACCCCATTTTGTGCCTCACCTTTCTTGCCCGCCTGAAAGGTATGGCCTCAGACTGGCTCTACTCGCTGCCACCCCCCCATTCACGTCACAATTTTGCTAAGGTGACTGAAGTGTTGGACCAAAGGTTACAATCCCTGGTTTTTGTGTTTTGATGATAACAAAGCATATTACGTACTAATCAAGTTCAAGAGTGTATTTCAGGGTTCAAAAAGATCTAACAGGATTCAAGAAGATCTAACAGGTTTCTTCCTCTAAAGGAAGGGGTTGATGGCTCAAGGGTACTAAAGAACGAGATCATAGCTCAAACATCACTATCAGAGAAACCCGCTTGAAGATTCTTGTAGTCGATTAGAACCTTGTAAGAAACAAGTTTGTTAAAGAGTAGAATATAGATTTGAGACTCAAAGATATGCGCACACAAAAGTGCACGTTTTCAGAAGTATAGTTTTGACATGTTTGATTTTGATACTTATTCCACATTTTTTTAGAAATTTCTATCTCAGTTTAGAACTTGTATCTCATGGCTATATATGTCTTCTCTCTTTCAAAATTCAAATAAAAATTAATCGAAAATTTTCTTTATCTTCAAAAAAAAATACCTTGACCCAGTTTTTAGCCTAGGTCGGTCAACCAGGCGGTCGACCATGCCTATTACAGGCCAGAACGGTCGATCTCACGATCGACCGAACCTTTGGCAATTAGGGTGTGCATGTTGTGCACATTCCCGGTCGACCGACTGGTCAACCGGTCCCTTATTGCGGTCGACTGGGCGGTCGACCAACTGTTACTAGTTTGGTCTCGGCTCAACACGGTCGACCAACCGTTCGACCGAGAGCCAACAGTCAAATTTTTTTGAACACCAGACAGTCGACCGACAGACTGCCAGATTGGCAGTAACGGTCAGTTCTTTTAAATCTATTTTTAAACATATTTCTTTTAAAACGTGAAAAGTTGAATTTTTAGGGTCAATTTCTTTCTTTTTAGACCTGGTAAAACTATTTTAAAAGTATTTTTCTAAAACCTATATAAAGGGTCATTGGGATTGAATGTTTCATAACAACAAATTCTATTAAAAATCTAATTTTTGCTTTCAAAGAGAAAAAGTTTCAAGTTTTCTTTTGTGCTCTTATTTTCAAAGGTTTAATTGAGTTTTTCTACTCTTAAAATCTCTCTTTTTTTATTTTCACTCTCACTTTCATCCTTGAGTTTCAAGTTTACATTTTTACTCTATAGGGTATTTGTAAGAGAGTTACAAAGAGAGTGTTTGTCCAGAGCTTGTTATCTTAATTGGCTTTGTGCTGCCTCTGGTGTAGAGAATTGAGTTGGAGAGTTGTATACTCAGAGTGGCTGTAATTCCTTATTGTAAGGTCCCTTTGTGGAGGATCCAATAGTGGATAGTGAAATCCTTCACGGTGGTGAAGGCGGAGACGTAGAGTGGTGGATCGAACCTTAGAACAAATCTTTCTGTTTGCGATTGCTTTATCGTGTCTATTTACTTGTTTATCATTCATTTATGCTTATCAATCAATACTCATCTCAATAAGATAGTAATTGAGCACCTTAAGTTTTATCTAGAGGAATCACAAGGAGAAGTTCAGAGCCTTTCACGGGGAATCCGGCTTCAAGTCTTTTTTTGAGTGATCGATTGTGTTATTTCATATTATATTGTCTTGAATTTTCATTTGATTAGCTATACACCTATTCACCCCTAAGTGTAATTTCAATTGGTATCAGAGCCTTGGCCTCTAGATTTTGGCTTAACAACCTTAAAGAGATCCTAGTTGCTAATCATTTCATTAACATCTTCATTCTCATCCACTATAGTAAAAATAACCGAAGGTATTAAGACCCCTTCCAAGTTTGATGGCCTTAACTTTCTCATATGGAAGATTAAGATGATCGTGTTTTTGCAATCCCTAGGAAGCTGGCTTACAAAGACGGTGACTAAACCCTTTAGTGTACCCACTGGTGATAAGGACACTTAGTCCGATATTGACAACAAGGAGTTTGATGCCAATGTAAAGGTACACTATGCATTGCTTCAAGCCTTGAATGATGACGACATAGTTAGAGTCATTCATTGCAAATCCGCCTACGAGATTTGGTCACACCTAGTGGTCACTCATGAGGGAACATCACAAGTTAAGAGGGCTACAATTTATCTCTTGCGTTCCCAATATGAAAACTTCACTATGCATGAAAATGAGTCCATTGATGATATGGTTACAAAATTTACTAAAATAACTAATGATCTTACTTCTTTAAATGATGTCATTGACAATGATCAAAAAGTCCGGAAGGTCATTCGTGCACTTCCACCCTCATGGGAAGTCAAAGCTACTACATTGAAAGAGTTAAACGACAAAGAAGAGATGGAGCTCATAGATCTTATCGGCAATCTTAAGACCCATGAGATGGAGAGAAAGGCTAGAGAAGAAATGACACCACAAAAGAAGAAGATAATGAAATCACCTAGAGGGGGGGTGAATAGGTGATAATGCTAATCAATGCACAAATTTAAAATGAGATGATGCAACGATCACTCAAAGTAAGATTAGAAGCCGAATACCCCGTGAAGGGCTCTGAACTCCTTCCTCGTGATTCCTCTAAATAAGAGTTTGAGGTGCGCAATGCAATCTTGTTGTGAGAATATTGATCGACAATATAAGAATGAATGGAAAGCAAGTAAATAAAACAAGTAAACCAATCACAAACACAGAGATTTATTTCAAGGTTCGAGCACCCAGCTCTACGTCCCCGCCTTCACCCAGAAGGATTTCCAATCACTAGAACTTTCACAAAGGATTACAACCACTAGGGATACCCAACTCCTCAATCACACTCCTTTAATCCAGAGGTAATGGAGCCACAAATACAATAATCTCTTGGTGATCAAAAGACCACAAACTCTATTTTGAAAAACTTTTCTTTACAAAACCCTAGAGAATAATGTATAGGATTGAAGCTCAAGGTTTGTAAGTGAAAAATAAAACAAAGTAGAAGAGAGTTTTGATTCAAAAACTTCAGAGAAAAATCAGATATTAGAGCACAAAAACTGAGAGTAAAAACTTCTTTCAAAAAGACTCAAGCTTGAATTTCTTTTGCAAATATTGTTGTAATTCTCCTCAACCCCATCCACCCCTATTTATAGGATATAGGTAGGGATTAAAGGGTAAACAATAATTTTGATTAATCAGAAAAGATAAGATCCAAAACCAGCCATAAACCTCGTTTGGAGAATAAAATCACGTTTTAAAACAAGTTTAAAAAACTAGATGTTTGGTTGTTAATACACACACGGTCGACCGGCCCGGTCGACCGGTTTTCAAAATCATTTGACCGTTGGCAGGCCCCGGTCGACCGTCCCAAACAGAGACTTGGGTGCAGTCAGTCGGCCGAAGCTCGGTCGACCGATATGGGGTCCGGTCGGCCGCCCGGTCGACCGGATAACGTGCACACATGCACGCACCCAACGGTCAGAACTGCGGTCGACCGCTCGGTCGACCGTTCTGACCTGAAACAGAGCCGGTCGACCGTTGACCGCAACAGGTCAAAACAGATTACTTTTAGAAAATAGTTTTGAACACATGTTAATTTTAAAAAAATATTTGTCAAGACTTAGTAGACTACAATAAATAGAGTTTGCAAATACTGAAATAGATCTATTAAAATATTTTATACAAGAGACAAAAATAATCTTTTGAAAAACATGTGCAATTTTGTGCGTGTGGGGAATTTGAGCTTCAACACTATATACTATCCTTTAACAAACTAAAATATAAAAACTATAAAGAAAGAAGTCTCTGAACCACGTTGCCGAGCTAGAGTCTCCTCTCCTATAAAAGAGTTCTCTTGCGCCATCAACCTATCAACATGCTTTTAGCGCCATAAACCTTGCAATATGCTTAAAGCCATCAAGACTTGTAACAAACCTGAAATTCATTTTAAAACAACTTATTAGTACCAAATAGCTTCTATATGTTTTGTTATCATCAAAACTTATACAAATAGAGAGTGTTACCTTTTGGGCTAACAATCTCCCTCTTTTTGATGATGACAAAACATATAGGCTATAACACAAGATATAAGAGAGATAAAGACTCCCCCTCAAATAATGCTATATTAAACAAGTATAAAACAATTTATTATGAGAGAATTTTTTTTTTTAATTTTGAAAATATGAAAGCAAGCACCAAAACCAAAACACCAAACATAAACCAAAAACCAAAACAAACATCATATTTCTCCCCCTTTTTGTCATACATCAAAAAGGGATATGTTAGCAAGAAAACTTCCTTATTCAACAACACAAACATTTAGTTCACCACATATAAAAGAGAATCTATTATAGTCAAGTGGATTAGTAAAAATATCGACAAGTTAAAAATCGGAAGAAACATAATCAATATCAATATCACCTTTCTCAAAATGATCTCTAAGGAAGTGATATCGAATCTCAATGTGCTTGGTCTTACTATGTTGATTTGCATTCTTAGTCATATGAATAGTACTAGTATTATCACAAAATATTTTTATATGGTCATAATGCAAATCATAATCAAGGAGAGCATGTTTCATCCAAAGGACTTGAGCACAACAAGCCCCCGCCGCAACATACTCCGCCTCGGCGGTTGAGAGGGCTACCGAATTTTGTTTCTTAGAAGACCATGAAACAAGACAATTACTAAGAAATTGACATGTTCTACTAGTACTCTCCTATCCACTCTACAACCCGTATAGTCG
This sequence comes from Agave tequilana, assembly GCA_038442645.1. NCBI lineage: Eukaryota > Viridiplantae > Streptophyta > Magnoliopsida > Asparagales > Asparagaceae > Agave > Agave tequilana. The sequence goes on along the minus strand of JAVJIF010030072.1, from coordinate 702,201 downwards.
GCATCCGAAAAACTCGTCATTGAGAATTCTCCGATCTTCGGATACCATAGACCCATTTCAATAGTGCCCTTAACATAACGAATAATGCGTTTCACCTCAATTAAATGAGATTCTTTGGGACAAGATTGGAATCTAGCACAAAGACAAACACTAAACATAATATCCGGCCTACTAGCCGTTAAATACAACAAACTACCAATCATGCTTCTATATAATTTTATATCAACACACTTACCTTGGTCATCCTTATCAAGCTTGGTGGTGGTGGCCATGGGAGTGTTGCAAATTTTTGAGTCTTCAAGCCCAAATTTCTTGATGAGTTCCTTGGAGTACTTGGCTTGACATATGAAAATCCCATCACGCATTTGCTTGATTTGGAGTCCAAGAAAATAGTTCAATTCACCCATCAATGACATCTCAAATTCACGTTGCATACATTGTTCAAACTTCTTGCAAAGTAACTCATTAGTAGAACTAAAAATTATATCATCAACATATATTTGAAGTATAAGAATATCACTACCAATATGTTTAGTAAATAATGTGGTGTCTACTTTGCCTTTAACAAAATCATTTGAAAGAAGAAAACTAGAAAGCCTTTCATACCAAGCTCTTGGAGCTTGTTTTAAACCATACAATGCTTTATCTAGTTTGAAAATAAAATTTGGATGTACAGGATCCACAAAACCGGGAGGTTGTTCAACATATACTTCCTCATCAATAAAACCATTTAAAAATGTACTTTTTACATCCATTTGAAAAAGTTTAAAATTTTTATAGGACGCATAAGCTAGTGTGATCCGTATGGCTTCTAGCCGTGCTACGGGTGCAAAGGTCTCCTCAAAGTCGATTCCTTCAACTTGAGTGTAACCTTAGGCCACTAACCTAGCCTTATTCCTAATAACATTTCCTGACTCATCCAACTTGTTCCTAAAAATCCACTTAGTACCAATTATTGGTCTATCATGGGGTCTAAGAACAAGGTGCCAAACTTGGTTGCGCTCAAATTGATTGAGCTCTTCTTGCATAGCAAGCAACCAATATGAGTCACCCTCGGCTTCGAGGATGTTTTTTGAGTTCAAAATGAGATATGAATGCATAATTACCACACAAATCATGGAATTTGGAGCGAGTGGTTGCCCCCTTTGATACATCACCTATGATGAGATCTTTGGGATATTTGAGGCGTATCTCCAATCTTTAGGAAGTGGTTGTGATTGTTCCACTTCATCCTTTTGAACTTCACCAATAGGTTCTTGCTTGTCTTCTTGGATGGGTGAGTCCTTCAAGGATATTTTCTCCATGTCCTCACCTAATGAGTCAATCTCTACAACATTCTCAACAATAGCATTAGATTCTTCAAATTTCACATGCATAGATTCTTCAATAGTATGAGATGATTTATTGAACACTCTATATGCTTTGCTAGTACTAGAATAGCCAACAAAGATTGCTTCATAAGCCTTAGCATCAAATTTACCCAAATTATCTTTGGTGTTCAAAACAAAACACTTACATCCAAAAACTTTAAAGTATGAAACATTTGGTTTTCTTAAATGATAAATTTCAAAAGAAGTTTTGAAAGTATTTTTACACAAACAAATACGGTTGGATATGTAGCATAAGGTGTTTACGGCCTCGGCCCATAAGTATTGAGGGAGCCCATATTCACTTATCATAGTTCTAGCCATTTCTTGAAGAGTCCTATTCTTCTGTTCAACTACTCCATTTTGTTGTGGAGTTCTAGGACATGACATTTCATGCTTAATTCCTTTTTCATCACAATAAGTCATGAAGAGTTGGTTGACAAACTTACCACCTCTATCACTTCTTATCCGTAAAATCGAAAATCCTTTTTCTTTTTCAACCCTTTTTCGAAAAATTTTAAAATGCGAAAAAGTTTGATCTTTATACTCCAAAAAGAAAACCCAAGTGAAATGAGAGAAATTATCAACTAAAACAAAAACATATCTATTTTCATTTAAGCTTTTAGTTTTAGTTGGTCCAAAAAGATCCATATGAATCAATTCTAATGGCCTAGATGATATGATATCCTTGATTGGTTTGAAAGAAGACTTGGTTTGTTTCCCAAGTTGGCACGCACCACAAATGCGGTCTTTTTCAAACTTCAAACAAGGAATACCCTTCACTAATTTCTTAGAATTTATTCTAACAAGGTGATCAAAAGATGCATGGCCTAATCTTCTATGCCATAACCATGAAATCTCATCAAAAGCATTTAAACATTTTGTAGAGCAATCCAAATTAAGCATATCAATAATATAGACATTATTTTCACGAAATCCAGTGAGAATACAATCATTAGTTTTACAATCAAAAATTTTGCAAGAAGATTCATCAAACACAACTTTGAAACCACGATCACATAATTGACTAATACTAAGCAAATTATGTTTAAGCCCATCAACAAGAACTACATTTTCAATTAAAGGAGATGTACCAATCTTAATGTTACCTATACCGATGATGGTGCCCTTGGAGTCATCTCCGAAGGTGACGGTGCCACCTTCAACGTACCTTGATAGGGTTGTGAAATTGTTGATGTCTCATGTCATATGCCTTAAGCAACCACTATCAAGCTACCACCGCTCCTTACGTCTTGGAGTCTTGGTGTGTACCTATATCAAATAATTTAAGGCTTGATTTTGGTACCCAAATTTTCTTGGGTCCTAATGCGTTAGTGTTTCGAACCCAAACAAGATTATTTGTACTATTTATATGATCATAGCAAAATTTAGCTAAATGACCATTCCGGCCACAATAAGTACATTTATAAATTCTTCCATATTTAAAAGCATAATGAGCATGTGATTTATGAGCATGTGATTTATGAGCATGGGGTGTTTTAGCATGATTGACATGTGATGTGTTGGCATAATGAACATGTGGAGTTTTGGCATGAGATGTTTTATCATGTTTAGCATGAGGAGTATGCATATGCTTCTTTGAAAACATTTCTTCTAATTTAGTATTGTTAAAAGCACATTTTTTTAAAATATTTCCCAAATCATTTATTCTAGTTTTTAACATGGAAAACTCATTTTCATCAATTTTAGGATATTTAGCTTTGCAAGCAACTCTATAGGCATCAAAATCTCTTTGTGTTGAAATAAGAATAGAAGATAACTCATCCTTTTCTTTTGAAGAAATAGCAATTTGATTTTTAAGCATTTCATTTTCCTTTTTCAATTTTGAACAATCTTCCTTTTTAGCATCAAAACTTTCTGAAAGTTCAATGAAAGCTTGTAATAACAATTCTTTACTTATTTCACTTTCATCATCAAGTGGTTGGGTAGTTACCTTAGGTGTGTTTGCCATGAAACACACATTTGCCGTGTCGACTTCATCTTTGGATTCACTTTCCGAGTCCCAAGTGGCTTTGTACACCTTCTTTTCAACCAGCTTCTTTTGCTTCAAGGAGGAAGATATCTTTTTCTTGAAATCTGGACAATCGGCCATGATATGTCCGGGTTTCCAACAGTTGTAGCATATGATCTTTTTCTCCTCCTTCCCTTCCCATCACCTTCTATAGTTGAGCTTATTCTTGTGGTACATTCTCTTTACATTTCTCACAAGAAGAGATAGCTCTTCATCATCTTCTTCATCATCATAGTTAGTGGAAGAAGACTTGAAAGCTATAAACTTTTTCTTTTGAGGTACCGCTTCTTCTCTAGCCTTTTTCTCCATCTCATGAGTCTTAAGATTTCCAATAAGACTTATGAGCTCCATCTCGTCTTTGTCATTCAATTCCTTCAAGGTGCTAGCTTTGATTTCCAATGATGAAGGGAGAGCACGAATCACCTTACGCACCTTTTGGTCGTTACTTATTTCATCACCTAGAGAAGCAAGAGCATTTGTGATCTTAGTAAACTTAGTAATCATATCATCAATAGATTCATTTTCTTGCATTTTAAAACTTTCATATTGGGAACGCAAGAGATCTATTTTAGCTCTCTTGACTTGTGATGTTCCCTCATAAGTGACCAATAAGTGTTGCCAAATCTCATAGGCGGATTTGCAATGGATAACCCGTGTTAAGTCATCCTCATTCAAAGCTAAAAGTAGGGCATTTTGAGCCTTCGAATTAGCATCAAATTCCTTGGAGGTAAGTTCGGACCAAGTGTCCTCCTCACCTTCAGGTTTGCTAAATGGTTTGGTCAAAGACTTAGCAACTAGGCTACCTAGAGATTGTAGAAAAATGTTCATCCTAACTTTTCATATGGAAAAGTTGAGTCCATCAAATTTGTGAGGGGTCTTAATGTTATCGGCCATCTTTACTAGTGTATGTATGAAGATATAAAAATAGTGATTAACAAATTATAGGATCTCTCTAAGGATGTGAAGCCAAAAACTAGAGTCCTAACTCTGATACCAATTGAAATCACCTAGAGGGGGGTGAATAGGTGATAATGCTAATCAATGCACAAATTTAAAATGAGATGATGCAACGATCAATCAAAGCAAGATTAGAAGCCGAATACCCCGTGAAGGGCTCTGAACTCCTTCCTCGTGATTCCTCTAAATAAGAGTTTGAGGAGCAATGCAATCTTGTTGTGAGAGTATTGATCGACAATATAAGAATGAATGGAAAGCAAGTAAATAAAACAAGTAAACCAATCGCAAACACAGAGATTTGTTTCGAGGTTCGAGCACCCAGCTCTACGTCCCCGCCTTCACCCAGAAGGATTTTCGATCCACTAAAACTTTCACAAAGGATTACAACCACTAGGGAGTACCCAACTCCTCAATCACACTCCTCTAATCCAGAGGTAGTGGAGCCACAAATACAATAATCTCTTGGTAATCAAAAGACAACAAACTCTCTTTTGAAAAACTTTTCTTTATAAAACCCTAGAGAATAATGTATAAGATTGAAGCTCAAGGTTTGTAAGTGAAAAATAAAACAAAATAGAAGAGAGTTTTGATTCAAAAACTTCAGAGAAAAATCAGAGATTAGATCACAAAAACTGAGAGTAAAAACTTCTTTCAAAAAGACTCAAGTTTGGATTTCTTTTGCAAATGTTGTTGTAAATTCCTCAACCCCATCCACCCCTATTTATAGGATATAGGTAGGGACTAAAGGGTAAACAATAATTTTTATTAATCAAGAAAGATAAGACCCAAAACCAGCCATAAACCTCGTTTGGAGAATAAAACCATGTTTTAAAACAAGTTTAAGAAACTAGCCGTTTGGCTGTTAATACACACACGGTCGACCGGCCCGGTTGACCGGTTTTCAAAATCATTTGACCGTTGGCAGGCCCTGGTCGACCTCCCGGTCGACCGTCCTAAAAACAGAGACTTGGGTGCAGTCAGTCGGCCGAAGCTCGGTCGACCGATATGGGGTCCGGTCGGCCGCCCGGTCGACCGGATAACGTGCACACATACACGCACCCAACGAACAGAACTGCGGTCGACCGCTCGGTCGACCGTTCTGACCTGAACAGAGCCGGTCGACCGTCCGGTCGACCGCAACAGGTCAAAACAGATTACTTTTAGGAAATAGTTTTGAACACATATTAATTTAAAAAAAAATATTTGTCAAGACTTAGTAGACTACAATAAATAGAGTTTGCAAATACTGAAATAGATCTATTAAAATATGTAATCACCTAGAGGGGGGTGAATAGGTGACTAGCTAATCTAATGGTCAATTAATACGGAATTAAAACTTATTTAATGCAAACTAGAACTTCTTGAACTAAGCACCACGTATAACACAAGAGTGTAGCCGGATTCTCCGTGAAGGGCTCTGGACTAACTCCTCAAGATTCCTCTAAATAAGAGTTGAGGTGCCGCGTTGGCTCTCTTGGTTGAATATAAGTGTTAGCAAACAATCCCCAAGCATATAACAATTAAGCACACAATATATCAAGCATATAAAGATAAAGACAATATTAGCATGCAAGATATAAAGACCAGTAAGAGATAGAGAGAGCAATCGCAAACACGGGAGATTTGTTTCGAGGTTCAAGCACACTTGCTCTACGTCCCCGCCTTCAACACTATGAAGGATTTCCACTAAAATCGATCCCATCGGATCACTTGGTGCCGCAACACCTACAAGCTCTTTGGACTCTCTAGTCCCCCTCTTGTTCCCGCAAGAACACACCGCAAGCTCACTAGCTCGCCCAGGCCGCACCTCTACAAAGAGTTCACACAAGAACTCAAAACACCGCGAACCCGCAAGTCCGCCTCCTCAAAGTACAAAGTAGAACTTTGGTGATCACAACACTTTGATCACCTAAATTCCTCTCACAACAAAGATGCCTATCGGTAGATATAGCAATGGATAGCTCAAGTAATTGTGTGAGAAAACTAGGATGGAATGTGTGGAGGAAAACACAAGAAATCACTTTGAAAACACTCTTGATAAACTTCCTTTTTGATTGGAAATATTTGCTCTCAAACAAGTGGAGAAAAACTCTTAATAGAGTAGGAAAAACTATCTTTAAAACTCTCCAAAAATCTTGGCTATAACAGCCCAAGAGAGACCCAATTTATAGGGCTCTCAAAAACTAGCCGTTACAGCCCAGTCAGCAGTTCTGACTACTGTCGATCGACCGGCCCGGTTGACCGTCAACGGTCAGAAATCTGACCGTTGGAGCCTCGGTCGACCGGCCTAGTCAACCATGGCCTGGAACAGAGATCAGAGCTCTCTGCCGGTCGACCGGCTCGGTCGACCGGGGCTTTCCAGAGAGCAGAAGCTCTCTGGCGATCGACCGGGTTGGTCGACCGGCCCTCCAGCCAAACTGGCGTGCACGTTCTGTGCACGTCGGTCGACCGACTCCTAGCTCGATCGACCGGCCTGGTCGACCGACAGAAGCCAGACAGAACTAATTTAGGGATTAAAAAGGTTGTCTTTTTAGCTTAAATAAAATCCCATAAATTTACGAAAAATCTACAAAAATAGGTTCAATATTATACTTTGATAATCAAACATGTTTGAGTAAAATCAAGACATGTTACAAACATTTTGAACTATTTTTATAACTTAGAAATTTTGGCTCAAAACAAAATCTTTATTTTTCCAAAATAGATTTCTCCAAAACTTATTTTTCTAAAACTTTTCCAAATATAGAAACAAGATATTTTAAATACTTTTAAAGCATATAGTATATAAAAATGATCCACTACACATACATGATGAAATATCTATGTTTTTGACATTAAGCTCTAAAATAAGTTTGGTTAAAGACATGTATACTTTGAATTCTAAAAATCAAACCAGTATTTTTCAAAATGAAAATCCTTTTATGAAAACTCATCTAAGTCAAGAGTGTGTGTGTATATGGTATACTTGAGCATTCCACCAACTATTCTATCCTTTACATTTTATCTAAAAATAAAATCTTAATGAAAACAAACCTAGACTCAAGTCTTGATCTTGAAGGTCTTCACTTGAAGTCTTCTTCTCCTCTTGACCTGGTCCAAACTTGATCCAACGAGCTAGACTCCTCTTGAGTACTTGATATGGTCTTGATGTACAAGCTCTTGAATCAAACCGTGCTAGCTCCAAAACTTGACTTTAAATTCTTTGTTGAAGCTAAACACCAACTAAGATCTTGATCATAAATCTGAGACTAATTAAACACAAGATCATTAGTACAATAACTACATGAGTTGATCATCATCAAAACTAGAGTGATGGGCCTTTGGGCCAACAAAATATTTTATACAAGAGACAAAAATAATCTTTTGAAAAACATGTGCAATTTTGTGTGTGTGGGGAATTTGAGCTTCAACACTATATACTATCCTTTAACAGACTAAAATATAAAAACTATAAAGAAAAAAGTCTCTGAACCACGTTGCCGACTAGATCCTCCTCTCCTATAAAAGAGTTCTCTTGCGCCATCAACCTATCAACATGTTTTTAGCGCCATAAACCTTGCAATATGCTTAAAGCCATCAAGACTTGTAACAAACCTGAAATTCATTCTAAAACAACTTATTAGTACCAAATAGCTTCTATATGTTTTGTTATCATCAAAACTTATACAAATAGACACTGTAACCTTTTGGGCCAACAGATAATTGCCTTCAAATCTACTCCCACCATCTTCGATGATGATGAAGAAGAAGAAAATGATGAAGATCTTTCCCTTCTTGCAAGAAATGTATGGAGGATGTAGAACAAGGTAAAAATCAACAATAAGAGATGATGGTAAGGAAAGGAGGAAAAGAAAATCATCTGTTTCAACTGTCAGAAACCCGGACATATCATTGCTGAATATCCAGATATCAAAAATAAGCCATCTTCCTTAAACAAGCCAAAGAAGCTATTTAAGAAGAAAGCTCCCAAAGCTACATAGGATTTAGAAAGTGAATCCGAAGAGGAGGTGGATACAACAAATGTGTATTTCATGGCAAATGATAACCCACCTAAGGTGACTTCTGAACTATCCCTTGATGATAGTGATTTAACTATGGATAAATTATGAGATGCATTTGTAGAACTTTCAAATAATTATGATTTTCTAAAGAAGAAATTGAAATACACCTAGAGGGGGTGAATAGGTGTACTAGCAAATCTAAAAACAAATGATGTAGAATTTAAAATATAGTTGCAACACACTATGTGTAACCAAGAGTGAGCCCGAATTTTCCGTGAAGGTCTTTGGAACTACTCCTCGAGATTCCTCTAAATTAAGAGTTGAGGTGCTATATGAAGCTCTCTTGGTTCAACACAAGTATGTGCACACAACTAATACCAAGCATGTATGTAATATGAACAATATAAAGTAATGCAAGATATAAGAGAGATAGAGCTGAGAGATAGTGGATCAAACACAAACAATAATATTTCGAGGTTTGAGCCATTGCTCTACGTACCCGCCTTCACACAGAAGGATTTTTACAGGGTCTACAAAGGGACCTCCATTGAGGAATTACAACTCTACACTTAGAGTATACTACTCCTCTCTCAAACACAATCACCTCTACACAAGAGGGATAGGCATAAAGCCAAAACTCAAACACAATCACCTCTACACAAGAGGGATACACCTCTACAAAAGAGGGATAGACATAAAGCCAAAGTTCAAACACAATCATCTCTACACAAGAGGGATAGGCACAAAGTCAATGTAAAGAAAAGATTACAATCTTGGTGATCCAATTATCACAAACAACACTTGGTGATCACAATAGACCACAAACAATTTTTCTCACAAAAATAAGATCCTATGGACAGGATTAGAGATGATAGCTCAAGTGTAAGAAAAATAAAGTGATTGAAAAAGAAAATAATAAAGAAAAACACTTAGGAAAAACACTAAATAAATTTGTAAAGACAGATCAAAATTAATTTCCCAAAGACTCTATTTTCTTTAATTTTTTCAACACTTTTAAAACAAATAAAAGATAAACATTTTAGGCACAAAAACTTCTTTTAAACTTACTGCAAATCGCTAAGCAAGAATAGCTCTCTAAAATCTTGGTGAAAACAGATTGAGAGAACCCCATTTATAGGCTCTCAGAATTATAGCCGTTGGGGTCCAGAAAAGGTCATTTTTTACCTTCTAGTCGACCGCCCGGTCAACTGGCCAACAGTCATGTTTCTGACCGTTGAGCCACCGGTCGACCGCCCGATCGACTGCCCCAGGCAAAACTCGCCTACCGGTCGACCGTCTGGTCGAACGAGCACTCAACCTGTCGGTCGACCGCCCGGTCGACCGAGCACTCAACCTGTCGGTTGACCTCCCTCTACCCAAGAGTTGGGTAGTTACAGTCGGTCGACCGCCCGGTCGAGCGGCCTTATAGGCAAGGCCTCGTGCACGTCCTTGTGCACATCGATCGACCGACCGGTCGACGAGCTATGGTTCGGTCAACTGGCGTCGACCGCCACAGGTTCAGGCTAGGGATAATAGGCTATGAAACTTGGTCTTTTTAATACCTATGAAATCCCATAAAATCTCATAAATTTCAAAAAAATAAGTTCTTATAAATATTTTGAAATCCAAATATGAATGATCAAAAATCAACACATATTACACACGAGTTGAACTATTTTTTTGATATAAAAATTTAGCCTTAAACAGAAACTGACATTTTTCAAAATCAAACTTCAATCTGAAAAACAATTTTTTCAAAACTTTTTCAAATACAAAAATAAGATATTTTAAACACTTTTGAAGCATAGAGTGTATGGATATAATCCAATACACATATGAAGGATATATCTATATTTTTGACATTAAATCCAAAATAAGTTTTGTTAATTGTAAAGCTCTAAACACATGAAATAGAATCATCAAAATAAGTTTTTCTAAATATATGAAACATAAATGTATATAGATGAAATCTAGTATACATTAAATCATGTAAAATTGTTTTGATTCTACCTATTCATGACAACCATATATATTGTTGGCCCAAGGTTACAATCACCCGTTTTTAGTGTGTTTTGATGATTACAAAACATATATAGTTATTTGTACTAATCATGTTTGTTGTTTTAGTGTGTTTCAGGGTTCTAATGAAACTAGAAGTTTTCTTCCCTAAAGGAAGGTGTTTTGACTCAAGTCACCTCAATTCGGGCTCAAGTATTCAACTTGCAAGATTATATGGAGAAGCCCACTTGAAGAACTTTTAGTCCTTTAGAACAAATGTAAGAAATAGTTTGTTAAAGTTTGAGTTTTGAAAAATTGGCTCTAGGGATACACACACACATATTTTTATACAAGTTTTCATGTTTAGCTTTTATCCTTAAGTTTCATGCCTTGGTATATATACATGACTCCAACTTTTTATAAAATGAATATCATGTTTAAATCATGTATGTATACTCTTTCTAGCATGATTTACAATACTTCAAAATGTTTTACAAAAAATTCCAAGTTCTGTTTCTTGTTGTTTTTCTGTTTCAGGCAAGACCGGCCGACCGGACCGGTCGACCGGAGCTTGTATCCAGGATGTGCACGCTTGTGCATGTCTGTCGGCCGACCGTTGGGTCGACCGACTGAAAGCAGTTTGCTCTCGGGTTTTCTGGGTCGACCGCCCGGTCGACCGCCTTCAGAAAACTGTGTTTCATTTTAGAGGACGGTCGACCGGACGGTCGACCCGAGCCCAACGGCTTCTTGCCAGCAGGGCGGACGGCCGACCGGACCGGTCGACCGCCAGGCCTGCAAAGCCCCAACGGCTCTTTCCTCTTTGGTGCATCTGAAATCTGTTTTATAAATCTGTTTTTGGCAGACTTTTTCTGAGTTTTTGGAGATCTTTTCCAGATCAAATAAGCTTAAAATAAATTGATTTTAACCCTTTCCTCTCCCTATAAATAGAGGAGAATAGTCTCTTGCAAAATATCAAGAAAAATCCTTAAGTTTTCAAAGTTTTAAAAAGAGAAGAAAAGTGTTTAAAGCTCTCCATTTTCCCATTCATTCTTGAGCTTGTTTTCTGTTGTGTTTTCTAGCAAAAATCATTCTACAACTGAGTTTTTCTCACTACACTTCTTAGAGCCAAAATTCCCTACTCAATCTATAAGGAAGTTGTAAAGAGAGAAGTGTTTGTAAAGAGTTTGTGATCCTTTTAGAGATCACTTGGCTACTTGTTACTCTTTGTTCATCTTGTGGAGACACCTCTTCGGTAGAGGTTCTTGTAAGTGGTGGAGCTCGGTGCTCCGGTCTTTAGTAGACCTTGTAAGCATCCTCGGTGGATAGTGGAAACCCTTCACGGAGGTGAAGGCGGGGAGTAGAGCGGTGGCTCGAACCTCGAAACAAATACTTGTGTTTGCGATTGTCTTTTGCTCTTGCTCTCTATTTCGCTTTACCTTCAATTGCTATCCTTTACTCATTATTTCTAGTTTGTGATATTGCTTTCATTACTTGTGATATATCTTGTGTGCACATCATCATTGCATATTATTCATTTCTTGATATATTGTCGATCATAACTCATACAACAAGATTGCAATACGCACCTCCAACTCTTATTTAGAGGAATCACGAGGAAGGAGTTCAGAACCTTCACCGGGTATTCGGCTCTTAGTCTTGTTTTGAGTGATCGTTGCATCATTCTTTCATAATTGTTTAAAAAGATTGTTAGATTAGCATTTACACCTATTCACCCCCCTCTAGGTGTTTTTCATATATATATCTATATTTGAAATCTAAAACTGGTTAAACTGAAAATCAAATATATTGAACTTTTTGTGTGTGTGTGTGTGAACTTGAGCATATTGATCGGGTCGGAACCAAGCACTTGAAAATGTGTGTTTTATGAAATTAGTATAATTATGTGTGTGTGTGTGCTATTGTTCCCTCGATACTTTCATTATAGTATTGGCTCAACGGGTCGAATCCACAGGGACGGGAGGCGATAGAAGCATTAACAGTCCTTATTCACGTCGCATGTTAACAAGTTCTTCTTTGTTAAAGAATTAGAAAAGAAAAAGAAAAAAAATCCAAAAGTGATAAGTGAGAAGGCGATAAAAACGCGAAGTGAAAACAAATGAGAAGTGGTTGTGAATTGGTAAAACAAAACAAGAAAATGGAATTGAAGTGAAAAGTGACGTGATGTAGGAAGTGATTTGGAAAATAAAAATAGAAAAGAACTTATAGTGAAGAAGGTGGAAACAATGATGAACTAAGAAGGTTGTGAAGATATCGATAGGAAAATGATAAAAATTTTTGAAGATTTTTAAAACAAAGTAAAAAGAATGAGAAAAGTTATGAAAGAAAACTCATGGCTACTAACTACAATTGCTCCATGATCGGCAAAAAGCAAGCACTAAAATAAGAGAAGGAAGTGTGGGTTGATGTTACTGCTTTTGCGATTCTTCCGTAGTAGTGAAGTGGCTATACGGGTCGTATCCACAAGGAGGGAGAGTGATGAAAGCTTGATGCGGCTTCAAAGTTCAAGAAGAAAGAAAGTTCTTTATTTCCAAATAAAGAATTGAAAAGTGAAAACAAGTTGTTTGAAGAATTGTTGGAAAATATTTTGGTGGTTTATAAAAGTGGATTTTTTTCTTAGTTGTAAAAATGCATGGCTAACTTTCTAATAAGTGCTCCCACTAATTTCTAACTTTTTGAAGATAGCCTCATGATGGATCATAGGCGAACATAACCCTTGTGCATTGGAACTATTCACGTGGAAATCGAGTGAAAGTTCATCCTAAAACTTATTTTACATGGCAAAAACTTGGACATTCCCTTATCAAGATCCGATAGAAGGCGAGAATAAGGGAAGACTCGAGTGCACTATTGGTATCGGCAAAGTTAAAAGGAAAAGTCTCTAACTTACAATAACAAGTAAAGTACACAACCCATAGATCATCAAAAACTCATTAAGCATGAAGTATAAGAAAGTGAATACTTGTAGGTAAATTAGAGTTAGAATCCTCGTCTTAAGATGCCATAGCTCTTGTTGCACAAGGCTTGTTTGACACTATTGACTCATTTGGGTTATCAATCAAGTGTTAGAAATTAGTGGGTTAGTAGTTAGTTAGCCGTGCTAAGGAAAAGTTAGTTAGCCATAAAAGTAAAAGAAACAATAAAGGAAAAGAAGTTGAGAGGAAGGGAGTTACACTACAATAAAAAACAACAAAAGAAAGAAGAAAAGAGAAATGAGTTTACACTATAACAAGGAGGTAAAAGCAAATGAAAGCACAAGTAAATTGAAAGAAGGAAGAGAAGTAGTACTTGTATTAGCTTGTCACCCTTCAAATACAACACTTACACACTCTCTCTCTTTCACTCTAATGGCTAAAACTAAAACTAGAAAAAGCAAACTAAGCAACTACAATTCCTAGCAACAAAACACAAAAATACAACTCTATTCTCTGGATCTGCTTCAACTGAAGACCCCTGGGGGTATTTATAGGCACCAGGGAAAAGGGGGCCACGTGGGTGACCCGTGGCCCGAAGCGCAGGCGCGCGCGCCCAAAGGGCCGCGTTTCCGTGGCCCTGCCAGGGCGACGCGCGCCTGGCTTCGGGCAGAGCGTCGCCCAGTCTGTCTTCTGACGCCTTGATCTTCTGGATTTGCGATTTGATGTCCGGGGCTGACAAAATCTTCACTCTAAAGTCAATGACTACTTGGTAGGCTTTTAATCACCAATTAAATGGTGATTTAGGTCTTCTTCTTCATTTGCACACCATGGACCTAGGATCAAGCAAGAAGGTTTTATTAGCAAAATTTTACATGAAATAAATATGAGAATGTGATGAAAATTATACAAAATTAGAGACTAATCACACCCCCACACTTATCTTTTTGCTCGTCCCAAGTAAAACAAAAAATAAGAAAATTATTATACCACTTTCGCAGGTGACGCGATTGCACTGAGCATGTGCAACAAGCCTTTAAACCTCTAGGTTTCCCCTAGAGGAGGAGTGTTGTCTCCTGAGGGTTTTCAGCGGATTGCACCCACAAAATCTAGTAAGTAAAGAAAAGTAGTTAGTTGTTAGAAAAAATTTTGTTATGAAAAAGAATTTTCAATCATCTAAGTAAAAATGACCGAATGATGTAAGAATTAGGTTTAACCCTCATAAGTCCTCTTATACTTTAGCCTTCATAAAGGAAGAAACTATGATTTTTCTTTAAATTTAGAAAGGAACTTGTACTTCTAACTCATTTTTTTATTTTGCTTTAGATAGATATGCATAATGTGTAAGTGTGATGTGCTTGGGATTTTTCAACTCAACTTTGAATATCATTTAATGTTATTAATATTTACTTATTATTCTTGGTTCCATTAGGCTTTCTACTACACTTATGTAACACATATGAAATCAATGACTCCCAAACCAGATGGTCATAGTGTAAGTTCACCTAGAGGGGGGGTGAATAGGTGATGGCTAATCTAACAGTCACTTAATGCCAAATAATGCGGAATTAAAGCTATTATGACCTTAACAAAACTCTTACACTAAACACCACGTATAACACAAGAGTGTTGCCGAATTCCCCGTGAAGGGCTCTGGACAAACTCCTCTAGATTCCCCTTGATAAGGGTTGAGGTGCCGCGTTGGCTCTCTTGGTTAAATACAAGTGTTAGCAAACAACCCAAGCATGTATATCAATGAGCACAAATGAATATATCAAGCATGTAAAGATAGACAATAAAAGTATGCAAGATATAAAGGAGATAGAGAGAGAATGAGCAATCGCAAACACAAGGGTATGTTTCGAGGTTCGAGCACACTTGCTCTACATCCCCGCCTTCGACACACGAAGGATTTCCACTATGCAAGATCCCAATGGATCTCTCCCCGGTGCCGCAACACCTACAAACCCTCGGACTCCCTAGTCCCGTACACACGCAAGCCCCACAAGCTTGCCGAGGCCGCACCTCAAACCAAGAGTTCACAACCGAACTCTAAACCACCGCGAGCACACTTGCCCGCCTCCTCAAAGGAACAAGAATGAAATCTCTTGGTGATCTAAACACTTTGATCACCAATAAAAACTCTCACTACAACACTCCTATAGGATGAGTATGTCTATGAATTGCTCAAGTGTTTGTGTGAGAAAAACTAGGAAGAGAATGGTGGAGGAAAACTCAAAGAATCACTTTTAAATCACTCTTGATAAACTCTCCTTTTGATTGGAAATATTTGCTCTCAAATATGTGGAGAAAACCTTAAAAAGGATCAGAAAAACTGGCTTGAAAGCTCTCCTAAAATCATGGATAAAAACAATGACCAAACCCCCAAATTTATAGGCTGTCAAAAACTAGCCGTTGGGGTCTGTCAGACCTGCCGGTCGACCGTCCGGTCGACCGCCAACGGGCAAAAATCCGACCGTTGGAACCTCCGGTCGATCGCCCGGTCGACCCAAAAGAACAGAGAGCACTGCTCTCAGTTCCGGTCGACTGGGTCGGCAGACTGGCCATCTGCCAGGTCAAGGCGTGCACCTCGTGCACGTCGGTCGACCGAGTCGGTCGACCGACTTCAGCCCTAGTCGACTTGATAGGTCGACTAGTCGACTTGGCTGAAGCCTGGAACAGAAAATCTAGGATTAAAACTTGGTTTTTTGGCTCACATAAAAATCCCATAAAATACATAAAAATCTCCAAAAATAGTTTTACCAATATACTTTGATAAACAAACATGCTTGCACAAAATCAAGGCATGTTATAAAATATTTGGACTATTTTTGTAAGTTGGAAATATTGGCTCAATTGAAAACTTGTATTTTTCTAAAACTTGTTTTCCAAACTTCTTCATGATACAAAAACAAGATATTTTGAATTCATTAAAGCATAGTGTGTATGGATATGATCCACTACACAATTAAGATGAAATATCTATGTTTTTGGCATTAAGCTCTAAATATGGTTTTGGATAAAAGACATGCATATAAGAAATTCCAAAAACCAAAAAGTATTTTTCCAAAATGAAAGTCTTTTCTAAATCTGAAAATTCTTTTATGAAAAGACAACTAAATCAAGAGTGTGTGTGTGATATATGTTTGAGCAATCCACCAACTATTCTATCCTTTACATTTTATCTAAAAATAAAATTTTATACCTAGACACAAGTCTCGATCTTGAAGTCTTCCCTTGAAGTCTTCTCATCTTCTTGACTTGGTCCAAACACGAACCAACGAGCTCAACTTTTGATGTGGTCTTGATGCATAGGCTCGTGAATCAACCGGTGCTAACTCTAAAACTTGACTTTAAATCCTTTGTTGAAGCTCCACACCTACTAAGATCTTGATAACAAATCTGTCACTAATTAAATACAAGATCATTAGTACTATAACTACATGAGTTAATCATCATCAAAACTAGAGTGATGGGCCTTTGGGCCAACAATCTCCCCCTTTTTGATGATGACAAAACTCATGAAGTTATATATGCATGGATTAAAGTAAAGCTTCAAGGAAGCTCCCCCTTAACTCATGCATAACACAAAATAATAAATATATGCAATAAAGCTCACAAACATGTATGCAAATGAATGGAGATAAAACAAAATAAATCTTTTTCTCCTATTTGCAAAACAAAACATATATGCATAAACATAAATATTACTCAACATGCATATAACTCTCAAATTCTTCTCCCCTTTTTGTCAATCATCAACAAAGGGGTTGAAGTAAAAACAAAACAAATTTTTTTCTCCCCCTTTTTGTTCGAAACAAAGAACCAATGAAGGGGTAAAACAAATCAATCAAGAGAGGTTATATGCGATATACATTCATGAAGAGGAAGACGCTAAGTTAGCTTCCCTACACATATGTATTACATGAAGAAGGGATGACAAGCCCCAATTCACATAACACATATTATGTAATGCATAAGAGGAGATGTGAAGCTCCCCCTACACACGTGTACCACATAAAGAAGAGTGGTCAAGCTCCTCAATATATAATACACTCAACATGAATCTATATGTAGAAGAGATGTTAAGCTCTCCTTGCATATAGGCAATACAAATCAAAAATTTTGAATTTTTCTTATCAAACAAAATTTTGAATTCTCCCAATAAAACAAATTTAGAATTTTTGATATCAATTTTGAAAATGATCAATTGTAAAATAGTGATCAATAAATGAGTAAAGTAATGATCAACCATATTGATACCAATTTAAAAACAAATGCATAAGCTTGTAAAATAAGATTGGAATTAAACTTAGCATAAACCAACTTTGTGCTTTAAAAATGTAAATCAAGTTTAGCTTAAGCACAAAACAAATCATATATATGTATAAAAAATGAGTATACCAATAGAAATTGATACATACATATATAAGAAAACAAAATATGAGTATATACAAAAATAGAGTCAAATTGATACCAATTGAAAATATCCAATGATACCAATTGAAAATTAAGCTTAAGTGTATATATCATATAATCTACCACATGAAGAACTCGAAATAGTTAAATGAAAATATTTGAAAACTAGTACGGAATCCTTCAATCAAGGAATAAAAAATAAAAATGGCAATAAAGCTTAATATTCCTTTAAAAGAGACAATATGAAAATCATCATAAATTTTTTCATTTTTTTTAAAAATATTTCAAGGTATATGTATGTTTTGACAAAACAAGAAGTATACATACATATCCCTAAACGCAATTGAGTCCATATATATAGATTTGCATGAAAGGCAAATGACTCAAGAGGTATCCATGTATATCTTAAAGTTTGGCAAAATAAACATACACATGAAATGAAAGCACATGATCATAACACAAATCCAAAATGGGAATACAAGTTTAAAAATGTAGGATTATCAAAACTAGGCTATACTAGCACACCAAATAGGCACAAATAAGATATCAAACCCAACCATATATAGATTTATTTGTGACCCATAATATGTACAAGTATAAATCCTAGTGTTGACAAAAAAAACTATCATTTAAACTAATATTCAATTCATGAAGCATCAAATCTTGAGAATACAAAAGAATTTGTCCATAAGATTAAAAAAAATAAGATCATGTGTATATCTTATAAACTAATTGAAGAATAAATAACTAGTATAAAATAGTTTTTGAATAACTAGTTAAAGATCCTTCAAATACATCAAATCATATGTTTTTCATAAAACATAACTAAGTACATAAAAATTTAATCACTCATGGACTATAAAGCTCAAAATGATCATGAAACTAAGTCATGAAATAATAAATGAAGATGTGAGTGTTAAAAGATCATGTAAATAGCATTTTTATGAAAATAGTCATTTAAGCTCAAAAAGATCATAAGTCACATTTTAATAATGAAAAATCATTTTTCATTAAAACACTAATCTTCATGGTATATGTATGATTTATCTAAAACTAACAATACACATACATATCCCAAACATAAAAGAGTCTATCAAATGTATTTGCATGAAGGCAAGAGACTCACGGGTAAACATGTATATTTATTAGACTTGAATTAAAAAATACATATACATGAAGTAAAGCATAAAAATTGGCAAAGCATGTATAAATGAGAGAATCATCAAAACTAGCCTATACATGTGCATATAGTGGGTACAAATGAGCATGAAGTGCAAATATATATAAATCAAATGTAACTCACTATTTGTACATGAATAATACAAGTTTTGATAAAAACTACATCTAAGCATGTTTTTACCACATATAGCACATAAAAATACAAAACATGAACATGCTATAAGTAAAAAGCATGTACATAAAAAGAAGGAGTTTAGAGATTGTTACCAACTCCAAAGCTCCAAGCATGATGGTCTTTCTCACCAAAACCTCCTTGATAGCGATGCATCAATAAGTGTGTCCATCATATCCATTTGCATCCACCATCAAGGCACCAAGTCTCTCACGTCTTGAGGGATCCCTCACCTACATCAAAAATATGGGGTGGGGGTTTTGGTACCCATATTTTCTTGGGTCCTTTGGGGTTAGTCTTGTTAGGAACCCAAAAATTTTTATTTGTAAAAATAAAATGATGCAACTTGTCATAACAAAATTTTGCTAAATGGCCTTTGCGGCCACAATGTGTATATGTGTACACCTTAGTATACTTATGTGTGTGTGAATGATCATGGTGTGCAACATAAGCATATGCATGATGGGTATGATGTGCATGAACATGTGGAGTTTATTTCTTTGAAAACATTGACTCCAATCTAGTATGGTTGAATGCACAAGAGTTCAAAGTTGAACACAAATTATTAATTTTATCTTTCAAAACATTAATTTCACTAGTGGTGGCATGTAAAGCATGGTGAGATATAAAATCATTTTTCTTTTTCTTTTTCGAAACAAATTCTTTTTCTTTTTCACAAAATTTTCTTTTTAAAGAATTATTTTCTTGAAAAACAACTTCCTTTTGTTTTTTCACCAAATCAATTTTATTTTTCAAACTTGTGTTTCCTTCACAAAGATCATTCAATTTAGATATGAGGGAAACATTTTCATTTTTCAAATCATCTTTTTCTTTTTCAATACATGCAACCTTATTTCTAAATGAATCATTTTCTTTTAGCATGCAATCAAAATTCTTTTTCAAAATTTTATTTTCTTTCTTAATCATGTCATATTTCTCAAGCAATTGTTGACAAAAAGAAGTGAGCTCATCATATGACATGTTATCATTCTCCTCGGATTCGGTAGTTACCTTAAGGGGGTTATCCCCTTGGACCATATAGCACTTGTTGGAGGTGTCGCTTCCAACATCCGAATCGCTCCCGGCATAATATAGATCCTTTTCGCCAAGGGAGGTGATGATGTTCCATGCTACAAAAGCCGATTCAATATTAGAAACCCTAGATAAATAATCATTATTTAGGGTACTCTTCAAAGCATTTAGGGCTTTTGCATTAGCCTCAAAATTCTTACCATCTAAACAATATGCATTATTAGTAGTGGCAAGATAAACATGAATGCCTAGGGCCTTGAGGTACAAGGACATCTTAACCTTCCAAATGTGGATGTTAAGAATGTCAAAAGTGGGTGGTGACATGAAGTCCATGGTGTGTGTACAAAATATTGTGATTAGCCTAAAAGTAGGATCTTTAACTCAAGGTTGTTAGACCCAAATCAAGAGCACTAGCTCTGATACCAATTGTAAGTTCACCTAGAGGGGGGGTGAATAGGTGATGGCTAATCTAATGGTCACTTAATGCCAAATAATGCGGAATTAAAGCTATTATGACCTAAATAAAACTCTTACACTAAACACCACGTATAACACAAGAGTGTTGCCGAATTCCCCGTGAAGGGCTCTGGACAAACTCCTCTAGATTCCCTTTGATAAGGGTTGAGGTGCCGCGTTGGCTCTCTTGGTTAAATACAAGTGTTAGCAAACAACCCAAGCATGTATATCAATGAGCACAAATGAATATATCAAGCATGTAAAGATAGACAATAAAAGTATGCAAGATATAAAGGAGATAGAGAGAGAGAATGAGCAATCGCAAACACAAGGGTATGTTTCGAGGTTCGAGCACACTTGCTCTACATCCCGCCTTCGACACACGAAGGATTTCCACTATGCAAGATCCCAATGGATCTCTCTCCGGTGCCGCAACACCTACAAACCCTCGGACTCCCTAGTTCCGTACACATGCAAGCCCCACAAGCTTGCCGAGGCCGCACCTCAAACCAAGAGTTCACAACCGAACTCTAAACCACCGCGAGCACACTTGCTCGCCTCCTCAAAGGAACAAGAATGAAATCTCTTGGTGATCTAAACACTTTGATCGCTAATAAAAACTCTCACTACAACACTCCTATAGGATGAGTATGTCTATGAATTGCTCAAGCGTTTGTGTGAGAAAAACTAGAAGAGAATGGTGGAGGAAAACTCAAAGAATCACTTTTAAATCACTCTTGATAAACTCTCCTTTTGATTGGAAATATTTGCTCTCAAATATGTGGAGAAAACCTTTTAAAAGGATCAGAAAAACTGGCTTGAAAGCTCTCCTAAAATCTTGGAGAAAAACAATGACCAAACCCCCAAATTTATAGGCTGTCAAAAACTAGCCGTTGGGGTCTGTCAGACCTGCCGGTCGACCGCCAACGGGCAAAAATCCAACCGTTGGAGCCTCCGGTCGACTGCCCGGTCGACCCAAAAGAACAGAGAGCACTGCTCTCAGTTCCGGTCGACTGGGTCGGCAGACCGGCCATCTGCCAGGTCAAGGCGTGCACCTCGTGCACGTCGGTCGACCGAGTCGGTCGACCGACTTCAGCCCTAGTCGACTTGATAGGTCGACTAGTCGACTTGGCTGAAGCCTGGAACAGAAAATCTGGGATTAAAACTTGGTTTTTTGGCTCACATAAAAATCCCATAAAATACATAAAAATCCACAAAAATAGTTTTACCAATATACTTTGATAAACAAACATGCTTGCACAAAATCAAGGCATGTAATAAAAGATTTGGACTATTTTTGTAAGTTGGAAATATTGGCTCAATTGAAAACTTGTATTTTTCTAAAACTTTTTTCCAAACTTCTTCATGATACAAAAACAAGATATTTTGAATTCATTAAAGCATAGTGTGTATGAATATGATCCACTACACAATTAAGATGAAATATCTATGTTTTTGGCATTAAGCTCTAAATATGGTTTTGGATAAAAGACATGCATATAAGAAATTCCAAAAACCAAAAAGTTTTTTTTCAAAATGAAAGTCTTTTCTAAATCAGAAAATTCTTTTATGAAAAGACAACTAAATCAAGAGTGTGTGTGTGATATATGTTTGAGCAATCCACCAACTATTCTATCCTTTACATTTGATCTTGAAGTCTTCCCTTGAAGTCTTCTCATCTTCTTGACTTGGTCCAAACACGATCCAACGAGCTCAACTTTTGATGTGGTCTTGATGCATAGGCTCGTGAATCAACCGGTGCTAGCTCCAAAACTTGACTTTAAATCCTTTGTTGAAGCTCCACACCTACTAAGATCTTGATAACAAATCTGTCACTAATTAAATACAAGATCATTAGTACTATAACTACATGAGTTAATCATCATCAAAACTAGAGTGATGGGCCTTTGGGGCCAACAATCTCCCCCTTTTTGATGATGACAAAACTCATGAAGTTATATATGCATGGATTAAAGTAAAGCTTCAAGGAAGCTCCCCCTTAACTCATGCATAACACAAAATAATAAATATATGCAATAAAGCTCACAAACATGTATGCAAATGAATGGAGATAAAAAAATAAATCTTTTTCTCTTATTTGCAAACCAAAATATATATGCATAAACATAAATATTACTCAACATGCATATAACTCTCAAATTCTTCTCCCCCTTTTTGTCAATCATCAACAAAGGGGTTGAAGTAAAAACAAAACAAATTTTTTGATGATGACAAAACTCATGAAGTTATATATGCATGGATTAAAGTAAAGCTTCAAGGAAGCTCCCCCTTAACTCATGCATAACACAAAATAATAAATATATGCAATAAAGCTCACAAACATGTATGCAAATGAATGGAGATAAAACAAAATAAATCTTTTTCTCCTATTTGCAAAACAAAACATATATGCATAAACATAAATATTACTCAACATGCATATAACTCTCAAATTCTTTTCCCCCTTTTTGTCAATCATCAACAAAAGGGTTGAAGTAAAAACAAAACAAATTTTTTTCTCCCCCTTTTTGTTCGAAATAAAGAACCAATGAAGGGGTAAAACAAATCAATCAAGAGAGGTTATATGCGATATACATTCATGAAGAGGAAGACGCTAAGTTAGCTTCCCTACACATATGTATTACATGAAGAAGGGATGACAAGCCCCAATTCACATAACACATATTATGTAATGCATAAGAGGAGATGTGAAGCTCCCCCTACACACGTGTACCACATAAAGAAGAGTGGTCAAGCTCCTCAATATATAATACACTCAACATGAATCTATATGTAGAAGAGATGTTAAGCTCTCCTTGCATATAGGCAATACAAATCAAAAATTTTGAATTTTTCTTATCAAACAAAATTTTGAATTCTCCCAATAAAACAAATTTTGAATTTTTGATATCAATTTTGAAAATGATCAATTGTAAAATAGTGATCAATAAATGAGTAAAGTAATGATCAACCATATTGATACCAATTTAAAAACAAATGCATAAGCTTGTAAAATAAGATTGAAATTAAACTTAGCATAAACCAACTTTGTGCTTTAAAAATGTAAATCAAGTTTAGCTTAAGCACAAAACAAATCATATATATGTATAAAAAATGAGTATACCAATAGAAATTGATACATACATATATAAGAAAATAAAATATGAGTATATACAAAAATAGAGTCAAATTGATACCAATTGAAAATATCCAATGATACCAATTGAAAATTAAGCTTAAGTGTATATATCATATAATCTACCACATGAAGAACTCGAACTAGTTAAATGAAAATGTTTGAAAACTAGTACGGAATCCTTCAATCAAGGAATAAAAAATAAAAATGGCAATATAGCTTAATATTCCTTTAAAAGAGACAATATGAAAATCATCATAAATTTTTTCATTTTTTTAAAAAATATTTCAAGGTATATGTATGTTTTGACAACACAAGAATATACATACATATCCCTAAACACAATTGAGTCCATATATATAGATTTGCATGAAAGGCAAATGACTCAAGAGGTATCCATGTATATCTTAAAGTTTGGCAAAATAAACATATACATGAAATGAAAGCACATGATCATAACACAAATCCAAAATGGGAATACAAGTTTAAAAATGTAGGATTATCAAAACTAGGCTATACTAGCACACAAATAGGCACAAATAAGATATCAAACCCAACCATATATAGATTTTTTTGTGACCCATAATATGTACAAGTATAAATCCTAGTGTTGACAAAAAAAACTATCATTTAAACTAATATTCAATTCATGAAGCATCAAATCTTGAGAATACAAAAGAATTTGTCCATAAGATTAAAAAAAAAAGATCATGTGTATATCTTATAAACTAATTGAAGAATAAATAACTAGTATAAAATAGTTTTTGAATAACTAGTTAAAGATCCTTCAAATACATCAAATCATATGTTTTTCATAAAACATAACTAAGTACATAAAAATTTAATCACTCATGGACTATAAAGCTCAAAATGATCATGAAACTAAGTCATGAAATAATAAATGAAGATGTGAGTGTTAAAAGATCATGTAAATAGCATTTTTATGAAAATAGTCATTTAAGCTCAAAAAGATCATAAGTCACATTTTAATAATGAAAAATCATTTTTCATTAAAACACTAATCTTCATGGTATATGTATGATTTATCCAAAACTAACAATACACATACATATCCCAAACATAAAAGAGTCTATCAAATGTATTTGCATGAAGGCAAGAGACTCACGGGTAAACATGTATATTTATTAGACTTGAATTAAAAAATATATATACATGAAGTAAAGCATAAAAATTGGCAAAGCATGTATAAATGAGAGAATCATCAAAACTAGTCTATACATGTGCATATAGTGGGTACAAATGACCATGAAGTGCAAATATATATAAATCAAATGTAACTCACTATTTGTACATGAATAATACAAGTTTTGATAAAAACTACATCTAAGCATGTTTTTACCACATGAAGCACATAAAAATACAAAACATGAACATGCTATAAGTAAAAAGCATGTATATAAAAAGAAGGAGTTTAGAGATTGTTACCAACTCCAAAACTTTAAGCATGGTGGTCTTTCCCACCAAAACCTCCTTGATAGCGATGCATCAATAAATGTGTCCATCATATTCATTTGCATCCACCATCAAGGCACCAAGTCTCTCACGTCTTGAGAGATCCCTCACCTACATCAAAAATATGGGGTAGGGGTTTTGGTACCCATATTTTCTTGGGTCCTTTGGGGTTAGTCTTGTAAGGAACCCAAAAATTTTTATTTGCAAAAATAAAATGATGTAACTTGTCATAACAAAATTTTGCTAAATGGCCTTTGCGGCCACAATGTGTACATGTGTACACCTTAGTATGCTTATGTGTGTGTGAATGATCATGGTGTGCAACATAAGCATATGCATGATGGGTATGATGTGCATGAACATGTGGAGTTTGTTTCTTTGAAAACGTTGACTCCAATCTAGTATGGTTGAATGCACAAGAGTTCAAAGTTGAACTCAAATTATTAATTTTATCTTTCAAAACATTAATCTCACTAGTGGTGGCATGTAAAGCATGGTGAGATATAAAATCATTTTTCTTTTTCTTTTTCGAAACAAATTCTTTTTCTTTTTCACAAATTTTTCTTTTTAAAGAATTATTTTCTTGAAAAACAACTTCCTTTTGTTTTCCACCAAATCAATTTTATTTTTCAAACTTGTGTTTCCTTCACAAAGATCATTCAATTTAGACATGAGGGAAACATTTTCATTTTTCAAATCATCTTTTTCTTTTTCAATGCATGCAACCTTATTTCTAAATGAATCATTTTCTTTTAGCATGCAATCAAAATTCTTTTTCAAATTTTATTTTCTTTCTTAATCATGTCATATTTCTCAAGCAATTGTTGACAAAAAGAAGTGAGCTCATCATATGACATGTTATCATCCTCCTCGGATTCGGTAGTTACCTCAAGGGGGTTATCCCCTTGGACCGTATAGCACTTGTTGGAGGTGTCGCTTCCAACATCCGAATCGCTCCTGGCATAATATAGATCCTTTTCGCCAAGGGAGGTGATGATGTTCCATGCTACAAAAGCCGATTCAACATTAGAAACCCTAGATAAATAATCATCATTTAGGGTACTCTTCAAAGCATTTAGGGCTTTTGCATTAGCCTCAAAATTCTTACCATCTAAACAATATACATTATTAGTAGTGGCAAGATAAACATGAATGTCTAGGGCCTTGAGGTTCAAGGACATCTTAACCTTCCAAATGTGGATGCTAAGAATGTCAAAAGTGGGTGGTGACATGAAGTCCATGGTGTGTGTACAAAATATTGTGATTAGCCTAAAAGTAGGATCTTTAACTCAAGGTTGTTAGACCCAAATCAAGAGCACTAGCTCTGATACCAATTGTAAGTTCACTTAGAGGGGGGGTGAATAGGTGATGGCTAATCTAATGGTCACTTAATGCCAAATAATGCGGAATTAAAGCTATTATGACCTAAACAAAACTCTTACACTAAACACCACGTATAACACAAGAGTGTTGCTGAATTCCCCGTGAAGGGCTCTGGACAAACTCCTCTAGATTCCCCTTGATAAGGGTTGAGGTGCCGCGTTGGCTCTCTTGGTTAAATACAAGTGTTAGCAAACAACCCAAGCATGTATATCAATGAGCACAAATGAATATATCAAGCATGTAAAGATAGACAATAAAAGTATGCAAGATATAAAAGAGATAGAGAGAGAGAATGAGCAATCGCAAACACAAGGGTATGTTTCGAGGTTCGAGCACACTTGCTCTACATCCCCGCCTTCGACACACGAAGGATTTCCACTATGCAAGATCCCAATGGATCTCTCCCCGGTGCCGCAACACCTACAAACCCTCGGACTCCCTAGTCCCATACACACGCAAGCCCCACAAGCTTGCCGAGGCCGCACCTCAAACCAAGAGTTCACAACCGAACTCTAAACCACCGCAAGCACACTTGCCCGCCTCCTCAAAGGAACAAGAATGAAATCTCTTGGTGATCTAAACACTTTGATCACCAATAAAAACTCTCACTACAACACTCCTATAGGATGAGTATGTCTATGAATTGCTCAAGTGTTTGTGTGAGAAAAACTAGAAAGAGAATGGTGGAGGAAAACTCAAAGAATCACTTTTAAATCACTCTTGATAAACTCTCCTTTTGATTGGAAATATTTGCTCTCAAATATGTGGAGAAAACCTTTTAAAAGGATCAGAAAAACTGGCTTGAAAGCTCTCCTAAAATCTTGGAGAAAAACAATGACCAAATCCCCAAATTTATAGGCTGTCAAAAACTAGCCGTTGGGGTCTGTCAGACCTGCCGGTCGACTTTCCGGTCGACCGCCAACGGGCAAAAATTCGACCGTTGGAGCCTTCGGTCGACCCAAAAGAACAGAGAGCACTGCTCTCAGTTCCGGTCGACTGGGTCGGCAGACCGGCCATCTGCCAGGTCAAGGCGTGCACCTCGTGCACGTCGGTCGACCAGTCGGTCGACCGACTTCAGCCCTAGTCGACTTGATAGGTCGACTAGTCGACTTGGCTGAAGCCTGGAACAGAAAATCTGGGATTAAAACTTGATCTTTTGGCTCACATAAAAATCCCATAAAATACATAAAAATCTACAAAAATAGTTTTACCAATATACTTTGATAAACAAACATGCTTGCACAAAATCAAGGCATGTTATAAAAGATTTGGACTATTTTTGTAAGTTAAAAATATTGGCTCAATTGAAAACTTGTATTTTTCTAAAACTTGTTTTCTAAACTTCTTCATGATACAAAAACAAGATATTTTGAATTCATTAAAGCATAGTGTGTATGGATATGATCCACTACACAATTAAGATGAAATATCTATGTTTTTGGCATTAAGCTCTAAATATGGTTTTGGATAAAAGACATGCATATAAGAAATTCCAAAAACCAAAAAGTATTTTTCCAAAATGAAAGTCTTTTCTAAATCTGAAAATTCTTTTATGAAAAGACAACTAAATCAAGAATGTGTGTGTGATATATGTTTGAGCAATCCACCAACTATTTATCCTTTACATTTTATCTAAAAATAAAATCTTATACCTAGACACAAGTCTTAATCTTGAAGTCTTCCCTTGAAGTCTTCTCATATTCTTGACTTGGTCCAAACACGATCCAACGAGCTCAACTTTTGATGTGGTCTTGATGCATAGGCTCGTGAATCAACCGGTGCTAGCTTTAAAACTTGACTTTAAATCCTTTGTTGAAGCTCCACACCTACTAAGATCTTGATAACAAATCTATCACTAATTAAATACAAGATCATTAGTACTATAACTACATGAGTTAATCATCATCAAAACTAGAGTGATGGGCCTTTGGGCCAACACTTAGGGCACCAGGTGGAAAAACACCCTTCAGGTCAAATATGCAAGTGGAGTAGGCCACGAAATCAAGATTTATTTATACATTATTGTATATAGAAATTTTTTTTTGGCGTGAGTAATCATGCTTATTGAGACACAATTATCCAACTTTTTTTTTTAGAGTTGTGTCTCTAAATCCCAAGCATGTGTGTGGGTTATGCATATCCTACTAAGGCTAAATAAAAGTTATGAGTTATTTTCCTTATCCCTTCTAACTTTTTAGTCAAACCAATCTTTCTTGTTTATTTAGGCAAAAATAAAGATTCATTAATAAGGTTCCCGTAATTCCTACAATCTTTTGGTATTTTTATAAAGGGTATGAAATTTCTTTTCAATCTGGAGATTTTTTTTGAAAGAAAAAGAAAGAATAAAAGGAAAAAGAAAAAGTGTTAGCACCCCCCCACACCTATCTAATGCATTGTCCTCAATGAATACATATGTAAATGCAAATGCAATAAATAGGGTGAAGAAATGATGTCACTGTCTTCGTGGACTCGGGCCGGCCAAGCGCGAATAGGCTAAAGAAATGTCAAAAAGAATGTAGAAGGGGTAAGCATATAAACAAATTTTTGTTTTTTTACTTTTTATTTTATTTTTATTTGTTTATTTGTTTTTTAGTTGTTGTGGGTAGGTGTATGACGGGGCAAAAAGAGTCAGCACACTCTCATCCGGAGTCATAGGCTCAATGGTCAAGAAGGGCTTCAGTCTTTACCCGTTCACTTTGAATTTCGTGTTGCTCTTAGGGTCTACAATAAGCACAGCACCGTGTGAAAAAACGGTGCGCACAATGAACGGTCCAGACTAACGAGTCTTCAGCTTCCCCGCGAAAACATGAAGCCTAGAGTTATACAGAAGAACCTTGTCTCCCGGGGCAAAGTGTTTCCGGGTTATGATCTGGTCATGAAAAAATTTAGTCCTGCTTTTGGTGATCCGAGTATTCTCATAGGCTTCATTCCGTATCTCCTCTAATTTTAAAATCTGCAGTCTCCTTAGCTCACCAGCCTTACTCAAATCAAAATTGAGCTGCTTAATGGCCAAGAGGGCCCGGTGTTCTAACTCTACTGGCAGATGACAGGATTTTTCAAACATGATTCTATAATGAGACATCCCCATAACTGTCTTAAAAGCAGTGCGGTAAGACCACAATGCATCATTGAGTTTGACCGACCAATCCTTTCGGTTTTGTCCGACCGTCTTTTCCAGAATGAGCTTGATCTGTCGATTGGTGACTTCGACCTGCCCATTTGTCTGGGGATGATACGGAGTAGACAACTTGTGATTGATGGAATATTTTCGCATTAGAGCTTCAAAAACTCTATTGCAGAAATGTGATCCATTATCACTAATTATCGCTCCAGGGGTACCAAATCGGGAGAAGATGTTATCTTTAAGAAATTTGACAACCACTTTGTTATCATTCGTCTTTGTTGGCACAGCTTCACCCATTTAGAGACATAGTCTACAGCAACCAAAATAAACTGGTTGCCGAAGGAATTAGGGAATGGTCCCATGAAATCGATACCCTAGACATCAAAAATTTTAACTTCCAGGATCGGGTTCAGGGG
Source organism: Agave tequilana (assembly GCA_038442645.1). Lineage (NCBI taxonomy): Eukaryota > Viridiplantae > Streptophyta > Magnoliopsida > Asparagales > Asparagaceae > Agave > Agave tequilana. The sequence goes on along the minus strand of JAVJIF010030072.1, from coordinate 672,126 downwards.
CATCATGTCTCTTCTTGAAATTTTCCTAATTTTCTGACAATTTGCGCATGACTTGCAAAAATGGTGTGAGTCTTTGAACAAAGTGGGCCAATAAAATCCACTTTGAAGAACCTTCTCTGCAGTCTTGTGGGGACCGAAGTGTCCTCCGCATGCAAGGTCATGGTAAAAGCTGAGCACACTCCTCTGTTCCTCCTCTGGTATGCATCGTCTAATAATTTGGTCAGGACAATACTTAAAAAGATACGGTTCTTCCCAGAAGAATTACCGTACTTGGGCAAAGAAGCGGTATTGGTCTTGCTTTGTCCAGTCAGCGGGTAATTGTCCAGTAGCCAGGTAATTAACAATGTCCGCATACCAGGGTTCCTTGAGAATGGCCAGGATGTGCTCGGCTGGGAAATCCTCGTTGATCGGAGCTTGGATGGTTGGTGCGTTCGGAATTCGTGAGAGATGATCAGTGACCACATTTTCTGTACCTCGTTTGTCCCAAATTTCTAAGTCAAATTCTTGAAGCAAAAGGATCCACCGAATCAGTCGGGCTTTTACTTCCTTCTTGGTCATTAGGTATTTCAGAGCCGAGTGATCCGTAAAAACTACCGTTTTCGATCCTAACAAGTAGGGCGGAACTTCTCTAACGCAAAGACAATGGCTAAGAATTCTTTCTCAGTCGTTGTATAATTCTTTTGGGCATCATTCAAGGTCCTACTCGAATAGTAAATCATGTGCTGCCTATTATCGATGCGCTATCCTAGAACAACGCCAATAGCAAAATCAGATGCATCACACATGATTTCAAATAGCTGGGCCCAATTAGGAGCAGAAATAATAGGCGCAGAAATAAGTTCTTGCTTAAGCTTCCCCCATGACTTGAAACATTCGTCGTTAAAATCGAAGGGCACGTCCTTAGCGAGCAGGTTAGTTAAGGGCCTAGCGATTTTGTTAAAATCCTTAATGAACCGTCAGTAGAACCCAACATGCCCTAAAAAGGATCTAATATCCTTGATGCTTTTGGGTGGTGGAAGCTTAGCAATCACTTCTACTTTAGCCTTATCCACTTCTATGCCTCTCCTCGAAATCTCATGGCCCAAGACAATCCCCTGTCTCACCATGAAGTGACATTTTTTCCAGTTTAGAGTTAGGTTCTTCTCCTTGCATCTTTGTAGCACTAACTCTAGGTGATGAAGACACTGATCAAATGAATCTCCGTAGATGGAGAAGTCATCCATGAAAATCTCAAGAAAACGTTCTACCATGTCGGAGAAAAGGCTAAGCATGCACCGTTGGAATGTTGCTGGAGCATTGCATAATCCAAAGGGCATGCGTCGGTAAGCGAAGGTTCCAAATGGGCAGGTGAACGTCGTCTTTTCCTGGTCTTCTACAGAATAGGGATTTGGTTGTATCCCGAGTACCCATCTAGGAAGCAGTAGTACTCATGTCCAGCTAAACGCTCAAGCATTTGGTCGATGAAGGGTAGCGGGAAGTGGTCTTTACGGGTAGCTGCATTCAACTTCCTGTAGTCGATACAAACACGAACCTTAGTAGGCAGTCTTGTTTGTACCAACTCTTTTTCCTCATTTTCTACCATCGTAAAGCCAGCCTTCTTTGGGACCGCATGAACAGGGCTAACCCATTAGCTATCAAAAATGGGATAAATGATCCCATTATCTAATAGTTTCAGAATTTCAGCCTTAGCTGCCTCTTGCATGAGAGGGTTAAGCCTGTGTTGTGGGTCCCTCCTAGGGGTTGCTTCATCGATTAAATGGATTCTATGTTGCACTATGGCTGGATTATTCCCTTGATGTCCTTCATCGTCATCCAATGGCTTCCCTATGTCTTTTCAGAATAGACATTAAGCTGTCCTCTTGTTGCTCAGTCAGGTGGGATGCTATGATGACTGACAAGGTGTCCTTTCCACCCACGTAGGCGAACTTGAGGTTTTCAGGTAAGGCTTTTAGCTCTAGGGAAGGTGTTGCTTCATTAGATGCAATCTCCGGGCTTTCAATCCTATGATGAGGTACACTTGGGCTTGATGCCCAATCCACTGCTGAATCTACAATCTGGTCTAGATTAAAATTCTCAGCCTCCAGATCAAACTCTTCTTTAGTTTCTGTCTCCATGCTTTCCTCATGCTCACTGGTCAGGTTTTCAATAGAATTGACCTCAAACGTCTGATCATTGACATCCAGGTTGTCTTCCAAGATTGAAGACATTGACTTCCTTAGTCATGTCTCCAAAAGTCAATCGCATGGACCCGTTCCTATAGTTGATAATGGCATTAGCTGTAGCAAGGAATGGGCGCCCTAAGATGACAGGAGTTTGAGACCTTGGATTGGATACAGGTTGGGTCTCAAGCACAATGAAGTCAACGGGGTAGATGAAATCCCTGACCTGGATAAGGACGTCTATGATTTTTTCCTTCGGGATCTTCACAGATCAGTCAGCTAGCTGAATGGTGACTCGAGTTAGGCTTAGCTCGCCCAATCCAAGTTGCTGGTATACTGAGAGAGGTAGCAAGTTGATACTTGCTCCCAGGTCTAGAAGTCTCTACTGATTTTGGTCTGTCCTATGGTGCAGGAAATGGTGGACATCCGGGATCCTTGTATTTCACCAGAATGGGACCAGACAGAATTTCGCTTATATTGGTTGCCAAGAACACTTTCTTGGGCACATTGGTCTTTCTTTCTTCGTAAACATATTCTTAAGAAATTTGGCATAAGCCGGGACTTGTTGGATAGCGTCAAGAAGTGGCACATTCAATTTGACCTGGTTAAACATCTCTAGCATTTTCTCCATGTGCATATTCTTATTGTTGTTCCTAAGCCTATTGGGAAAGGGTGCTACAGGCTTATGAACTTGTTCAGTAGCTTTGTCCTCGTCAGATGTTTGAGGAGCAGTTTGGGAGGAACTAGCAGAGGTGGAGGCTGGAGTGGGATCAGGATGAACTGGACTTTTCTGCTGGTAGACCTGGTTATCTACCTTCTTTCCAGATCGCAGTGGATGAACAACATTACACTGGTTGATCGATGGATCCTGAATTTCATGTGCATGATTGGAGGTTTTTGGATTAACTAGCGGCTGACTAGGCAAAGTACCCTTTGGTCTTTCACTTAGAGAGCTAGCTAATTGGCTCATCTGCATTTCCAATATCAATATGGCCTGTGAATGATTGTTCAGAGCTTGTCCCTAATTTTACATAAAAGCGGTTTGGGACTTCATGAAAGCCTCTATGCTCTCCTCCAATTTACTGATTTTCTTTTCCATTGGAGAGCTTTGGGAGGAGGAAGATGGGGCTTGACTGGGAAAAGGTGGTGGAGGAGTAGGATGGTGAAAATTATTGGAGAAATTAGGCCTGGGAGGATTGTTTGGGGCCCAGGAGAAATTAGGGTGATTCCTCCAACTCGGATTGTATGTTTGGGAGTAGGGATTGTGAGGCGGCTTGAGTAAGCCGCGTTCAGGTGTTCCGGTGGCACTTGCTAGGCATGGAAAACGGGGCACTCTTCAAAGACATGGTTTGGTGCCTGACAGTATGAACAACCCGGATTGTGAATTGGTGGTGGGTTGATCTGGTTGACATTGGCAGGCTCTTTTGTTTCCAGAGCCTCTATCCTTCTCATTAGGGTAGCAATCTTAGCTCGGCAGCTATGGATGATTCTAGAGATAGGAGCCCTCCTCTTGAAGCTATGGATTGTGAATTCTTAGGTTTTTTCGAGGCTGGCTCCCATTGCAGGGTTTTCTCAGCTAAATCCTCAAATAAATCCCAACCCTGATTCTCATCCTTCTGCAAGAACCCTCCCTGACACATCATTTCTAACAGGGTCTTTGTCTGATAGTCTAGACCATCGTAGAGAATCTAGCACTTACGCCATTTCTCCATACCATGATGAGGGCACTGAGCTAGGAGATCTTTGAATCGCTCAAAGTATCTCCAAAATGGTTCGCTCTGTTCTTGCCTAAACTGCATGATGTTCTTCCTAATGAGGGCAGTTTTGTAAATTGGGTAGAATTTCTTCAAGAAGGCCTTGACGAAGTCATCCCATGTCGTGACTGAATCTGCTGCCAAACTGTACAACCATTTCTTCGCTAGGTCCTTTAGGGAAAAAGGGATGAAACGTGACCTAACGGCATCGTCTCCTAGCTGGGGTATACGCATTATGAGACACACTTCTTCAAATTCCCTAACAAAGAAGTATGCGTCCTCTGATTCTAAACCATGAAATTTGAGAAGAGTGTTAATGAAATGAGGTTTTAACTCGAAGTTATTTCCGTTTGCTTCAGGAATTTTTATGCAAGATGGAAGTGAAGTTCTGATCGGGTAAAATCTATCCTGAAGTGACGCCATCACCGGTTCTGGATGCAAGGTAGAGAAGTGTTTCTTGTTAATCTGGAAGTTAACGGATCTCTCACCCACTCTTGCATGCAGCACACCACAACCAACATGAAGACAACAAACAATCGAAAAAGAACAAAAAACAAACAAAAGAAAGAAAAACAACCACAAGCCTTAGTCTAAGGTACCTGGACCTAGACGACTCCTAACTGGTCGATTCTCCGGGGAAGGTTGTTGTAGGAACTCGACTATAAGCTAATCGGTCAGGAAAGGGCAAAGCTCGAGGGGAGGTATCCGGGTGGAGCCACGGGCCTAATTACGCCAAACGACGGAGCTTTCGAGGCTTTACCACTCAATCCACTTTCCTTAGACACCGATTTTGCAGGAGTATAGTTCTTGCAATTTCCAACCTTGGTTAATCTCTTAGTGAGTCCGAGATGTCCCTAGGGCCAACGTCTATTGATTTTTAGTTAAGGCTTGGGAAAGTGTGAGTGCACTTGGAGATGGTTTTTGGGCTAAGGAAGGGTGATGAAATCCGCACCTTATCTTGTTTATTTCGGTTTTGCCCTTAATGTCAATTGTGCAAGCGTGCAGTTTATTCACAACAAGTTAATATTCAAAGCGGTAAATCACTTCAAAATATTGGTCCTATTCTATATGAATGCACACGTACCTTTTCTCCAGCACCCTTCAACAGAAATTGAAATGAATTGAAATAGACACGTGCCCTAAATGCAAAAGTCTAATCCAAATTTCAATTAAGTAACAAGTGAATTTCTGTTGAGTTTATTATAGATGCATAAAGGTGAAGCATCCAAGGAAACTAATGAAAAGTCACCTAGAGGGGGGGTGAATAGGTGATATGGCTAATCTATGAACTAAATGCGGAATTTAAAAACTTAATTGCAATACACTCATGTGTGATCAACAAATGATGCACACACAACCAAGCCAAGCAAATATGAATGCACAATATAAATAATTGCAAGGCGCAAAGTAAAGAGAGAGATAGAGAGAGTCAATGGATCAAGCGCAAACAACAAGATATGTTTCGAGGTTCGAGCACCCAGCTCTACATTCCCCGCCTTCGACACACGAAAGATTTCTAATCCACTAGCTAGTCCACAAAGAACTCTCACAAGGAGTACCCAACTCCTCTCTTTACAACCACAACCTCCTCCTTGAGGCAAGCTCCAATCCAACAAAACAATCACCTCACAACTTGAGGGATTAGCACAAAGCAAACACAAGGATCACCTCACAACTTGAGGGATACAACCCAAAGGCACAAAGCCAAGTAAAGATTGGGTTTACAACTTGGTGGTCTAAGAAACAACCACAAACAATTTCTTTCTCCCACACAAAGATCCTATAGAAGAGATAGTAGATTTTAGCTCAAGTGTGGAGAAAACCAATGGGATGGAAATCAAAATCACAAAGAAAAATCCTTGGGAAAAACTGAAACCAAGATAGAGAAGTTCAATCAAAATCTTTTCCCAAAAACCCTTTTCTTTTGTTTTCCAAACCCTAGCAAAAACACCAAATAGATTGTTCAATATGAGTTCAAAAACTTCTTTTGATTGCTGTGAAAACACCAAAGAGTAGGGAAAAATTCGCACAAAAATTCTTGGAGAAAACAGGCTACAAATGGGGTATTTATAGACCCCAGAAAAATATAGCCGTTGGCAGCAGAAACTGCCAGAAATGAACTGCCGGTCGACCGGTCCGGTCGACCATCCAACGGTCAAATTCTGCCGTTGGCAGCTACCGGTCGACCGCCCTGGTCGACCCAAACAAACAGAGAGCTCTGCTCTCAGACCCGGTCGACCCAGACGGTCGACCGTCCCTGTCTGCTAAACGTGCACAGATTTGTGCACGTCGGTCGACCGACCCGGTCGACCGACTTCATGCCAAGTCGACTTGGTCAGAAGACTAGTCGACTGGTTGAAGCCTGTAACAGAAAACTGGGTCAGAAAAACTAAGGAATTAAATATCCAATAAATTCTGTAAACTACTTAAAAATACCCAAAAATAGTTTTATCATTTTGCATTGATATATAAACATGTGGTAAAAAGTTTAATCAAATATCAATCAATATGAACTATTTTTGTGTCTTATCATTTTTACCAAAAACCAAAAACTGTATTTTCTAAAACTTGGATTTTGAATAGAAAATACGTTTTGTCCAAAACTCTTCCAAATACAAAAACATGATATTTAAACACTTTGAAGCATGATGCATATGGATAGAAATTCAATATACATGAAACATATATATATATCATAGTTTTTGTCTTTAATTCCAAAAATAAGTTTTGTTAAAACACAAAATCTAAAACACATGAAATAGGTATATCAAAGTAAGTTTGTCTAAGAGTTGAAGCATGCATGTATATAGAACAAATCTAATATACATTAAACCATGTAAACTTGTTTTGATATAAAATCTATTCATGCAAACCAAGATCGGTTAAACCAAAAACCGAAAACCAAAACATGATACGTGTGTGTTGTGAACTTGAGCATATCATACTATTCTAATCTTTACAATTTGGATCTAAACACAAAACTAAATTAGGATACCTAAGTCTTCTTGTAGAGCGCAATCTCCAAGCCGACTCGATCCAAAACTCTTTGATCCACCGAGCAAGTGCTATATGTGATCTTTGACGCTCGGGCTCTTGAATTAACATGTGAAAGCTTCCAAATCATCTTGTTGAAGCTAATCACCAACTAATAACTTGATTAAAGATCTGAAACTAAAATCATAAGATTATTAGTACACATAACTACATGAGTTAATCATCATCAAAACTAGAGTGGAAGGCCTTTGGGCCAACAATCTCCCCCTTTTTGATGATGACAAAACTCATGGAGTTATATATACATGGATTAAAGTTAAGCTTTAAAGAAGCTCCCCCTTAACTCATGCATAGAATAAACAACTAATAAATGGCTCTAGATACTAATGAATTTATAAAACATGAACTATGCATAGATATGCATAAAACAATAAATGGCTCTAGAAACCAATGGAAGATACCAATGTGAATTTTCAAAAACAAATAAACATGTTCTAGATACCAATTAGCAAAAACAACAAACATGCTCTTGATACCAATTAAACTAAACAAATAAACATGCTCTAGATAACAATTAAACTCAATATATGCAAAACAAAACTAATGATCTCTTTTACAAGCTCTTGATACCAAAACTAAACATGTTCTTTAAATAATGCTTTGGATACCAATTGAACTTAATAAAACACATAAAACATGCATACAAACATGCATATAAACTCAAATTCTTCTCCCCCTTTTTGTCAATCATCAACAAAGGGGTTAAAAACAAAACTAATAAAAACATATACCAATTAAAAGAAATTCTTCTCCCTCTTATTTACAAAACTAATAAAAACATATTCTTTTTATATTCAAAACAAGGAATCAATCAAGGGATGCTCTCCCCCTTTTAGTCTAAACTCAAATATGATACCAATTAAAAAATGTGTCAAGGAAGTGCATATTGATACCAATTTAAAAAGTGAAACTATACCAATTTGAAAAACAAAAATCTTGATACCAATTGATAAGTAAACAATCTTGATATCAATTGAAATTATTGCCAAATGAAATTATTATTCTCTATCATAAAGTAAGGGAGTGGAATACTAAATATCAATTTGAAAGAAGAAATACAAGATTTTCTCCCCCTTTATGAAATACCAATAAAAACTATGATAAGGCTCGAATTAAGATACAAATTGAAAACTAAATCAATTGAAACAAAGTTGAAGCTCAAGCTTATCATCATAAACAAGATTTGTGCTTAAAGATATAGGGATATAGTAAGCACATCTAAAACATATATATGTATGAAAATTAGATACCAATTGAAATTGATATTCTTTGAAATGAGAGCATACATACATACAAATATATGAGTATACAAGAAATGTCAAGATTGATACCAATTGAAAGAATTCAATGATACCAATTGAAATAACAATAAGATCAAGTGTATATCTCATATTCCTACCACCCATTTCATGTTCAAGTTTACTATGATTTTTACTATAAAGCATACATGAGCATGATCTCCCATCCAACCACCCTTTGATGGTAGGGGTTTTCAAAAATAGGTTTATAAATATAGTATGTTTGAAAACTACTACCAAGGAAGAATATCACAACTAGTTATATGAATCAACTAGTACGAGATCCTTCAAACAAGGAAATTTTTTTTTTCATGAAGACACATGTAAACCACATGGCACTAAAACACTCAAAATCCATATAGCACAATTTGTACTCATGAAAACTAAGTCATGAGCAAACATTAAATAAGGTGAGTGTACAAGTGTTGTGAGAAACATATCAACATGAAAATGGACAATCAAGCTCAATATTGAAAACATGAAATTCATCTAGGATGTGAAATCACCAATTGAAATCATCTTAAAAACATGAAATTCAACCAAACGATTTAAACTTCAAGGCATATGTATGTCATGTACAAACTAAAGTATACATACATATCCTAAAAATAATGAGTCCACAAAAGTATATGCATGAAAGCACGTGGCTCAAGGATGTATATGTATAAATGATAGTTTGGACAAGATGGACATATACATGAAGTTAAAACACATGATCATGAAAACATATCCAAATTGAGGAATACAAGTTAGAATGCAAGAATCATCAAAACTAGACTATACTAGTACATCAAGTGAATACAAATGAGCATTCAAGCACAAACATATATAAAGGTCTATTTGTAGCTCACTAGTTGTACAAGTATAAATCCTAGTCTTAATGAAAACTATCATTCAAGCAAGTAGTCAAAACATGAAGCATAAAACGGGTCAACAATCAACATGATCATAATAATCAAAAATGTGAATTATTAAAACAAAAAGTCATAGTCAACCATATGATTAGCATGACAAAGACATGTGCATTAGATCTATGATTAACATGATAGCTAAAACATAAAGAGAACACAAAATATGGGTCCATACTAAATATGGGTGATCAAAAGCTATACAAGGGTCTAATAAACATGGCATTCAACATACTAAACAAAACATGAGTCATCAAAACAAAACATCATAAACATCCATATGATCATTATGTATATACATGTACATTAGATCTAGGGCATACATGATAGTACTAAACAAGGTGAGAACACAAAGATAAGATCCATATAAAACATGGGTGTCTCAAGTAACTAAACATGTATAACACTAAACTAATCAACATGACATAAGCATAATGAACAATAAAACAAGGCATGTGATTGATCACTAATGTTGCATATTTAATGTCACATTTCCATACTTATTTTAGAATAAAAGCATGCATTGTCCTAATTATTTGTTTGATTTATTTGCAGGCCCAATCCTTAAGGAGATGAAGAGAAATGAGCCCAAAAGCCCACCAGAATTCTGAATTAAATCAGAGTTAATTCGCACACATAAAATCAGGGCAAAATCAAGAGGTTGAAACCGGTTGAGAAGAATCCTCTCAGAATGATCGGTTAAAGCCAAGAATCCAAGGCCATTTCGTCAGAATCCGGGGCTCAAACGAAGAAACCAACAAAGGATAAAGGCAGAAGAAATTCCCAGGATGACCCACCAACAGGGTGTGGCCATCTGGCCACACCCTGGCCGCGGAAACGCGGCCCTAGCCGTGTTTTCGCGGCTTTGTTGGGGAGTTAGGGGGAGCGTTTGCTCCCCCGAGCTCCCCGGGATTCTGGTTGTTGGGTTTTTGGCCTATAAAAGGGCAATTGTTGTGCTGAAATTGGACGCCAATGCAGATTAGGATTTAGCCTAATTTTAATTCTTTGTAGTTTAGGTTTTTCTTTTCTTCTTATGTAATTTGTATGTAACTTAGGGTAGAAGAAGATTCATGTAAGTAAGAGAGAGAGGCTAATGTTGAGAGTGACACCGACGATGTACCCTCCTCCTTTCTTCCATTGTCTCTGCAATTAATAAAGGTAAAAGTTCTTTTTATGTTTGTATTTTCTTTTGTTTCATCTTCCTCTTCTACTTTACCTTGGTTGTTGTTGTTGAGTGTACAAGTGAATTCCAAAGCAAGTATAACTAAGCTACGTGAGAGCCAGCGATAGTTTATGAAGACGTTCTCCTCTTCCAAGATCCGCATCACTTCGTTCTTGCTAGGCGTGATGATATAATGTGCACGGGGACAGAGCTCGAGCTTATGATCTATGCGTTGAACGCCTCTGAAGCAAAGGTAGAACATGCAACGGTTTCCTGGTAAGTCATCACTCAACCTCGGTAAGTATTTCTTCACTTTTCTTTACTTCTTTTTTCTTTCTTAGTTTAGATCACCAACCACTTCTTCCAAATCGTTTTCATTCTTCTCCACTCACTCCATTTGTACATAGTCGTTTTTCTTGTTTTCTGATTTGTCCACCTTCTTCATCTCTCGCTTTCTTCTTAAACTTTAACCTTTAACTTTCTTTTTCTTTTTCTTAACTTTAAAAACAGAGACGAACTATCGTTTGGTTTTCAATAAGATTTCAATAAAGACACGTAAAGCTTCCATCGCAAACCCTCCTTGTGGATCACGACCCGCATAGCCACTTGCTATCGCGGAAGAATTGAGCACTTGCACATTTCCTTTCTTAAGTTCTATAATCTCGTATTTTGTGTGCAGGTTTTGCTCAATCAAATTTTGGCGCCGTTACCGGGGAGGGTAACATGTTTTTTTTATTGAAATCTGAATTTTTTTTGAATCTTTTTTAGAACTAAATGAATTTTCTTCTCTGTTGCAGGTTACAGGGCAAGAAAAGCAGGAAAATAAGTTTGCAGTGACATACAAGTGGTATTGGGCCTCTGCTCTAGAAAGTAGAGACCCATTGCCCTCTAAATTGCCGCGTTTCCACGGCAAAAGCCGCGGATCCGCGGCAATAAAGAGCTGACTACTAACAGGTTTTTGCAGGGCTGCTAGCTGTGCAAATTCTAGTTTGCTGCAATTATTTATTTCTTATATGCCATCACAAAAAAAAACCTGCTAATAATCAACAGTAAAAAGTTTGTTGCAAAAGTTAAAAATTGATTAGACGTTTGCATTTTCGGCACGTGTCTTTTCAATTCATTTACTTTTACTGTTGAAGAGTGCTGGAGCGAGGTACGTATGCATTGCATTTAGCATAGGACTCACTTCTTGGTTGATTTATATCGCTTTGAGTGAATCTTACATATCTTGTACACTTGCACAAATTAATCTTAAGGGCACTAACCCATTAACAAGATAAGGTGGGGATTTAATCACCCTTCCTTAGCCCAAAAATCAGAATCCAAGCACTCACTAACCCAAGCCTAACTTAAAATGAGTAGACGTTGGCCCTAGGGACATCTCAGACTCAATTAGGAGATTATCCTAAGGGGAAAGGTGTTGGAACTTGACTCTTACCAAGTCAGTGTCTAGGAAAGGGATTGAGGGCCGAAAGCCCGAAGGTTGGTGGTTATTTAATTAAGGAACGTCTTTGATGGAAAACCTCCCACCAACCTTGCCCTGACCTGGCTGATTAGCTTGTGGTTAAAGTCTACATTAGACCTCCCGTGGACAGTCTAACCAGTTAGGAGTCGTCTAGGTCTTAAGTCTACCCTAACTTAGGCTAGAATTTTTTCTTTTTTGTTTGTTTATTTGTTTGTTTTTCTTTGTTTGTATTCTATTGTGTGATATGGACTATAATAATAATTTTTTCAACTACAATAATAATCCATATTACACACCGACGTCATTTTCGGATATTATCAACCCGGCATATCATAACTTTGACCAACCTAGTGTGCCGGATTGGTCTTATCCGAATCAATATGACCCATACCCCCCATCTAATAACTATAATTTACATAATGATTTCAACTCTTCACCGAGTCAGTGGGGATTCACCTCCCCGAGCATAATTTCCAACCACCTTGTCCTTCTTCTCCACCTAGTCCACAATATTTTCAAGATTCATACTCAGTTCCACCCGTCCAAAATAGGAAACCATCAATTATGGAAATGAGTATGCGTGAGTCCAAACACAAATCCCAAAATCTGATGGACTCACAATTTCACTACCACTTCCAAGACAATTCTCCATCTTTTTATCAAAACAATGAACCTATCAACTATGAAAAGATGCTTGAAGCCATGACTCAGGCTCAAAACACTCGTAATCGTGACATAGATATGATGGTCGAATCTCTACGTTCCCACCGTCCTGATGTCACTAACCATTCTGTTAGAGCCGATGAGTCATGTAGTTTTGGAAATCAAGATTCTATTTCAGAACAACCATTTGAACTTGCCCAAACTCTAAATTTTGAAAAAGATATTGACAGTTTAGCAAGTTTTCCTTTTCCTGAAATAGAACTTGAAAATGAATATGATCCTGAACCCTAACTTAGGATTCTACTTCCTGATTCGATTATGACTCCGGTATCTTCACCTGATTTCGATCTTTTCCCCGAGTCAACGTTGGATCCTATGCCTATTCATCAGGAAATTGAATCCCCCATCTTTGAGGATCATATTGAACTTGACCAATTATACAATTTTGAAAATCCTATTGACAAATTGGCAAGTTCTCAATTTTTTGATATTGAACTCAATGAGATATGTGATCTAGATTCTCACATCTGTGATCCAGTTCAACTTTCTGAATCAATATTGACTCCTGTTTTGTTACCAAACTTGAGTACTATTTTAGAGTCAGTTTTGATTCCTCCACCTATCATTCCTGAACTGGTATCACCCATATTAGGTCACATTCCACGTTGGAAAATACATGTGGACTGGAGTTTCAACTTCTTGACTTGGACCCAATTCCTGAACCCATTTCGACTCCTGAACCTTTACTTGACTTAAGTCACCTTCCTGAGTCGGTGTTAGTTCCTGTCCTTCTTGAGTCCAAGTCAACCGTTCTATCATTTCATACTCCATTCTGGGACGAGGTGGTTGACAAATTTGACTCTGAAATTAGTTATGGAATATGGAAATTAGATGGGGTTAAATATTTAATAAAGATCCTTCATGGATTTATCTTTTTAATAGGTTATATTAAAGATATTTCTGGTGGGTTCCTCCGAGACCCAAGAAAAGTTGATTGGGCCGTGTTTCGTGGACCAATCAGACCACCACCGGAACCACCACCATAAGGTAACACTTTCCTTCCCTTTCTTCTTTTTCATGCATCTATGCATTAATTCATACATTGAGGACAATGCATGAGATAGGTGTGGGGGAGGGTCTAACATAATTTTTCTTTTTCTTTAAAATAAAATTTTTTTAAATTAACATTTTTCTCTTTATTAAAAACTTTTTGAAAAATAGAAACAATATTTTGACTTATTTTTGTAAGAAATTAAGTTAATTTTAAGGAATAGGAAAATCCAAATTAGGATTTCTTATACTTGGTCAAAATAAGATTATTTGTTTGATGTTTAGGGTTAGGAAGATAATTTGTCAAAGTAATTTGGTCTTGATCTTTACCTTGATGAAATATGCACACTTCATATACTTACACACTTAGGGTTCAAAAACAAAGATTCTTATGCCTTATAAAAAAAAAAGAAGATAAACAAATCTAATTATTGATTAGCTAGGTGCTTTGGTCTAAGAAAGCCTTAGTATTTATGCAAAAGATAATTAGATGAGTTTGAAAAAAAAAAAAGAAAAAAAACAAGTCTAATTATTGATTAGCTAGGTGCTTTGGCCTAAGCAAGCCTTAGTATTTATGCGAAAGATGATTAGATAAGTTTGAAAAGAAAAATCCTCTGATTAAGCTGGGTATTTGTGCCTAATAAAGCATAAGTATTCACGCCTAAAAGAGGTTCATATAATAAAATCCTTAGTTTTGTGGCCTTGTTTGCTTGAGTCCTTAAGTCCTAGGGGTGTCTTCTCACCTAGTGCCCTAAGACCGTCTGGTTTGGGAGTCATCGATTAGAGGCTCGTTACATGGGCAGATTAGAAAGCCTAAACTAAGGAATAATACCACAAAAAAATATATATATATACAAATAAAATAAGGCATAAGAGTTTGAGTTAATGAACCCTTAGTCAAAATTTTACAGTCACAAGGTGCATATGACTTAGGGTAAAGTAATAGACTAGATGAGAAGTACAATTTGACTCCTTACTTTGATTGATAACAAATTTTTGAATAGAGACTAAGTTTAGGAATGAAAAATTCGATTTTCCTATAACTTATAGATTGCTTAGATCTTACAATCATATTTCAAATATTTTTCTCTTTCAAAATGCTTTTCAAAAATACTAACTCTTTCTTTCTCTTTCTTTATGGATTTTGTAGGTGCAATCCGCTGAAAACCCTCACGAGACAAAACTCGTCCTCTAGGGGAAACCTAGAGGTTTTACGGCTTGTTGCACATGCTCAGTGCAATCGCGCGACCTGCGAAAGTGGTCTAATAATCCTTAGTATAGTTTAGTTGTTTTGCTCGAGGACGAGCAAAAGATAGGTATGGGGGTGTGATTGGTCACTAATGTTGCATATTTAATGTCACATTTCCATACTTATTTTAGAATAAAAGCCTGCATTGTCCTAATTATTTGTTTGATTTATTTGCAGGCCCAATCCTTAAGGAGATGAAGAGAAATGAGCCCAAAAGCCTACCAGAATTCTGAATTAAATCAGAGTTAATTTGCACACATAAAATCAGGGCAAAATCAAGAGGTTGAAACCAGTTGAGAAGAATCCTCTCAGAATCGATCGGTTAAAGCCAAGAATCCAAGGCCATTTCGTCAGAATCCGGGGCTCAAACGAAGAAACCAACAAAGGATAAAGGCAAAAGAAATTCCCAGGATGACCCACCAACAGGGTGTGGCCATCTGGCCACACCCTGGCTGCAGAAACGCGGCCCTAGCCGCGTTTCCGCGGCTTTGTTGGGGAGTTAGGGGGAGCGTTTGCTCCCCCGAGCTCCCCGGGATTCTGGTTGTTGGGTTTTTGGCCTATAAAAGGGCAATTGTTGTGCTGAAATTGGACGCCAATGCAGATTAGGATTTAGCCTAGTTTTAATTCTTTGTAGTTTAGGTTTTTCTTTTCTTCTTATGTAATTTGTATGTAACTTAGGGTAGAAGAAGATTCATGTAAGTAAGAGAGAGAGAGGCTGATGTTGAGAGTGATACCGACGATGTACCCTCCTCCTTTCTTCCATTGTCTCTGCAATTAATAAAGGTAAAAGTTCTTTTTATGTTTGTATTTTCTTTTATTTCGTCTTCCTCTTCTACTTTACCTTGGTTGTTGTTGTTGAGTGTACAAGTGAATTCCAAAGCAAGTATAACTAAGCTACGTGAGAGCCAGCGATAGTTCATGAAGACGTTCTCCTCTTCCAAGATCCGCATCACTTCGTTCTTGCTAGGCGTGACGATATAATGTGCACGGGGACTGAGCTCGAGCTTATGATCTATGCGTTGAACGCCTCCGAAGCAAAGGTAGAACATGCAACGGTTTCCAGGTAAGTCATCACTCAACCTCGGTAAGTATTTCTTCACTTTTCTTTACTTCTTTTTTCTTTCTTAGTTTAGATCACCAACCACTTCTTCCAAATCGTTTTCATTCTTCTCCACTCACTCCATTTGTACATAGTCGTTTTTCTTGTTTTCTGATTTGTCCACCTTCTTCATCTCTCGCTTTCTTCTTAAACTTTAACCTTTAACTTTCTTTTTCTTTTTCCTAACTTTAAAAATAGAGACGAACTATCGTTTGGTTTTCAATAAGATTTCAATAAAGACACGTAAAGCTTCCATCGCAAACCCTCCTTGTGGATCACGACCCGCATAGTCACTTGCTATCGCGGAAGAATTGAGCACTTGCACATTTCCTTTCTTAAGTTCTATAATCTCGTATTTTGTGTGCAGGTTTTGCCTCAATCAGCATGCTATGAATAGATGAACATGAAAAGCATGCAAATTAAAAATGGGAGTTAGAGAATGATACCAAAACCGATGAAGGTGCATCTCTAGTTCTCCAAACCACGGTGGTCCTCCCACCAAATCCCCTTGAGAGTGAAGCATCCAAATGGTTCTCTTTTAAGCTTAGAACGCATCCACCTCAAGGCACCAATACTCTCACGTTATGTGAGAGCTTCCACCTACATCAAAAAGTATAGAGGTGGTCTTTGGTACCCATTTCCTTTTGGGTCCACGGGGGTTAGTGTCTTTTCTAACCCAAACAAGATTAGTTGCTAAATTTTCAAAATGTAAGCGATCATAGCAAAATCTAGAAAGATGGCCTTTTCGGCCATAATGTGTACATGTGTACACTGAGCATACGTGTTATGGTTGTGTCCGTGGAAAGCATGTGTATGCCGTGTAGGGTGTGCATGCAAAGATGGACCTTGTTTCTTGCGAACCAAGGTTTCCAAACGTGAATGATTCAATGTGCATTGGCTCAAAGTGGAGCCCAAACATTCAACACTTTTCTTCAAAACACTTATATCATTTTCAATAGTGGAAGACAAAGTGGAGCATGCAATAGGTGTGCAAGAAGAAGAAGCTATACTATCATGGCACACATGAGAATCTATATCAATTTTCAAAGATTCATTTTTCTTTAAAACTAAATCCAATTCTTTTGTAATTGAATCAATTTTATTTTTCAAAACAAGGTTATCTTTTAAAACAAAATCCAATTTAGAAGATAACACCTCATTGTTTTTCACAACATCACAATCATTTTTACTTTTCAAAAATTCATTTTCCTTTAAAGCAAGTTCAAGTTGAGATTTAAGTGAGTCACGTTCACTTGCAATCTCTTCCTTCTCTTGCAAAGTCAATTAAAAATTAGAACACAAATCCTTTAATTCATTTTTCAAAACAAGGTTGTCCTCTTTCAAAAGATTGTGTTTTTCCAAGAAATTTTCAAGCTTTTGGGCAAGTTCCAAATTTAAAGATTGAACTTCTAAACATCCATAGCAATAGGAACTAGAGCTATCATCTAATTGAGTGTCTGATTGTACCTCAAGGGAGTGAGTCCCTTGGACCATGAAGCAATGCTCTTCGGACTTTTCTTCCTAGATCCTCTCAACTTGTTGATAATCCTTGGAAGCTCGGGAGAAGTCAATATGCTCCAAACTACAAAAGCCGAGTCATAACGATCAAACACGGGTAAAAGATGTTCATTAAGAGATGCTCTAAGTGCTCTAAGTGCTAATGCATTAGCCTTTTTATGCTTGCTACTATTAGGGAATGATTCTTGAGTAGAGGCTTGATAAACTAGATGACCTAGTGATTTTAAATGCCTACTCATATTGGCCTTCCAAGAATCAAGTCTAAAATGGTCAAACATAGGAGGGCTATCCATGAGTGCAAATAGATGTATGCAAATGCAAATGAAGATTAGCAAACCAAGATCTCACTCTTAGGTGGTTAAACCTAAATATCAGGAGCGTAGGCTCTGATACCAATTGAAAAGTCACCTAGAGGGGGGTGAATAGGTGATATGGCTAATCTATGAACTAAATGCGGAATTTAAAAACTTAATTGCAATACACTCAAGTGTGATCAACAAATGATGCACACACAACCAAGCCAAGCAAATATGAATGCACAATATAAATAGTTGCAAGGCACAAAGTAAAGAGAGAGATAGAGAGAGAGTCAATGGATCAAGCGCAAACAACAAGATATGTTTCGAGGTTCGAGCACCCAGCTCTACATCCCCGCCTTCGACACACGAAGGATTTCTAATCCACTAGCTAGTCCACAAAGAACTCTCACAAGGAGTACCCAACTCCTCTCTTTACAACCACAACCTCCTCCTTGAGGCAAGCTCCAATCCAACAAAACAATCACCTCACAACTTGAGGGATTAGCACAAAGCAAACACAAGGATCACCTCACAACTTGAGGGATACAACCCAAAGGCACAAAGCCAAGTAAAGATTGGGTTTACAACTTGGTGGTCTAAGAAACAACCACAAACAATTTCTTTCTCCCACACAAAGATCCTATAGAAGAGATAGTAGATTTTAGCTCAAGTGTGGAGAAAACCAATGGGATGGAAATCATAATCACAAAGAAAAATCCTTGGGAAAAACTAAAACCAAGATAGAGAAGTTCAATCAAAATCTTTTCCCAAAAACCCTTTTCTTTTGTTTTCCAAACCCTAGCAAAAACACCAAATAGATTGTTCAATATGAGTTCAAAAACTTCTTTTGATTGCTGTGAAAACACCAGAGAGTAGGAAAAATTCGCACAAAAATTCTTGGAGAAAACAAGCTACAAATGGGGTATTTATAGACCCTAGAAAAATATAACCGTTGGCAGCAGAAACTGCCAGAAATGAACTGCCGGTCGACGGTCCGGTCGACCATCCAACGGTCAAATTCTGCCGTTGGCAGCTACCGATCGACCGCCCGGTTGACCCAAACAAACAGAGAGCTCTGCTCTCAGACCCGGTCGACCCAGACGGTCGACCGTCCCTGTCTGCCAAACGTGCACAGATTTGTGCACGTCGGTCGACGACCCGGTCGACCGACTTTATGCCAAGTCGACTTGGTCAGAAGACTAGTCGACTGGTTGAAGCTTGGAACAGAAAACTGGGTCAGAAAAACTAAGGAATTAAATATCCAATAAATTCTGTAAACTACTTAAAAATCCCCAAAAATAGTTTTATCATTTTGCATTGATATATAAACATGTGGTAAAAAGTTTAGCTCAAATATCAATCAATATGAACTATTTTTGTGTCTTATCATTTTTACCAAAAACCAAAAACTGTATTTTCTAAAACTTGGATTTTGAATAGAAAATACGTTTTGTCCAAAACTCTTCCAAATACAAAAACATGATATTTAAACACTTTGAAGCATGATGCATATGGATAGAAATCCAATATACATGAAACATATATATATCATAGTTTTTGTCTTTAATTCCAAAAATAAGTTTTGTTAAAACACAAAACCTAAAACACATGAAATAGGTATATCAAAGTAAGTTTGTCTAAGAGTTGAAGCATACATGTATATAGAACAAATCTAATATACATTAAACCATGTAAACTTGTTTTGATATAAAATCTATTCATGCAAACCAAGATCGGTTAACCAAAAATCGAAAACCAAAACATGATACTGTGTGTTGTGAACTTGAGCATATCATACTATTCTAATCTTTACAATTTGGATCTAAACACAAAACTAAACTAGGATGCCTAAGTCTTCTTGTAGAGCGCAATCTCCAAGCCGACTCGATCCAAAACTCTTTGATCCACCGAGCAAGTGCTATATGTGATCTTTGACGCTCGGGCTCTTGAATTAACATGTGAAAGCTTCCAAATCATTTTGTTGAAGCTAATCACCAACTAATAACTTGATTAAAGATCTGAAACTAAAATCACAAGATTATTAGTACACATAACTACATGAGTTAATCATCATCAAAACTAGAGTGGAAGGCCTTTGGGCCAAAAACTAAAAATTTAGAAAGCAATTTTTTTTAGCGGCTTTCGGCAACCCTGCAAACGAGTTTGTTAGTACTTCAATTGGAAAAACTCGCTTTTACACGAATTTTTCTGAGAGCAAATGAATCCTCGCGCAATGTCCTTGGCCACCTCTTTTGCTTCCCGTGATAGTGAGCTCCTTGGTTCTTCTCCTACACACAAAAACAAAGAACAATCTTTAGTATTGAACAACAAAGCCATTCCCTCCCCGGCAACGGCGCCAAAATTTGATCGGCAAAAAGCAAGCACTAAAATAAGAGAAGGAAGTGTGGGTTGATGTTACTGCTTTTGCGATTCTTCCGTAGTAGCGAAGTGGCTATATAGGTCGTATCCGCAAGGAGGGAGAGCGATGGAAGCTTGATGCGGCTTCAAAGTTCAAGAAGAAAGAAAGTTCTTTGTTTCCAAATAAAGAATTGAAAAGTGAAAACAAGTTGTTTGAAGAATTATTGGAAAATGTTTTGGTGGTTTGTAAAAGTTAATTTTTTCTTAGATGTAAAAGCGCATGGCTAACTTTCTACTAAGTGCTCCCACTAATTTCTAACTTTTTGAAGATAGCCTCACGATGGATCATAGGCGAACATAACCCTTGTGCATTGGAACTATTCACGTGGAAATCGAGTGAAAGTTCATCCTAAAACTTAGCTTTACACGGCAAAAACTCGGACATTCCCTTATCAAGATCCGATAGAAGGCGAGAATAAGGGAAGACTCGAGTGCACTATTGGTATCGGCAAAGTTAAAAGGAAATGTCTCTAACTTACAATAACAAGTAAAGTACACAACCCATAGATCATCAAAAACTCATTAAGCATGAAGTATAAGAAAGTAAATACTTGTAGGTAAAATTAGAGTTAGAACCCTCGTCTTAAGATGCCATAGCTCTTGTTTGCACAAGGCTTGTTTGACACTATTGACTCATTTGGGTTATCAATCAAGTGTTAGAAATTAGTGGGTTAGTAGTTAGTTAGCCGTGCTAAGGAAAAGTTAGTTAGCCATAAAAGTAAAAGAAACAATAAAGGAAAAGAAGTTGAGAGGAAGGGAGTTACACTACAACAAAAAACAACAAAAGAAAGAAGTAAAGAGAAATGAGTTTACACTATAACAAGGAGGTAAAAGCAAATGAAAGCACAAGTAAATTGAAAGAAGAAAGAGAAGTAGTACTTGTATTAGCTTGTCACCCTTCAAATACAACACTTATACACTCTCTCTCTTTCACTCTAATGGCTAAAACTAAAACTAGAAAAAGCAAACTAAGCAACTACAATTCCTAGCAATAAAACACAAAAATACAACTCTATTCTCTGGATCTGCTTCAACTGAAGACCCCTGGGGGGTATTTATAGGCACCAGGGGAAAGGGGGGCCACGTGGGTGACCCGTGGCGCGAAGCGCAGGCGCGCGCGCCCAAAGGCCGCGTTTCCGCGCCTGGTAGGGCGGCGCGCGCCTGGCTTCGGGCAGAGCGTCACCCAGTCTGTCTTCTGACGCCTTGAACTTCTAGATTTGCGATTTGATGCCCTGGGCTGACAAAATCTTCGCTCTAAAGTCACTGACTACTTGGTAGGCTTTTAATCACCAATTAAATGGTGATTTAGGTCTTCTTCTTCATTTGCACACCATGGACCTAGGATCAAGCAAGTAAGGTTTTATTAGCAAAATTTTACATGAAATAAATATGAGAATGTGATGAAAATTATACAAAATTAGAGACTAATCACTCCACTAACCATGCTAACCTCTTAGTGATAGTTGCCTCACATGGATCCTTAGCCATCATTAGTCCTTGGCTTCAAGAGACGATACAAAGCATGGCTTCTAAGAAGGTTCTTCCACATTCAAACACATCCTTCCACAAAACAAGTTGCAAGCTACTATTGGATCATCAAAATCGGTTAGAGGTGAGCATAAAATAAAGAAGACATTGCAAGTTAGCTTGTTAGTGGGTTAGATGTTAGAATATTAGAATGTTAGAATCCAGCATCATGAACCATCAATGGCTCTTGCAAGAGCAAGGCCTTGTAGAGGCTATTAGATTCATGTGAATTATCAAGTAAGAGGTTAGATGATTAGTGATTAGTAGTTAGATTGTCATGAGAAGAAAAACTAGCTAAGCATCATGTAGAAGATGAAGAAATTACAATGGAGAAGAAAGAAGACACTTTTACGTAGATTGTCACCATTTATTACATCAATATCTTTCTATCTCTCTCTGAATCATCTCGGCCCTACAACAAGATCTAAAGCAAAATACAAAAGAAAAGAAAAGAAAGAAAGAACACCTATACTACACTACACTAAAAGAGAGAAAACCTAGCCTACTCGCTGATCTGCTTCCGTTTCGAATCTCTGCAGGAGTATTTATAGGTAAAAAGAGCTTCTAGAAGACGAGACGAGGCCACGCGTCGAAAATCGACGCATGGATCGCCAATATTGCCGAGGAAACGCGGCCATAGTCGTGTTTTCGCGGCATGACCAGGGACTTAGGTCCCTGGTTTTAGCGAGCGACTTCGCCTTGCTTTGGGGACCTCCCAGATATTCTTGGAATCGGTTATTTGCGTCCAAATTTTCGTCAGACACCCGCCAATGTCTAGATTCAATGTATCTTCTAGAAACTCTCTAGTTTGGCCTCCAAGAAATCCAGATTTAATTACCCAAAAATGGGTTTAATTAAACTCTTATTACTCATTTGCCCCTAAACTCTTGATTATCTGCAAATAGACCAAAACACTATTTAGGAACGATATTTTATTCATAAATCGGTAGAAAAATGCGATGTAATGATGCAAATTTGTAGACTAATCACACCCCCACACTTATCTTTTACTCGTCCCGAGCAAAACAAGAAAAAGAAAAACTATACTATAAATGTTATTACACCACTTTTACAGGTGACGCGATTGCACCGAGCGTGTGCAACAAGCCGTTAAACCTCTAGGTTTCCCCTAGAGGAGGAGTGTTGTCTCCTAAGAGTTTTCAGCAGATTTCACCCACAAAATTCATAAAGAGAGAAAACAAATATTAGTGTTTTGAAAATGCATTTTGAAAGAGACAAATTTTTGAAATATTTTTGCAAAAATATAAGCGATCTAAGATCATAAGTCCACCAAAAATTATTCTTCCTTAAACTTAGTCTATATACAAGATCTTTTCATCAATTAAAGTAAGAATTTAAAATTGGATTGAATATTTTATCCTTCATAAAATTTAGATAATATGCACTTTGTGACAGTGAAGATTTCTGGGATTTCAACTCCAACCATCAAGCCATTTATTTAAATATTTTTTCTTTTAATTTTCTTGGGCTTTCTAGTTTACCCGGGTAGTGAGCCTTTAACCGATAACTCCCAAATCAGATGGTCTTAGGGCACCAGATGATAAAACATCCCTCGGGTTTAAGGACTCGAGCAAACAAGATCACAAAATTAGGAGGGATTATTTGTTTCTTATGACCACCTTTAGGCGTGAATAATTATGCTTCTTGAGGCATAGTTATCCAGCTTAATAAGTGGGTTTTTTATTTTTTTATTTTTATTTTTTTCATATTTACATTTTTTCTTTTTATTTATTTTATGGCATTTGAAGTCTTTGTTTCCATCTCAAAAATTGTTAAGTGTGAAGTGCATATTCTTTAAGGCAAAAATTCAAGATAAAATTATCTCTCTATTCTCTTTTACCTAACTTATAATTTTAAACAAGATCCATTATTTTGACACGGTTTAAGATGCCATAATTTAAGGCTTTCTCAGTTTCTAAGATCATCTTAATTTTCTTAAAAATAGATCAAAACTTTATCTCTTGTTTCAAAAAGTTTTTAAAGAAAGGAAAAATCCTATACAAAAGGAAATTTTTTTAAGAATATCCTAAAAGAAGTGAAAAAGAAAGAAAATCTAAAAATTCTATGTTAGTATACCCTCCTCCACACTTATCTTATGCATTGTCCTCAATGCATCGTGAATATATGTATGCATGAAACAAATAGAAAAGGAAGGAAAAAATTCATCTCAAGGTGGTGGTTCCGGTGGTGGTCTGATTGGTCCACGAAATGCGGCCCAATCTAATTTGCGTGGAGTTCGGAGGAACCCACCAGAGACCTCTATAATACAACCCACTAAAATGATATATATATATATGAATTTTATCCCATCTAATTTTTAAATTTTTAAAATAATTTCAGAATCAATTTTATCAACACCCTTGTCCCAAAATGGAGTGTGAAAAGATGATATGATTGATTTGGACTCAGAAAGTACAGGAACTAATATCGATTCAGGGAAGTGACTGAAATCAAGTAAAGGTTATGGAGTCAGGATTAGTTCAAGAAGTGGGTCCAAATTAAGAAATTGAAATCCTATTCCGCATTCATTTCCCCATAATAAAATGTGACTTTCTAAGGTTGGTGATTCAAGTTCGACAATGACCGACATATGAATCAAAACTGACTCTAAAATGTTGCTCAATTTGGGTAACAAAACAGGAGTCAATATTAATTCAGAAATTTGAACTAAATCACAAATTTGAGAATCTAAGTCACGTTCTTGATTGAGTTCAATTTCATAAAAATGAGAACTTGCCAATTTGTCAATGAAACTTTCAAAAGTATGGTATTGGTCAAGTTCAACTTGTTGATCATAAAAGATTGGTGATTCAATTTCACGATGGACTGACACAGGATCCAATATTGACTCAAGAAAAGGTTTGCAATCAGGTGAAGACACCAGAGTCGTTATTGAATCAGGAAGTAAAAGTGAATTGCCAAGTTGAGGTTCAAGATCACATTCATTCTAAAGTTCAATATCAGAAAAGGGATAACTTGCCAACAGGTCAATGTGGTTCTCAAAAATTTGATGTTGGTCAACTTCAAATGGGTGTGCTGAAATTGAATCTTGGTTTCCAAAATAACAAGAGTCCTGGGTTAAATCAATAGAGTTAAAAATATCTAAATTAGTTAAAGGTTGATAAGAGAGTTTCCTCATTCCGATAAATGTTGACCAATTGACTCAATTGTATTTCCAACCTATTGATAGACTGGGCAGAAGATTTTTGAAATTGTTATGCGAACTCCTGTAAAATTTCTATACTCTTTTCTAGATATGATTTTTCTTCAAGTTGATGTTCTAGAAAGGGAATGTAGGAACTTGGTTTTGAAAAATTTTGTAAAGAGTGTGAGTCCAAAATATTTTGAAATCGAAGCTCAGACTCACGAAAGCATTCCATACTCATTTTCAGGATAGATGGTTGGTCATTTTGAATAGGTGAAACAGAGTAAGAATCATGAAAATATTGTGAAATTGGTGAATTGAGCTCCTTTTGTTGGGACTCAAGCATGGCTTGTACGACTTCTATATTTTTTTCTAACTCGGATTTTTTTTCAATTAGTTATTCTAGAAAAGGAGTACAAGAAGCAAAATTGGGAAATGAATATTGTGAAAATTGTGAAAATTGTGGACAAGGTGGTTGAAAATTTGATTCGGGGGAGGTGAATCCCCATTTACTCTGTGAAGAGTGAAAATTATTTTGAAAATTATGGTTATAAGATTGGGGGTATGGGTCATATTGAGTCTGTAACGGTCCCAGATTTTAATAATCTCAATTGACACAAATGTCTATATTGATCAACAGATCATCAAATTCATCTCTAATATTATTGAAAATTTCGGCAGCATCTCCTTTGTAAATACTTATATGTCCAAATATACATTTCACGTCACAAAAATTTCGGCCAACCCAGCCTACTTATCTTATATCCAAACATATTAACCAATTAAACTTTCATCTGCACAATCATAATAATTTTCGGCTCCCAATGGCCTACTTAAGAAAATAAAAAATATTAAACATTCGAGAGTACCCCTCTCGGCCTCTACAGAAACGATGCAAAACTAACAGTAACTCCCACTCATCATAATCATCATAATCTAACTGCCTACAAACCAGCCTGGCATGCTATGTGTATATACTGAATAGAGTTATAACAAGTACAACAAGAGAATAAACAACTGATCACACATAATTTCGCGGATAATACATTCACTCTTATCGGGGATTCTCATCAAGATGCCCAAGACCCTAAGCTTGACCTTTGCCTCAATGCGACCTGAAAAGTAAGAAACTGAGGGGAGGTGAGCTCAACAGCTCAGTGAGGGAGTCCAAGGAATACAAGCAAATGGTGAACATAGTCAAAAGAAGCATGATTATTCAAATAATAAGGGTAATTCTGGGAGAACAAGAAAATCAGAGAATTCATGACATCACATGATTTAGTAATCACGACAATAGTCTTCAAAATCTTCGGGAACGATCAGATTCTTATGGTCAAAATTCTCAATTTCTTTCTCGAGTTTTCATTCAGCTTATTATCAAATAAATCTTTGTATACACATGCATTATACATGTGTCTTGGATTTTCTCCAATTATGATACGCCAAACACAGTAGTTAAATTATAGGCGTAACTTATACATCTAAATAGCACATGCATCGCCAATTACACATGTATAACATAAATTATATCATACTACACTTGCCAAGGCAACACATCACGCTTCATAATATTCACATGTAAATACCATTCACACATAAAGTGTGGAATTCTCCGCCTTTCCCTCCTACCGGCTCCCGCCCGGCCCCTTCCTCCGTAGATATAATATATGAAACAATAACGCCGTCTTCCCCTCCTACCGGCTCCCGCCCGGCCCCTTCCTCCATATATATATAATTATATCAACAATAACACAATCTTCCCCCTCCTACCGGCTCCCGCCCGGCCCCTTCCTCCGTTTATATGTAATTGCGTAACACCGTCTTCCCCCACCTACCGGCTCCCGCCCGGCCCCTTCCTCCAACAACAAGAATGCAATAGGCATAAATGTACATATACACACTTGAGTAATAATCAATTTATCACAATACGATAAGTCAACCAATTACTATAGTTTACTTCACAGCTCATCAATTTTCCCTTCAAAGAATGTTTGTGGTTCTCAATATGAGAGTATAAATGTACAAGTATAGGTTAACATTGTGGTGATCTACTCGCCTTATTTACATAGGTCGAGTTCTCATTTACATTATCAATACTCAAACTTCTTAATTATATTATGTATATATATATAACCTAAATATTACAGATAAACACGTTCATATCAATTTTCGGTGCACACACGAATCATAACGTTAGACCCTCAATACTTATATCAATCGTCCAACCACACACAAACAATTGTTAACATCCCTGTATACAATTATTCATTTGTCTTGATGCTCATATTTATCATGAAGTCCGCTTTGTTTGAATAGTATCAATGCCTTAAACACCTGCCCAGTGAACATGTTATAATTACTGCTATTGGTGTTCAAAAATCTGGTCTGGCATCACGTAGCTTCCAATTGAGTTTAGAGATATATATATATACGTGTGTCTTATTTCACAATTTTGAGAACGCAATAAACTTCGTAATAACCATCTCACGCACACGCGCGCGCACAAAAGTATAGGTAATCTAAATTAAAGATATGGTTCACAAATCTAACTGAAAGTTTCTGCCATCCCAACTCTATCTAATTCATTATGTTTATTCAACTCCCAGTAGTAGCAAAGGATCACCTAACTACCATAACACAAACAAGGATTAAAAATTTGATAACCATAGATTTTCAATCTGTAGCGTCCCAATAAACATCAAGCTTGTGACATTGATGAGTATGCATAAGTTCTTAACTTCTCGCGTTCTAATGACTGTACCAGGATTCATAAGTTTTAACGGATGTATATGTATCCATGATTTCTTTCTAATATGATGCCAAGTCTCTATTGTAACCACACGTGGACAATTTATTCAGCTCCCTTTTATTATTTTATTTCCAGAAGACTAAAAGGAGGATATTCAAAAATTTATGAAGAAGTATTATAGAAAGAGTGTGTCTTTCTTTTCAATCCATCCGCTCATACTTCTCAAGACGGTTGAAGTTACCATAACAGGAAAGAGGTAAGAATGATAACAATGGTGATCAAAAATCTAAAGAACATACTAGAGTGTATGAAAATAAAACTACACATGGAATGTCCACTGTTGAGAACGGTCTGATAGGGAGCGATAGGATGATATTAGGATGCCGACCATATATCATTCTCTCTCTAAAGAGGGATAAGATTAATACCACGAGTCTTGATCAGAGTTTGTTATCACTTTATATATGGTATATATATTTGGATTAGAAACAAGATACATGATACCTTCAATGAGTGCAAATTGGCACTAATACACCAAATTGAATTTCAGTTCAACAATTCCTATCTTTCGCGAATCTGAGCATATTATAATGCTCTAGTACCCTCCCATGACACGATGTTTTACAGCTTCTAAAAATATGGCATTCCTCGAAATTTTCTTTTCATAGTCTATAAAACCCAAGAACAAAATAAAAATTATTCTGTGGGTAAAGTCCGACGACCCACTGAAATTTGCATGTATCTTATTCATGAGAAGTTCGGTCAACAAAACTTTTCTCGTCTACATGATTAATTATAATGACTTAACTCTTATCCCTAAATTTTCTATTATGGCTTTTAACTATGAGCCCCAATTTCTCAAGGAACAACTTCCACCAACTAGAATTTTCTACAAAGAAAACTATTATGGAATCAGAATTTTTACACATTGTCTATGACACAATCTTATCCAGGCCTTCATTTGATCCTAAATGGTTGCATAATATTAGCTATCTTTGAAACTATATCTTGTGCCGCCACAACATATAAGTTAGAATTTCTCTCTTTTCAGGTATAAATATCCTTGCCATATTGCCAAACTTTCCTCGATATGACAACATCAATGAGAGGAGTGACATAATATTGCCAGAAGAAAAGTTTCAACTCAAATTTTTGTAGCAACACATTAACAAGAAAATATTTTTGGCACTCCTTGATCACACTGAGACTACGTTCTGAACTTCAAACTTTTAACTCTCAACTCAACCCCAACCTCAGACTCTACAAAAGCCATGAGAATCTATTCGATCTTTGAATACAATTCGAAACAAAATCCCTCAGGAACATTTAGCTCCAACTCTACTGACTCCAAATATTTATGTTCATTATATGAAATGTTTTCCCTCTTATCTTGCTTGCCCGCAACCATGCATGTAACACGAACCTTTTTTAAGTGTTAACAACTTGTACCAAGTATAACGTTTTCTCTTCAACTAATATCTATAGAAGCATGTATGTTGTACTCAAGATAAAGTTATTATGCAATGGAAGTAACATTATACTGATAATTAATTTCCTACCACATAGCTCACATTAATTTCTCTTAAGTTAATTATATTGTACCGAACAAACCATTATTACAAATTTAGTTGTCTCTTACTCGGATTACCTGCCGTGAATTCAACTTTGCATTTCTCATGATAATCAATAACCTTAATTATTTTATTTATTGGATGAATTAATTTAGCTAATGATTCTTAATTGTCTACCATTAACTAAATTTATCATACAATTTGTACCATCGCTCCCCATTACATTAAGTTGGAGTGTACCTCAATCAAGGCCTAACACTTACATATGAAGATACTTTGAGAGTGACACAACTGAACCACAATAAATAGCAAAGACAATTGAACATGTCATTTTCACACACCATATTAATTCTAGGGTTTCAAGAGAGTATATATTTTATAACAAGATTTAATCAAAAATCAACTAATAAAATGGTCACCTAAATTAACAACTTGATTGAATCCATAGAATTTTCAGCAACAATTTCCGGAATTTCGAGTGAAGAAATCTCACTCACTTTCATTACCTCAACCAAGTTGTTAAATTTCTTCCAACTCTAGAATGACAACAAAGAAAGAACATGACTTTGAATTTCTCAACAATTTAGTTATTAACCTCCTCATTTTCTACCAATCAAAGACATCTAGGTAAAACACATGATTTGAGGGGAAACTCATCCACTAATTCAAGAAAATTTCAGAGTTTAGAACTCAAAGAAATTTTAGAATTTTCACAAGACAAGGAGAGGAACAAATACCAAATGATCTCCCTCACCTTCTCTATCGATCGTCACCCGCCGCGCCGCCCCGTCGCCGCCCGCCGCGCCGCCCCGTCGCCGCCGCGTCGCCTGGCCGCGCGACCAGGGCGCGCGGCCCCCCTGGTTGCGCGAGTACGGCTGGGCGCTGGGCTGCCGCGCCCAGCCCTAGGGGGTGAGAGGAAGGGGTGGGGGGAAGAGAAGAATTTGAGAGAGAGAGTGATTGAGGGGGAGAGTTGAGGAGAAAACAAAAAAATCTCTCTTGGGAGAGCCTCTGCCGATCACTCACAGGGAAGGGAAGGGAAAAATAAAAGGAATTTTTTTCTTTCTTTTTGGGAAACGAAGAGAGAGAGAGAGTTAATTATAGTGTAATATATTCCATAAATCTTGTGTGATTGCCACCTACCCATTTTCAATTCCAATAAAATCTCCACCCTCCACTTCACTCTCCAAATTCCAAGTTCTCATCTCCACCATTCATTATAAAATAACACTTTATTTTCCACTTATATGATTTGTATCTATTCATGAAATACCATTATACACATAAACATGTACAATACATTTTTGTATACATCACCATTATTATTATCACTATTATATATATATATTTTTAACATGCATATTTATTTAAATTCTTCCAATTAATCCATTTCAAATTTTCCTGATAAATTTCCAAATTTATTATCACATAAATATAACCAAATTAAAATTTCCTGATGTTCTTTATAATCTCAATAATCCAAGAATATAGTATTAAATCAGGGTTTAAAAATTTGGGGTGTTACATTCTACCCTCCTTACAAAAGTTTCGTCCTCGAAACTTGCTACCTGAAGTGGGTAAGCATAAAACCTTGCATTTCTCCTGCATATCACAAAATCTTTCTTTGATGCAATATTTTCTCAATCATTCTCCTCAAGATTCATTATTTCTTGATCAATTCTATTCTATGTCCTTACGATCCAAATAAATCTTGACCCACTTGATATTTTTATCATTCCCTTACTCCAGTGTCCCATACCACTGGCAGCTCATACGAGGGCCCACACCCTCAGCCGAACACATCCGGATTGTGGCATGTGGGTATCATAATCTGAACATAAGGTAATGACCAAATATCCCGTGCTTCAGGATTAGTCATACACGTAAGAACTCCTACCCCCTTAAACCAATCATATCAAACAATATTTTCACATACATATAAAGCATAACCATGCATATCAATCATAAAAATCAGCCCTATCAATCCAATCCTCTTTCTACTATTCATTCTAAGTTTATTCTTATTCTATATCCTGTGCTCTGATACCAACTGTAACGGTCCCAGATTTTAATAATCTCAATTGACACAAATGTCTATATTGATCAACAGATCATCAAATTCATCTCCAATATTCCTGAAAATTTCGGCAGCATCTCCTTTGTAAATACTGATATGTCCAAATATACATTTCACGTCACAAAAATTTCGGCCAACCCAGCCTACTTATCTTATATCCAAACATATTAACCAATTAAACTTTCATCTGCACAATCATAATAATTTTCGGCTCCCAATGGCCTACTTAAGAAAATAAAAATATTAAACATTCGAGAGTACCCCTCTCGGCCTCTACAGAAATGATGCAAAACTAACAGTAACTCCCACTCATCATAATCACATAATCTAACTCGCCTACAAACCAGCCTGGCATGCTATGTGTATATACTGAATAGAGTTATAACAAGTACAACAAGAGAATAAACAACTGATCACATATAATTTCGTGGATAATACATTCACTCTTATCGGGGATTCTCATCAAGATGCCCAAGACCCTAAGCTTGACCTCTGCCTCAATGCGACCTGAAAAGTAAGAAACTGAGGGGAGGTGAGCTCAACAGCTCAGTGAGGGAGTCCAAGGAATACAAGCAAATGGTGAACATAGTCAAAAGAAGCATGATTATTCAAATAATAAGGGTAATTCTGGGAGAACAAGAAAATCAGAGAATTCATGACATCACATGATTTAGTAATCACGACAATAGTCTAAAAATCTTCGGGAACGATCAGATTCTTATGGTCAAAATTCTCAATTTCTTTCTCGAGTTTTCATTCAGCTTATTATCAAATAAATCTTTGTATACACATGCATTATACATGTATCTTGGATTTTCTCCCATTATGATACGCCAAACACAGTAGTTAAATTATAGGCGTAACTTATACATCTAAATAGCACATGCATCACCAATTACACATATATAACATAAATTATATCATACTACACTTGCCAAGGCAACACATCACGCTTCACAATATTCACATGTAAATACCATTCACACATAAAGTGTGGAATTCTCCGCCTTTCCCTCCTACCGGCTCCCGCCCGGCCCCTTCCTCCGTAGATATAATATATGAAACAATAACGCCGTCTTCCCCTCCTACCGGCTCCCGCCCGGCCCCTTCCTCCATATATATATAATTATATCAACAATAACACAATCTTTCCCCTCCTACCGGCTCCCGCCCGGCCCCTTCCTCCGTTTATATGTAATTGCGTAACACCGTCTTCCCCCACCTACCGGCTCCCGCCCGGCCCCTTCCTCCAACAACAAGAATGCAATAGGCATAAATGTACATATACACACTTGAGTAATAATCAATTTATCACAATACGATAAGTCAACCAATTACTATAGTTTACTTCACAGCTCATCAATTTTCCCTTCAAAGAATGTTTGTGGTTCTCAATATGAGAGTATAAATGTACAAGTATAGGTTAACATTGTAGTGTTCTACTCGCCTTATTTACATAGGTCGAGTTCTCATTTACATTATCAATACTCAAACTTCTTAATTATATTATGTATATATATATATAACCTAAATATTATAGATAAACACGTTCATATCAATTTTCGGTGCACACACGAATCATAACGTTAGACCCTCAATACTTATATCAATCGTCCAACCACACACAAACAATTGTTAACCTCCCTGTATACAATTTATTCATTTGTCTTGATGCTCATATTTATCATGAAGTCCGCTTTGTTTGAATAGTATCAATGCCTTCAACACCTGCCCAGTGAACATGTTATAATTACTGCTATTGGTGTTCAAAAATCTGGTCTGGCATCACGTAGCTTCCAATTGAGTTTAGAGATATATATATATACGTGTGTCTTATTTCACAATTTTGAGAACGCAATAAACTTCGTAATAACCATCTCACGCACACGCGCGCGCACAAAAGTATAGGTAATCTAAATTAAAGATATGGTTCACAAATCTAACTGAAAGTTTCTGCCATCCCAACTCTATCTAATTCATTATGTTTATTCAACTCCCAGTAGTAGCAAAGGATCACCTAACTACCATAACACAAACAAGGATTAAAAATTTGATAACCATAGATTTTCAATCTGTAGCGTCCCAATAAACATCAAGCTTGTGATATTGATGAGTATGCATAAGTTCTTAACTTCTCGCGTTCTAATGACTGTACCAGGATTCGTAAGTTTTAACGGATGTATATGTATCCATGATTTCTTTCTAATATGATGCCAAGTCTCTATTGTAACCACACGTGGACAATTTATTCAGCTCCCTTTTATTATTTTATTTCCAGAAGACTAAAAGGAGGATATTCAAAAATTTATGAAGAAGTATTATAGAAAGAGTGTGTCTTTCTTTTCAATCCATCCGCTCATACTTCTCAAGACGGTTGGAGTTACCATAATAGGAAAGAGGTAAGAATGATAACAATGGTGATCAAAAATCTAAAGAACATACTAGAGTGTATGAAAAAAAAACTACACATGGAATGTCCACTGTTGAGAACGGTCTGATAGGGAGCGATAGGATGATATTAGGATGCCGACCAAATATCATTCTCTCTCTAAAGAGGGATAAGATTAATACCACGAGTCTTGATCAGAGTTTGTTATCACTTTATATATGGTATATATATTTGGATTAGAAACAAGGTACATGATACCTTCAATAAGTGCAAATTGGCACTAATACACCAAATTGAATTTCAGTTCAACAATTCCTATCTTTCGCGAATCTGAGCATATTATAATGCTCTAGTACCCTCCCATGACACGATGTTTTACAGCTTCCAAAAATATGGCATTCCTCGAAATTTTCTTTTCACAGTCTATAAAACCCAAGAACAAAATAAAAATTATTCTGTGGGTAAAGTTCGACGACCCACTGAAATTTGCATGTATCTTATTCATGAGAAGTTCAGTCAACAAAACTTTTCTCGTCTACATGATTAATTATAATGACTTAACTCTTATCCCTAAATTTTCTATTATGACTTTTAACTATGAGCCCCAATTTCTCAGGGAACAACTTCCACCAACTAGAATTTTCTACAAAGAAAACTATTATGGAATCAGAATTTTTGCACATTGTCTATGACACAATCTTATCCAGGCCTTCATTTGATCCTAAATGGTTGCATAATATTAGCTATCTTTGAAACTATATCTTGTGCCGCCACAACATATAAGTTAGAATTTCTCTCTTTTCAGGTATAAATATCCTTGCCATATTGCCAAACTTTCCTCGATATGACAACATCAATGAGAGGAGTGACATAATATTGCCAGAAGAAAAGTTTCAACTCAAAATTTTGTAGCAACACATTAACAAGAAAATATTTTTGGCACTCCTTGATCACACTGAGACTACGTTCTGAACTTCAAACTTTTAACTCTCAACTCAACCCCAACCTCAGACTCTACAAAAGCCATGAGAATCTATTCGATCTTTGAATACAATTCGAAACAAAATCCCTCAGGAACATTTAGCTCCAACTCTACTGACTCCAAATATTTATGTTCATTATATGAAATGTTTTCCCTCTTATCTTGCTTGCCCGCAACCATGCATGTAACACGAACCTTTTTTTAAGTGTTAACAACTTGTACCAAGTATAACGTTTTCTCTTCAACTAATATCTATAGAAGCATGTATGTTGTACTCAAGATAAAGTTATTATGCAATGGAAGTAACATTATACTGATAATTAATTTCCTACCACATAGCTCACATTAATTTCTCTTAAGTTAATTATATTGTACCGAACGAACCATTATTACAAATTTAGTTGTCTCTTACTCGGATTACCTGCCGTGAATTCAACTTTGCATTTCTCATGATAATCAATAACCTTAATTATTTTATTTATTGGATGAATTAATTTAGCTAATGATTCTTAATTGTCTACCATTAACTAAATTTATCATACAATTTGTACCATCGCTTCCCATTACATTAAGTTGGAGTGTACCTCAATCAAGGCCTAACACTTACATATGAAGATACTTTGAGAGTGACACAACTGAACCACAGTAAATAGCAAAGACAATTGAACAAGTCATTTTCACACACCATATTAATTCTAGGGTTTCAAGAGAGTATATATTTTATAACAAGATTTAATCAAAATCAACTAATAAAATGGTCACCTAAATTAACAACTTGATTGAATCCATAGAATTTTCAGCAACAATTTCCGGAATTTCGAGTGAAGAAATCTCACTCACTTTCATTACTTCAACCAAGTTGTTAAATTTCTTCCAGCTCTAGAATGACAACAAAGAAAGAACATGACTTTGAATTTCTCAACAATTTAGTTATTAACCTCCTCATTTTCTACCAATCAAAGACATCTAGGTAAAACACATGATTTGAGGGGAAACTCATCCACTAATTCAAGAAAATTTCAGAGTTTAGAACTCAAAGAAATTTCAGAATTTTCACAAGACAAGGAGAGGAACAAATACCAAATGATCTCCCTCACCTTCTCTATCGATCGTCACCCGCCGCGCCGCCCCGTCGCCTGGCCGCGCGACCAGGGCGCGCGGCCCCCCTGGTTGCGCGCGCACGGCTGGGCGCTGGGCTGCCGCGCCTAGCCCTAGGGGGTGAGAGGAAGGGGTGGGGAGGAAGAGAAGAATTTGAGAGAGAGAGAGTGATTGAGGGGGAGAGTTGAGGAGAAAACAAAAAAATCTCTCTTGGGAGAGCCTCTACCGATCACTCACAGGGAAGGGAAGGGAAAAATAAAAGGAATTTTTTTTTCTTTCTTTTTGGGAAAGGAAGAGAGAGAGAGAGTTAATTATAGTATAATATATTCCATAAATCTTGTGTAATTGCCACCTCACCCATTTCCAATTCCAATAAAATCTCCACCCTCCACTTCACTCTCCAAATTCCAAGTTCTCATCTCCACCATTCATTATAAAATAACACTTTATTTTCCACTTATATGATTTGTATCTATTCATGAAATACCATTATACACATAAACATGTACAATACATTCTTGTATACATCACCATTATTATTATCACTATTATATATATATATATATATATATATATATATATATATATATATATATATATATATATATATATATATTTAACATGCATATTTATTTAAATTCTTCCAATTAATCCATTTCAAATTCCCTGATAAATTTCCAAATTTATTATCACATAAATATAACCAAATTAAAATTTCCTGATGTTCTTTATAATCTCAATAATCCAAGAATATAGTATTAAATCAGGGTTTAAAAATTTGGGGTGTTACAGAGTCGGATAAATCTAATCCGGCCTATTTGATTGGTTCATGTTATAAAAAGCCGGATTGGAGTTATCAGAGTCAAATGAGGTCGGTGTAAAATTTGGATTCATATTAGGATTGAAAAATTTATTATTGAATTCCATTTCACAAACAATCACAAACAAAAAAGATAAAGCGAGCAACACACAAAAAAAAAATCAAAACCAAGCATATATTAAGGTTGACCTAAACCTAGACGACTCCTAACTGGTCGATTACCCGGGTGAGGTTGTTGTATGAATCCGACCACAAGCTAATCGGCCAGGTAGGGACAAAATACAGTGGGAGGTTTTCGTGCGTAAGCAACTGACCTTAATTATGCCAAACCATGGTATCTTCGAGGCGTACCCTCTTAATCCCTAACCTTAAACACCGATTTCACAAGAGTAAGATTCAAAACAAGTTCCACCCTCGGTCAATCTCTTAATGAGTCCAAGATGTTCCTAGGAGCCAACATCTATCAATTTTTATTAGGGCTTTGGTTGTGTGAGTGGGGAGGTGATTTTTGGGCTAAGGAAGGGTAATGAAATCTCCACCTTATCTTGTATTGGGTTATGCCCCTAAGTCAAATTCGTGCAAGTGTGCAATATAGATAAGAATATAACACAAAGCGAGTAAATCCCACGAGTTTGTCCTATGCTATATGCAATGCCATATGTACACCTTAGTCCAGATCATAACTGATCAGCATGATTTTATACCATTTTTATACTTCTAATTATCTATTATTTGTATATAAATAATGCTACTTGAGCATATTTGATAATATTTTGCAGGGAACATGTAAAAGAAAAAAAAGAGAATACGGATAGTTTCAGCAATTAAATGCCGCAATTTGTAAAAGATTGGAGAATGCTTTTTGAGCATGTTGCGGTATTTTGACCGTAACTTTGGCTACAGGATTTCAAAAAAGGTTATCCAGCTGTCTATGTTCGAAGATCTACAACTTTCATGTTGATAGTTTTCACTGATTCCTCCATTTGACTGTCTGTATTGGTCATTTAAAAAATCTGCCTAAATTGAAAATGAATTATTATGTAATAGATATATTTCAAAGGGCCTTTTTGTAAAACTCCTATATTATATAAGGAGAGGGTGGCTGCCATATTGGGGGCGGCGGTCATCTAGGTTTGAGATTTTTTTTTTATTTTTTTATTTTTCTTTTCTTTTTATTTTGTTTTGTAAAATCATGGTAGCATGACCATTCTTGGAGGGGCTTGGTTTGTTTTGGCTGACTTCATTTAATAATTTTTTTTTGATTGCATTAATGATTGTGATAGCAGAGCCTGTCCTGTTTGATTTTTACTATGCTTTTGCACCATCTTTCGCCCGATCAAAGCAGTTTCTCGCTTGATTGCTGTGCAGCGACGTGTGATGAAGCACGTGGATATGGTCTCAGTTCACGCGAGCGTGCATAGCGGCTGTTGGTGGCGGTCTTTGCTTAGCACAAAAAGAGATCAGACAATGGGGATCCCACGAGGAGCTTGGTCCGTAGCACATGGGAGAACTTCCTGTAGAGTCCCTGGTGGGGTCCACCGCGCAAGAAGATGCGCTGAACACTGTAGCAGGTAATGTGTTTGGTTAATTGTAGGAGTTTAATTAATTACTTGAGTTTAGTTTAGTTTATTTACTTAATTTAATTAGTTCAATAAAACTAGTTATCTATTTACTGTAATTGACAAATTAGGAATTTGATGATGTTTTATTCATTGGATTTTTGTGTTAGTTATATTAACATGCATAGCTAGATTCTCCCCGCGAGTATTTAGGGGAGATGAACCTAATCTAAATTCATGTGATCATCAGTTGGTCTCCTATTTAGGACTGTTGCACACACCAATTAACCTATAACTTTTAGGAGAATAGTCAATGGTCTACTTAGAGTTTTATTGCTTTTCTACTTTTAATTTATTTAGTCATTTTATTTACCTTTGATGGACCATGTGATGTAGACAATACCCTGTACTTAGATCTAGTGTTCAGACTTACTTTGCCTAATAGAAGTAGAGATTTGGTGAATAACAACATACTCGTGTGGAGACCGAGATTGACCACTTGATGCTAGTTTAGGGGATTCGACCCTAGGTGCTCGACTTTTCTAAATTAACACATAGTTCAGAACAAAACTATCCCAAAATTTTTTACTCAATTCGCCTAAAAATGTTGAAACCAAAAGAGCCGCCTGTCCCTGTGGATCGACCCTCAAGTGCTACATCGAACGACCGTGCGCTTGTGGTTAATTTAAAATGAGGAGACAGAATCTCCCATCAATAACAACAGAACAAAATACAGTATATTGAAATTGAATTGATACATGCCTAAATGCAAATGTCTAAACCATTTTAAAGCGTCCAAATACCGTATTTTAGTTCTTTAATTATTGCAGCGTGTAGGCAATCAAAGTAGAAAATTAGCAGCAGAATATAACAATATATGCAACTTACAAATTCCCTGCAAAAGACAAAGTACAATTGCCACAAATTGCCGCATTTTCGCGGCGTTTCTTTGATTTCCACGATAAAGTTTTATAAGCAAGCTTTCTTCTTTCTAGAGCAGGGAGAGATAAGCAAGAGTAGATTTCTGCAATGTAAAAATTCTATAAAAATTACCCTGCACACCAAAATAGAGAAGAAAATTTTAACAAAAACGTGAGTTTAAACCATTCCCATCTCCGACAACGGCGCCAAAATTTTGATCGGGTCGGAACCAAGAATTTGAAAATGTGTGTTTTATGAAATCAGTATAATTATGTGTGTGCGAATGTTCCTCAATACTTCCGTTATAGAATTGCTCAACGGGTCGAATCTAAAGGGACAGGATGAAAGTACACCTAGAGGGGAGGGGGTGAATAGGTGTATGGCTAATCTAATGATCAATAATGCGGAATTAAAATCTTAATGCAACACACTTAGTGTAACCAACGAGTGTAGCCGAATTCCCGGTGAAGGACTCTAGACTAACTCCTCTGAATTCCTCTAAATAAGAGTTGAGGTGCTATGTAAAGCTCTCTTGATTAAACACAAGTATGGGCACACACAATCAACACAAGCATGTATATAATATGACAATATGAATCAATGCACAATGTAAGAGAGAGTTAGAGAAAGTGGATCAAACGCAAACACCGAGATATGTTTCGAGGTTCGAGCACACAGCTCTACGTCCCCGCCTTCACACAGAAGGATTTCCACTAACTCGTCCACACAGGACTTCTCACACAGGGAACCTCCACTGAGGATTGGGGCAAATACAATTGGGAGTACACAACCCCTCTCTCAACCAATGCAACCTCTACTCTTAGAGGCAAGGCACAAAACAAATCACCTCTACACTTAGAGGGATAGGCATTTAACCACACAAACAACAATCACCTCACACTTGAGGGATTCCAACGTAATCTCCACCTCTCACTAGAGGGAGCCAAATACTACTTCCACTATCACCTCACACTTGAGGGATAATAACTCAATCTCCTCTCACTAGAGGGATATCACAATCAATGGAAGGTTTACAACTTGGTGGTCTAACAACCACAAACCAAATCTTTTCTCACTAAACAAAGATCCTAATAGATAGGATAGAATGATAAGCTCAACTGTGAGAAATAAAGAGTTTGGAAATCAAAATCACAAAGAAAAACTTCTAGAATGAATATAAATTGAAGATCAAAAATAATCCCAAAGACTTTCTTTTTCTTTGAATATTCCAACCCTTTAAAACAAAATAAAGATGAAATCTTTAGGCTTAAAAACTCTTTTGAAAACTAGTGTTAAAACAATTGTAAATGGGAGAAATTTTGCTCTTGAAATTCTTGTTGAAAAACAAACTCAAATGGGGTATTTATAACCCATTTGAAAATCTGCCCGTTGGCAGCAGAAAAAGGGCCAATTTGCCCTTCCGGTCGAGCCAACGATCAAAAATTTGACCGTTGAGCTCAGCGGTCGACCGTGCCCAGAACCAGAGAGCAATGGCTCTCTGGCCGGTCGACCGCCCGGTCGACCGAGTTGGATACAGAGAGCAGAGCTCTCTGTCCGGTCGACCGCCCGGTCGATCGGAGGCATTTCTAGAGAGCAGAGCTCTCTGGCGGTCGATCGGCCTCCCCAGTTAGGCTGCGTGCATGTTCTGTGCACGTCAGTCGATCGGTTCGGTCGACCGCTCACTGCT
Organism: Agave tequilana; assembly: GCA_038442645.1. Classification (NCBI taxonomy): domain Eukaryota; kingdom Viridiplantae; phylum Streptophyta; class Magnoliopsida; order Asparagales; family Asparagaceae; genus Agave; species Agave tequilana. The sequence goes on along the minus strand of JAVJIF010030072.1, from coordinate 631,487 downwards.
ACGGTCGATCGGCCCGGTCGACCGGCAGCCTGCCAACCAGATAGATATGGGACTTAAAAGCTTGGGTTTTATCTTTTATAAAATCCCATAAAAACACATAAATTTCACAAAAATCAGTTCATGTTATATCTTTGAAATACAAACATGTTTGAGTAAAAATCAAATCATGTTACAAACATTTTGAACCATTTTTGTGACAAGAAAAATTTGCCTTAAACCAAATTCTATATTTCAAAAATAGAATCTCTGAAATGGAAATCCGATTTTTCCAGAATACATGTAATACAAAAACATGATATTTAAACAACTTTGAAGCATATAGTATATGGATAGAATCCAATATACATGAAAGGTATTATATCTATGTTTTTGACATTAAATCCAAAAATAAGTTTTGTCTAAATACAAAACTCCAAACGCATGAATAGTGTATCAAAATAAGTTTTTCTAAATAGATAAAGCATAGATGTATATAGATCAAATCTAATATACATTAAACCATGTAAACTTGTTTTGATTCTATCTATTCATGAAAACCAAGATCGGTTAAACTGAAAATCAAAACAAAACCAAAACATGAAACTTGTGTGTGTTGTGAACTTGAGCATATCACACTATCTAATCTTCACAATGGATCTAAACTAAATCTTAACTAAACAAACCGAAGCATTCTTGTCTCCAAGCCGACTCGATCCAAACGCGATTCCCCGAGCTTGACTCCAACCGAGTGCTAGATATGAACTTGACGCTCGAGCTCTTGAATCACCATGTGAAAGCTTCAAAACACCTTTGTTGAATCTAATCACCTACTAATATCTTGGTTAAATATCTGAAACTAAATATCACAAGATTATTAGTAAACTATAACTACATGAGTTAATCATCATCAAAGCTAGAGTGGAAGGCCTCTGGGCAAACACAGGAGGCGATAGAAGCATTTACAGTCCTTATTCACTCGCATGTTAACAAGATCTTCTTTGTTAAAGAATGAGAAAAGAAAAAAAAAGAAATCCAGAAGTGTTAGGTCAGAAGGCGATAAAAACGCGAAGTGAAAACAAATGAGAAGTGGTTGTGAATCGGTAAATAAAATAAAAAAATGGAAATGAAGTGATGTAGAAAGTGATTTGGAAAACAAAAATAGAAAAGAAGTGAAGAAGATGAAAACAATGATGAACTAAGAAGGTGGTGAAGATATCGATAGGAAAATGATAAAAAAGTTTTGAAAATAATTTTTAAAACAAAGTAAAAGGAATGAGAAAAACTATGAAAGAAAACTCATGGCTACTAACTATTAATTGCTCCACTAACCACGCTAACCTCTTAGTGATAGTTGCCTCACATGGATTCTTGGCCATCACTAGTCCTTGGCTTCAAGAGACGATACAAAGCATGACTCATAAGAAGGTTCTTCCACATTCAAACACATCCATTCCACAAAACAAGTTGCAAGCTACTATTAGATCATTAAAATTGGTTAGAGGTGAGTATGAAATAAAGAAGATATTACAAGTTAGCTTGTTAGTGGGTTAGATGTTAGAATGTTAGAATCCTTCATCATGAGCCATCAATGGCTCTTGCAAGAGCAAAGCCTAGTAGAGACTATTAGATTCATGTGGATTATCAAGTAAGAGGTTAGATGATTAGTGGTTAGTAGTTAGATTGCCATGAGAAGAGAAACTAGTTAAGCATCATGTAGAAGATGTAAAAAATTATAATGGAGAAGAAAGAAGATACCTTTACATAGATTGTCACCATCTATTACATCAATATCTTTCTATCTTTCTCTGAATCATCTCAGCCCTATTATAAGATCTAATACAAAATGAAAATACAAAAGAAAAGAAAAGAAAGGAAGAACACCTACACTACACTAAAAGAGAGAAAACCTAACCTACTCGCTGATCTGCTTCTGATTGGGTCTCTGCAGGGTATTTATAGGTAAAAGGAGCTTCTAAAAGAAGAGATGAGGCCACGCATCGAAAATCAACACGTGGCTCGCCAATATTGCCGTGGAAAAACCAGGGACTTAGGTCCCTAGTTTTGGCGAGCAACTTCGCCTTGCTTCAGGGACTCCCATATATTCTTGGATTCGGTTATTTGCGTCTAGATTTTCGTCAGACACCCGATTTTCGTCAGACACCCGTCAGCGTCTAAATTCAATGTATCTTCTAGAAACTCTCTACCTTGGCCTCCATGAAATCCGGATTTAATTACCCAAAAATGGGTTTAATTAAGCACTTATTACTCTTTTGCCCCTAGACTCTTGATTATCTTCAAAATAGATCAAAACACTGTTTAGGAACGATATTTTATTCATAAATTTGATAGGAAAATATGATGTAATGTTGCAAAATTGTAGACTAACCACATATCAACACTAGTCTATCTTTACATAAGATCTAAACATAAACTAAAACTAAACCTATCAAAGTCTTTTTGTAGAACTCCTTCTCCAAGCCGACTCGATCCAAACACGATCCAATGAGCTTGACTTCATCCGAGTGCTAGATGTGATCTTGATGCGCAAGCTCTTGAATTTATATGTGTTAGCTTTAAAACTCCTTTGTTGAAGCTAAACAACTACTAAGATCTTGATAGTAAATCTGAAACTATATAAATACAAGATCATTAGTATTATAACTACATGAGTTAATCATCATCAAAACTAGAGTGATGTGCCTTTGGACCAGCAATCTCCCCTTTTTTGATGATGACAAAACTCATGGAGTTATATATGCATGGATTAAAGATAAGCTTCATAAAAGCTCCCCCTTAACTCATGCATAGCAATAAACAAATAGATATTCATTGAAATGTATAAACTAAACAAAACATATATGCATAAATACCAATATTAAGTATGCATATATAAGCTCTCTAAATTCTTCTCCCTTTTTTGTCAATTCATCAACAAAGGGGTGAATACAACCAAACAATAAAGATGTATATGTGATATACATTCATGAAGAGGAGAGACGATAAGTTAGCTCCCCCTGCATACATGCAATACATGGAGAAGGGATGACTAGACCCTAACCCACATAAAATATAATATACAATGTATAAACGGAGATGTTAAGCTCTCCCTACACACGTGTGCCACATAAGGAAGACAGGTCAAGCTCTACTATATGTGTAATACACTTCGACATGAATCTATATATAGAGGAGATGTTAAGCTCCCCCTGCATATAGGCAAAACATATCAACAAATTTGAAATCACTTTTTAAAATAAATTTTTAAAATTTCTTGAAGTCAACAAAATGAATTATGATACCAATGTAATCAAATTGTAGTTGGCAAAGCAAAAGTTGGTACCATTTGTCGAGAAATTTTCTTTTTAAGATACCAATAGTAGATTTGATACCAACTGAAGGTGAAACATGAAGTACATTTTGATACCAAATAAATACCAATTAAAATCAATGCATAAACTTATAAAGATACCAATTAACATTTAGAATAAAATCAAGTTTAACATAAACATAATTTGTGCTTTAAAAATATAAAGACAAGCATAATCAAATCATATATATGTATGAATGAAAATGAAATACCAATTAAAATTTGAAGCATACATATATAAGAAACACATATGAGTATACAAAAATGAAATAACATAAAGAGTATGTGTATAACGCATACCTACCACTCTATTCATGCAAAAGTTTAAAAGATATTCAATGTGAGTATATAAGGCATGGTCGCTCATCTAACCGCCCTTCAGTTGGTAGGAGTTTTCAAAAATAAGAGTTTGAAAATATTTTAACATATTTGAAAACTCTCTCAATTGAAGAATAAAGGCTAATTTAAAGATAATTTTGAAAACTAGTACGAAATCCTTCATGTAAGAAATAAAATATGAATATATCCATGAGAATATGAAAATCACACAATAATTGACACTTCAAAGTCTATAAAGCACAAAAGATTATGATGAATCCAATATTATGAGTAAACAAGATGATGTGGAGTGCAAAAATCATGTAATAAGTATAATTATGGAAGTAGGCAATGAAGCTCATATGAAATTCCTTTATAAATATGAACATCATAAAAATTAGTTTACATCAAAACAAATAAACTTCAAGGCATATGTATGTTTTATCTAAACTAGAGTATACATACATATCCCAAATATAAATGAGTCTATAATAGAATATTACATGAAAAGCAAGTGAATCTAAGATAGACATGCATATCTAAAGTTTTGGACAAAATTGACATATACATGAAGCTAAGCATATTTTTATGAAAACATGTATGAAAATAGAGAAGACATGTTAAGATGCAAGAATCATCAAAATAAGATTATACAAGTACATCTAATAGGTACAATTGAGCAATAAAGCACAAACACATAATAATCAAATGTGGCTCACAGTTGTACAAGTATAAACACAAGTTTTAACAAAAACTATATCTAAACAAGTAATCAAAAAACATGAAGTACAAAATCATAAATAAACATGATCATTAGGATAAATGCACGTGCTTTAGAGGTATGATATACATAATAGCTAAACTATAGTAGAACACAAAAATAATAGCCCATATAAACATGGGTGTATCTCAAAGGACTATTTATGTATATCACATGTCTAATTTACATTGTATTTAACATAATGCGCATTAAAACATGACATGCTAAAATCAATGAAAAATGTAAACTAAAATAAGAGTTATAGATGGTTACCAAACCATGTGAATCACTCTCTATGTCTCCAAATCATGGCGGTCCTTCCACCAAACTTTCATTGAAAGTGATGCATCCAAAAGTGTCACCATTTAGCTTAGAACGCATCTACCATCAAGGCACCAACATTCTCACGTCATGTGAGAGCCCACACCTATATCAAATAGAATAGGAGTGCATTTTGGTATCCATATCTTTTTGAGTCCAAGAGGGTTAGCACCTTTTCTAACCCAAACAAACTTATTTGCAAAATTTAAATTGTTAATCCTATTATAACAAAAATTTGCAAGGTGGCCCATACGTCCATAATGTATACAAGTGTACACATCAGCATACATGGTGTCATGTGTGTGAGCATGATGAGCATGTGTATGCCGTGTTTTGTATGCATGAATATGTAGAGTATGTTTCTTTAGAAACATAGATTCCAATCTTGTGTGGTTCATGGCACATTGGCTGAAAGTGAAGCCCAAACGATCTACACTCTTCTTCAAAGCACATATATCATTTTCAATAATTGAAGAAGATGTGGAGTAAGCAACATGTTTATCAATAGAAGAAGAGGCATGACAAACATGAGCATCAAAATTATTTTTCAAAGAAGTATTTTCCTTTGAAACAAATTCCAACTCTTTTGGAATCAAAGCAATTTTATTTTTCAAAGAATTGTTCTCTTTTAAAACAAAATCGAGTTTTGAAGACAAAAACTCATTATTCTTCAAAACCTCATCACAATCATTTTTATTCTTTAAAATTTCAGTTTCATTTAAGGCAAGGACAAGTTGGGATTTCAATGAGTCCCTTTCACTTGAAATCTCAACCCTCTCTTGTAAAATCATATTTAGTTTTGAAAACAAATTCTTATTTTCTTTTAATTTAAAACTTTTCTTTTTAAAAAATTGTATTTTTCTAGCAAGCTTTAACAAAATAGGGAAAGCTCTTGATTTAATGCATGGGCATCTATACTATCATGATCATTATTAGAAGAGATAGCACTATCATCTAGATGAGTATCCGAATGTACCTCAAGGGAGTCAATCTCTTGGACCATATAGCAAGTTTCGTCGGACTCATCCACCAAGGTTCCTTCTTCATATAGTTTGTCGTTTGTAGCTCGGGAGAGGTCAATGTGTTTCATACTGCAAAAGCGGAATCACAATGAGAAACAATAGAAAGATAATCTTTGCTAAGTATGTACCTAAGTGCCTCTAAGACTTGTGTATTAGCCTCAATATATTTGTCATTATCAAGATAAGATTTCTTGGTAGTGACAAGGTAAACATGCAATCCTAGGGCTTTAAGATATGCACCCATCTTAAAACTTTCACATATCGATGTTTGGAATATCATACATGGGAGGGGCAAGGAAATTCATGAGTGTATAAATAATATGTGTGCAAATACAAATCTAGATTAGCAATCCAAGATCTCACTCCTAGGTGGCTAAACCAAATATTAGGAGCGTAGGCTCTGATACCAATTGAAATACACCTAGAGGGGGTGAATAGGTGTACTAGTTAATCTAAAGACAAATAATGCGGAATTTAAAACACAATTGCAACACACTATGTGTAACCAAGAGTGAGCTCGAATTTCTCATGAAGGGCTCTGGAACTACTCCTCGAGATTCCTCTAAATTAAGAGTTGAGGCGCTATATGAAGCTCTCTTGGTTCAACACAAGTATGGGCACACAACCAATACAAAGCATGTATGTGATATGAACAATATAAAGTAATTCAAGATATAAGAGAGATAGAGTTGAGATAGTGGATCAAACGCAAACAACAAGATATGTTTTGAGGTTCAAGCTACTACTCTACATCCCCGCCTTCACACAAAAAGATTTCTACTATATCAACACAGGACCTTCCACAAGGGACCTCCACTAAAAAATTATAAATCTACACTTGGAGTACACTACTCCTCACTCAAACACAATCACATCTACATAAGAAGAATAGGCACAAAGCCAAATCTCAAACACAATCACCTCTACACAAGAGAGATACACGTCTACACAAGAGGGACAGACACAAAGCAAAGCTCAAACACAGTCACCTCTACACAAGAGGGATGCACCTCTACACAAGAGGATAGGCACAAAGCCAAAGCTCAAACACAATCACCTCTACACGAGAGGAATAGGCACAAAGTCAAAGCAAAGAAAATATTACAATCATGGTGAGCCAATGATCACAAACAACATTTGGTGATGACAATAGACCACAAATAATTTTTCTCACAAAAATAAGATCTTATAGATAGGATTAGAGATGATAGCTCAAGTGTGAGAAAACAACGTGATTGGAAAAGAAAATAACAAAGAAAAATACTTGGGAAAAATACTAAATAGATTTGAAGAAAGATCAAAACTAATTTCCCAAGGACTCTCTTTTCTTTGATTTTTCCAACACTTTGAAAACAAATAAAAGATAAATATTTTAGGCATAAAAACTTCTTTTAAAATTACTACAAACCACTGAAAAAGATGGGAAGAATAGCTCTCTAAAACCTTGATGAAAATAGCTTGAGAGAACCCCTATTTATAGGCTCTCAGAATTATAGCCGTTGGGGTCCAGAAAAGGTCATTTTTGACCTTCCAGTCAACCGCCTGATCGACCAGCCAACAGTCATATTTCTGATCGTTGAGCCACTGGTCAACCGCCCTAAGCAAAACTCGCCTACTGGTCGACCGCCCGGTCGATCGAGCACTCAGTTTGTCGGTTGATTGGTTGCTAATGTTGCATATTTAATGTCACATTTCCATACTTATTTTAGAATAAAAGCCTGCATTGTCCTAATTATTTGTTTAATTTATTTGCAGGCCCAATCCTTAAGGAGATGAAGAGAAATGAGCCCAAAATCCCACCAGAATTCTGAATTAAATCAGAATAAATTCGCACACACACAAAATCAGGGCAAAATCAAGAGGTTGAAACTAGTTGAGAAGAATTCTCTCAGAATCGATCGGTTAAAGCCAAGAATCCAAGGTCATTTCGTCAGAATCCGGAGCTCAAACGACAAAACCAACAACGGATAAAGCCAGAAGAAACCCCCAGAGAGACCCACCAACAGGGTGTGGCCATCTGGCCACACCCTTGCCGCAGAAACGCGGCAAAAGCCGCGTTTTTGCGGCAATCTTGGGGAGTTACGGGGAGCGTGAACTCCCCCAACCTCCCCGGGATCTTGGTTGTTGGGTTTTTGGCCTATAAAAAGGCATTTTCTGTGCTGAAAGTGGACGCCAATGCAGAGTTAGGATTTTAGACTAGTTCTTCCATTTTATAGTTTAGTTTTTACTTTTATGTAACTTGTATGTAGGCTTAGGTTAGAAGATGATTCATGTAAGTAAGAGAGAGAGGCTGATGTTGAGAGTGACACCGATGTACTCCTCCTCCTTTCTTTCATTGTCTCAGTAAGCAATAAAGGTAAACTTTTCTTTGTGTTCGTTTCTTTACTTTCCTTTACATTTGTTTTGCTTTTCGTTTTCCTTTTCTACTTCACCTTGGTTGTATGTGTTGAGTCTACAAGTGAACTCCAAAGCAAGTACACCGATGCTACGTGAGAGCCAGCGATCGTTCATGAAGACGTTCTCCTCTTCCAAGCTCGCATCACTTCGTTCTTCTTAGGCTTGATGATATAATGTGTACGGGGACTGAGCTCGAGCTTATGATCTATGCGTTGAACGCCTCCGAAGTAAAAAGGTAGAACTTGCACAGGTTTCCAAGTAAGTCATCACCAAACTAGGTAAGTAATTCTTAACTTTCTTTCTTTTCTTTTATCGCTATAGTATAGATCGCCAACACGATTTCTTTCACCACTTCTTCCAAATCGTTTTCTTTCTTCTCCACTTTACTTTTCATCGTTTTCTGATTTTCCACCTTCTTCATCTTTCATATTCTTCTAACTTTAACTATACTTTCTTTTTCATTTTCATAACATAAAATAGAGAAGAACCTTCGCTTGTTTTTATAACGATTTCAATAAAACTGTAAACGCTTCCATCGCAAACCCTCCTTGTGGATCACGACCCGCATTAGCCACTTGCTATAGCGGAAGTATTGAGCACTTGCACGTTTTTATTATAAGATCTGAAAATCCGTATTTTTTGTGCAGGTTTGGCCTCAATCAAATTTTGGCGCCGTTGCCGGGGAGGGTAAAACGGTTTTTATTGAAATCTGAATTTTTATTGCAAATATCTTAAAACTAAACGAATTTTCTTCTCTGTTGCAGGTTACAGGGCAATCAAAGTAGGAAATTGATATTGCAGTGACATACAAGTGGCTTTGGGCCTCTGCTCTAGAAAGCAGAGACCCATTGCCCTCTGAATTGCCGCGTTTCCACGGCAAAAGCCGCGGATCCGCGGCAATAAAGAGTTGACTACTAACAGCTTTTTGCAGGGCTGCTTAGTTTAAAAAAATTCTAGTTTGCTGCAACTTTAATTTTTCTTATATGCCATAACATAAGCCTGCTAATAATCAACAGTAAAAAGTTTGTTGCAAAAGTTAAAAATTGATTAGACGTTTGCATTTTAGGCACGCGTTCTTTTCAATTCATTTAATTTTTACTGTTGAAGAGTGCTGGAGCAAGGTATGTTTGCATTGCATCTAGAATAGGACTCTCTTGGTTGATTTATATCGCTTAGAGTGCATCTTATTTATCTTGTACACTTGCACAAAAACTGATTTTAAGGGCACCAACCCATTAACAAGATAAGGTGGGGATTTAATCACCCTTCCTTAGCCCAAAAATCAGAATCCAAGCACTCACTAACCCAAGCCTAACTAAAATTGAGTAGACGTTGGCCCTAGGGACATCTCGGACTCAATTAGGAGATTATCCTAGGGGGGAAAAATGTGGAATCTAACTCCTGCAAAATCAGTGTCTAGGAAAGGATTGAGGGCCGAAAGCCCGAAGGTTGGTGGTTATTTAATTAAGGAACGTCTTTGACGGAAAACCTCCCACCAACCTTGCCCTGACCTGGCTGATTAGCTTTTGGTTAAAGTCTACATTAGACCTCCCGTGGACAGTCTAACCAGTTAGGAGTCATCTAGGTCCTAAGTCTACCCTAACTTAGGCTAGAATTTTTTCTTTTTGTTTGTTTATTTGTTTGTTTTTTTTCTTTGTTTGTATTCTATTGTGTGATATGGACTATAATAATAATTTTTTCAACTACAATAATAATCCATATTACACACCGACTTCATTTTCGGATATTACCAACCCGGCATATCATAACTTTGACCAACCTAGTGTGCCGGATTGGTCTTATCCGAATCAATATGACCCATACCCCCCATCTAATAACTATAATTTCCATAATGATTTCAACTCTTCACCGAGTCAGTGGGGATTCACCTCCCCCGAGCATAATTTCCAACCACCTTGCCCTCCTTCTCCACCCAGTCCACATTATATTCAAGATTCATACTCAGTTCCACCCGTCCAAAATAGGAAACCATTAATTATGGAAATGAGTATGCGTGAGTCCAAACACAAATCCCAAAATCTGATGGACTCACAATTTCACTACCACTTCCAAGACAATTCTTCATCTTTTCATCAAAACAATGAACCTATCAACTATGAAAAGATGCTTGAAGCCATGACTCAGGCTCAAAACACTCGTAATCGTGACATAGATATGATAGTCGAATCTCTACGTTCCCACCGTCCTGATTCACTAACTATTCTGTTAGAGCCGAAGAGTCATGTAGTTTTGGAAATCAAGATTCCATTTCAGAACAACTACTTGAACTTGCCCAAACTCCAAATTTTGAAAAAGATATTGATAGTTTAGCAAGTTTTCCTTTTCCTGAAAGAGAACTTGAGAATGAATATGATCTTGAACCCCAACTTAGTGATTCAATGCTTCTTCCTGATTCAATAATGACTCCGGTATCTTCACCTGATTTCGATCTTTTCCCCGAATCAACATTGGATCCTGTACCAATCCATAATGAAATTGAATCACCCATCTGTGAGGATCATATTGAACTTGACCAATTATACACTCTTGAAGATCCTATTGACAAATTGGCAAGTTCTCAATTTTTTGATATTGAAGTCAATGAGATATGTGACCTAGATTCTCATATCTGTGATCCAGTTCAACTTTCTGAATCAATCTTGACTCCTTTTGTGTTACCAACTTGAGTAATATTTTAGAGTCAGTTTTGATTCCTCCACCTATCATTCATGAACTGGAATCACCCACATTAAGTCACATTCCATTGTTAGAAAATACATGTGGACTGGAGTTTCAATTTCTTGACTTGGACCCAATTTCTGAACCTATTTCGACTCCTGAACCTTTACTTGACTTAAGTCACCTTCCTGAGTCGGTATTAGTTCCTGTCCTTCCTGAGTCCAAGTCAACTGTTCTATCATTTCATACTCCATTCTGGGACGAGGCGGTTGACAAATTTGACTCCGAAATCAATTATGGAATTTGGAAATTAGATGGGGTTAAATTTTTAATAAAACTTCTTAATGGAGTTATCTTTTTAGTGGGTTATATTAAAGATATTTTTGGTGGATTCCTTCGAGACCCAAGAAAAGTTGATTGGGCCGCGTTTCGTGGACCAATCAGACCACCACCGGAACCACCACCTTAAGGTAACCATTTTCCTTCCCTTTCTTCTTTTTCATGCATCTATGCATTAATTCATACATTGAGGACAATGCATGAGATAGGTGTGGGGGAGGGTCTAACATAGCTTAGGTTTTTTTTTTTATTAAAAACTTTTTGAAAAATAGAAACAATATTTGACTTATTTTTGTAAGAAATTAAGTTAATTTTAAGGAATAGGAAAATCCAAATTAGGATTTCTTATACTTGGTCAAAATAAGATTATTTGTTTGATTATAGAGTTAGGAAGATAATTTGTCAAAGTAATTTAGTCTTGATCTTTACCTTGATGAAATATGCACACTTCATACACTTACACACTTAGGGTTCAAAAAAAAGATCCTTATGCCTTATAAAAATATATATATAAATAAATCTAATTATTGATTAGCTAGGTACTTTGGCCTAAGCAAGCCTTAGTATTTATGCGAAAGATGATTAGAAAAGTTTGAAAAGAAAAAAAAAAACAAGTCTAGATATTGATTAGCTAGGTGCTTTGGCCTAAGAAAGCCTTAGTATTTATGCAAAAGATAATTAGATGAGTTTGGAAAAAAAATGTGTATCCTTTGATTAAGCTGGGTATTTATGCCTCATGAAGCATAAGTGTTCACGCCTAAAAGGGGTGCATCGTATAAATAAAAACCTTGGTTTCGTGGCCTTATCTGCTCGAGTATTTAAGTCCTTAGGGGTGTTTTCTCACCTGGTGCCCTAAAACCGTCCGGTTTGGGTGTCACCGACTGAATGCTCCTTACATGGGCAGATTAGAAAGCCTAATGAAATTGAGGAATAAAAAAAAAAGTATATATATATATATATATATATATATATATATATATATATATATATATATATATAAATAAATAAGGCATAAGAGTTAGAGTTAATGAACCCTTAGTCAAAATTTTCACAATCACAAGTGCATATGACTTAGGGTAAAGTAATAGATTAGATGAGAAGTACAATTTGACTCCTTACTTTAATTGATAACAAATTTTTGAATAGAGACTAAGTTTAGGAATGAAAAATTCGGTCTTCCTATAACTTATAGATTGCTTAGATCTTACAATTATATTTCAAATATTTTTCTCTTTCAAAATGACTTTCGAAAATACTAACTCTTTATTTCTCTTTCTTTATAGATTTTGTGGGTGTAATCTGCTGAAAACCCTCACGAGACAAAACTCGTCCTCTAGGGGATACCTAGAGGTTTAACGGCTTGTTGCACATGCTCAGTGCAATCGCGTGACCTGCGAAAGTGGTCTAATAATCTTTAGTATAGCTTAGTTGTTTTGCTCGAGGACGAGCAAAAGATAGGTATGGGGGTGTGATTGGTTGCTAATGTTGCATATTTAATGTCACATTTCCATACTTATTTTAGAATAAAAGCCTGCATTGTCCTAATTATTTGTTTAATTTATTTGCAGGCCCAATCCTTAAGGAGATGAAGAGAAATGAGCCCAAAAGCCCACCAGAATTCTGAATTAAATCAGAATAAATTCGCACACACAAAATCAGGGCAAAATCAAGAGGTTGAAATCGGTTGAGAAGAATCCTCTCAGAATCGATCGGTTAAAGCCAAGAATCCAAGGTCATTTCGTCAGAATCCGGAGCTCAAACGACAAAACCAACAACGGATAAAGCCAGAAGAAACCCCCGGAGAGACCCACCAACAGGGTGTGGCCATCTGGCCACACCCTTGCCGCAGAAACGCGACAAAAGCCGCGTTTTTGCGACAATCTTGGGGAGTTACGGGGAGCGTGAACTCCCCCGACCTCCCGGGATCTTGGTTGTTGGGTTTTTGGCCTATAAAAAGGCATTTTCTGTGCTGAAAGTGGACGCCAATGCAGAGTTAGGATTTTAGACTAGTTCTTTCATTTTGTAGTTTAGTTTTTACTTTTAAGTAACTTGTATGTAGGCTTAGATTAGAAGATGATTCATGTAAGTAAGAGAGAGAGGCTGATGTTGAGAGTGACACCGATGTACTCCTCCTCCTTTCTTTCATTGTCTCAGTAAGCAATAAAGGTAAACTTTCTTTGTGTTCGTTTCTTTACTTTCCTTTACATTTGTTTTGCTTTTCGTTTTCCTTTTCTACTTCACCTTGGTTGTATGTGTTGAGTCTACAAGTGAACTTCAAAGCAAGTACACCGATGCTACGTGAGAGCCAGCGATCGTTCATGAAGACGTTCTCCTCTTCCAAGCTCGCATCACTTCGTTCTTCTTAGGCCTGACGATATAATGTGTACGGGGACTGAGCTCGAGCTTATGATCTATGCGTTGAACGCCTCCGAAGCAAAAAGGTAGAACTTGCACAGGTTTCCAAGTAAGTCATCACCAAACTAGGTAAGTAATTCTTAACTTTCTTTCTTTTCTTTTATCGCTATAGTATAGATCGTCAACACGATTTCTTTCACCACTTCTTCCAAATCGTTTTCTTTCTTCTCCACTTTACTTTTCATCGTTTTCTGATTTTCCACCTTCTTCATCTTTCATATTCTTCTAACTTTAACTATACTTTCTTTTTCATTTTCATAACATAAAACAGAGAAGAACCTTCGCTTGTTTTTATAACGATTTTAATAAAACTGTAAACGCTTCCATCGCAAACCCTCCTTGTGGATCACGACCCGCATTAGCCACTTGCTATAGCGGAAGTATTGAGCACTTGCACGTTTTTATTATAAGATCTGAAAATCCATATTTTTTGTGCAGGTTTGGCCTCAATCATCGGTCGACCGGCTCTACCCGAGAGTTAGGTAATTACAGTCGGTCGACCGCCCGGTCGACCAGCCTTATAAGCAAGACCTCGTGCACGTCCTTGTTCACATCACTCGATCGACCGGTCGACCGAGCTCTGATTCAGTTGATCGGCCGGTATACCGCCAGCAGGCCCAGCTAGGGATAATAGCCTATGAAACTTGGTCTTTTTAACACTTATAAAATCCCATAAAATCTCATAAATTTCACAAAATAAGTTCTTATAAATATTTTGAAATCTAAATATGTGTGGTCAAAAATCAACACATATTACACACGAGTTGAACTATTTTTGTGATATAGAAATTTAGTCTTAAACAGAAACTGGTATTTTTCAAAATCAAACTTCAATCTGAAAATTGATTTTTTTAAAACTTCTTCAAATACAAAAATAAGATATTTTAAACACTTTTGAAGTATATAGTGCATGAATAGAATCCAATACACATATAAAGGATATATCTATGTTTCTGATATTAAATCCAAAATAAGTTTTATTAATTTTAAAATTCTAAACACATGAAATAGAATCATCAAAATAAGTTTTTCTAAATATATGAAGTATAGATGTATATAGATGAAATCTAATATACATTAAACCATGTAAACTTATTTTGATTCTATCTATTCATGAAAACCATATATATGTATATTTGAAATCTAATACCGGTTAAACCGAAAACCAAACATATTGAACTTGTGTGTGTGTTTGTGAACTTGAGCATATCAACACTAGTCTATCTTTATACAAGATCTAAACACAAACTAAAACTAAACCAACCAAAGTCTTCTTGTAGAACTCCTTCTCCAAGCCAACTCGATCCAAACACGATCCAATGAGCATGACTCCATCCGAGTGCTAGATGCGATCTTGACGCGTGAGCTCTTGAATCTACATATGTTAGCTCCTAAACTCCTTTGTTGAAGCTAAACACCTACTAAAATCTTGATAGTAAATCTGAAATTATATAAATACAAGATCATTAGTACTATAAGTACATGAGTTAATCAGCATCAAAACTAGAGTGATGGGTCTATGGGCCAACAGAAATATCTAAATATGAAAAAGAAAAATAAAGTTTTCAAAATAAAATAATCATTCTTTCTAAAGAAAAAGATGATTTTATCTTCTAATCTTTTATCTACAGAAAAAGATTTTGATGCATACAAGATTTCATATAAAGCAAAGTTTTTCACGATTAATAAAAATAAAATTACTATTTTAAAAACTAAAATTTAACACATTAGGAAATGTTTTAAAAAAAATGTGAGTTTGATAAGGGTAAATTAGAGGCCATATTTTCTAAGAAAAATTCTTCAAAGAAACATATTCATACTGCACATGCTCACACTTCTAAATCACACAATAAGCATGCTCATGTCTCACATGCTCATCATACACATCATGCATATATGTATGTTAGAGTTTATTCATGTACTTATTGTGGCCGAAAGGCTCATTTAGCTAAATTTATTTTGACTGTATAAATGCTTCTAATAATCAAATTTAGGTTCAAAGTACTAACGTCATAGGACCTAAGAAAATATGGTACCAAAATCAACAACTTCATTATTTGATATAGGACACACCAAGGCTCCAAGACGTAGGAAGCGGTGGTATCTTGATAGCGGTTGCTCAAGACACATGATTTGGGACATCAATAATTTTACAACCCTATCAAGATATCATGAAGGTGGCATCGTCACCTTCGGAGATGACTCAAAGGGCAACATTATCGGTATAGGTAACATTAAAGTTGGTTCATCTCTATTGATTGAAAATGTTGTTTTAGTTAATGGTCTCATGCATAACCTCTTGAGTATAGTCAACTTTGTGATCGAGCTTTTAAAGTTATTTTTGATGATTCTTCTTTCAATGTTTTAGATGGTAAAACTGATGCTTGCATTCTTTCTGGATTTTGAGAAAATAATGCATATATTATTGTTATGCTAAATTTAGATTGTACATGTTTAAATGCTTTCAATGAGGATTCTTAGATATGGTATAGAATATTAGGCCATGTATCTTTTGATCATCTATTAGAATTAACTCTAAGAAATCGGTGAAGGATATTCCTTACTTGAAGTTTGAAAAGGACCACATTTGTGATGTGTGCCAACTTGGGAAACAAACCAAGTCCTCTTTCAAATAATCAAGGATATCATGACATCAAGACCATTAGAGTTAATCTACATGGATATGTTTGGTCCTACTAAAATTAATAGTTTAAAGGGAACCATTTTGTTTTTGTATTGATTGATGATTTTTCTTGTTTTACGTGGGTTTTCTTTTTGGAACATAAAAGATCAAGCTTTTTCACATTTTAATGTTTATAGAAAAAGGGTTAAAAAAGAAAAGATTTTTTGATTTTACGCATGAGAAGTGATAGAAGTGGTGAATTCATTAACTATTCTTTTATCACTTATTATGAAGAAAATGAAATTAGGTAGGAATTATCTTGTCCTAGAACTTCACAACAAAATGGAGTCGTTGAAAGAAAGAATCGTACTCTTCAAGAAATGGTTAGGACAATGATTAGTGAATACGGACTCCCTCAATATTTATGGACCGAGGCCCTAAACTCTTCATGTTACATATCAAATAGAATTTATTTTTGTAAAAATACTTTCAAAACTTCTTTTAAAATTTACTATTCGAGAAAACCTAATATTTCTTACTTTAGAGTTTTTGGATGCAAATATTTTATTTTAAACACCAAAATAACTTAGGTAATTGATGCTAAAGCTTTTGATGCTATTTTTATTAGTTATTCTAACACTAGTGAGGCTTATAGAATCTTCAATAAATCTACTTTGACAATTGAAGAATCTATGCATGTTAAGTTTGAAGAATCTAATACTTTTATTAAGAATGTTGTAGAGATTGATTCTTTAGGTGAAGACATGGAGAAAGTAACTTTGAAGGACTCACCTATCCAAGAAGATAAGTCAAAACTTGATAAACAAGGTAAAGTTCAAGAGGTTGAAGTGGCACCAACACTGCCACTTTTAAAAAATTGGAGATTCGCTACAAGTCATCCCAAGGAACGCATCATAGGTGATGTATCAAAGGGGGTAATTACTCACTCCAAACTCCATGATTTTTATGGCTATTTTGCTTTTATTTCTCATATTGAACCAAAAAATATTCTTGAAGCCGAGGGCGACTCATATTGGTTGCTTGCAATGCAAGATGAGCTTAATCAATTTAAGCACAACCAAATTTGGCACCTTGCTCCTAGACCCCATGATAGACCAACAATCGATACTCAATCGATTTTTAGGAACAAGTTGGATGAGTCGAGTAATATTGCTAGGAATAAAGCTAGGTTAGTGGCCCAAGGATACACTCAAATTAAAAGTATCGATTTTGAGGAAACCTTTGCACCCGTAACATGGCATGAAACCATACGGATTACACTTGCTTTTGCTTATTATAAAGATTTCAAACTTATTCAAATGGATGTCAAATGTGTATTTTTAAATGGTTTTATTGAAGCGAAAGTGTATGTTGAACAAACCCCGGGTTTGTTGATCCTACACATCTAGATTTTGTTTTCAAATTAGACAAAGGTTTATATGGTTTAAAATAAGCTCCTAAAGCTTGGTATGAAAGACTTTCAACATTTCTTATTTCAAATGGTTTTGTAAAAGGTAAAATAGATACCACTTTGTTTATAAAACATGTAGATAGTGATATTCTTATTGTTTAAATTTATGTTGATGATATTATATTTGAATCTACTAATGAAAAGTTTTGCAAAGATTTTGAATCATGCATGAAGAATGAGTTTGAGATGTCTATGATGGGCGAGCTAAATACTTCCTTGGACTCTAAATTAAGTAAAGGAGTGATGGGATTTTTATAAAGCAAGCCAAGTACACAAGGAAACTCATCAAGAAATTTAGACTTGAAGGGGCAAAGACGAGCAAAACCCCCATGGCTGCCATAATAAAACTTGACAAGGATGAACAAGGTATAAATATAGACATTAAACTTTATAGAAGTATGATTGGTAGTTTACTTTATTTTACGGCTAGTAGGCCGGATATCATGTTTAGTGTATATCTATGTGCTAGATTCCAATCTTGTCCTAAAGAGTCCCACTTGATTGCGGTAAAACACATTATTAGATATCTTAAGGGCACTATTGGAATGTGCTTGTGGTATCCGAGGACCAGATAATTTTCCATGATGAGTCTTTCAGATGCTGACTATGCCGGTTGTAGAGTGGATAAGAAGAGTACAAGTGAAACTTGTCAGTTTTTAGGAAATTGTCTTGTTTCAAGGTCTTCTAAGAAACAAAATTCTGTAGCCCTCTCAACTGCCGAGACAGAGTATGTTGCGGTTGGGGCTTGTTGTGCACAAGTCCTTTGGATGAAACATACTCTCCTTAACTATGATTTACATTATGATCATATTAAGATATTTTGTGATAATACTAGTACTATTTATATGATTAAAAATACAAATCAATATAGCAAGATAAAGCACATAAAAATTCGATATCACTTTCTTAGAGATCACTATGAGAAAAGTGATATTGAACTTGATTATGTTTCAACTGATTTTCAACTAGCAAATATTTTTACTAAGTCACTTGATTTTAACAGATTCGCTTTCATTTGTAGAGAACTAAATATTTGTATTGTTGATTCATGAGTTTTACTTCTGATAAAATCTACATATATTTTAATTTTTGGCTATTTTTTGCTTACCCTTTTTGATGCAGACAAAAAGGGAGAGAAGTATTTATGAGTATTTATTGGTATTTATTTGATCATGCTCTTATACAATACCTTTATCATATAACTTATTGGTATCTTGTATTTGATAGCTAGCATAACTTGAAGGGGAGTTTTTACAAAGCTCTTATTCTAGATTTTCTTTTAAATAGCTAATATGTTTTGTCATCATCAAAAAGGGGGAGATTGCTGACCCAAAGGTTACAATTCCTAATTTTTGTGTTTTGATGATAATAAAGCATATAAAGTACTAATCAAGTTCAAGAGTGTATTTCAGGGTTCAAAAAGATTTAAAAAGGTTTAAGAAGATCTAACAGGTTTCTTCCTCTAAAGGAATGTGTTGATGGCTCAAGGGTACTCAAGAACGAGATCATAACTCAAAGCACTCAGTATTGCTCAAACATCACTATCAGAGAAGTTTGCTTGAAGATTCTTGTAATCAATTTGAACTTAATAAGAAACTAGTCTGTTAAAGAGTAGAATATAGATTTGAGGCTCAAAGATATACACACACAAAAGTGCATGTTTTCAAAAGAATGGTTGTGGCATGTTTGGTTTTGATACTTGTTCCATATTTTCTTAGAAATTTCTATCTCAGCTTAGAACTTGTATCTCAGGCTATACATGTCTTCTCTCTTTCAAAATTCAAATAAAAATTATTTGAAAATTTTCTTTATCTTCAAAATAGAAAATACCTTGACCCAGTTTTTGGCGTAGGTCAGTCGACCGGGCGGTCGACTATGCCTATTACAGGCCAGAACGGTCGACCGCACGGTCGACCAAACCTCTGACAATTGGAGTATGCATGTTGTGCACATTTTCGGTCAATCGGCCCGTTATTGCGGTCGATCGATTGTAACTAGTTTGGTCTCGGTTAAACACGATCGACCAACTGGTCAACCGAGAGCCAATAGTCAAATTTTTTTGAATGGCCGGTCGATCGGCCTGTCGACCGACAGACTGCCAGATTGGCAGTAACGGCCAGTTCTTTTAAATCTGTTTTTAAACATGTTTCTTTTAAAATGTGAAAAGTATGTGAAAAGTTAAATTTCTAGGGTCAATTTCTT
Source organism: Agave tequilana (assembly GCA_038442645.1). Classification (NCBI taxonomy): domain Eukaryota; kingdom Viridiplantae; phylum Streptophyta; class Magnoliopsida; order Asparagales; family Asparagaceae; genus Agave; species Agave tequilana. The sequence continues at coordinate 611,594 of JAVJIF010030072.1, read as the reverse complement.
CCTTTTTAGACCTGGTAAAATTATTCTAAAAGTGTTTTTCTAAAACCTATATAAAGAATCATTGGATTGAATATTTTATAACAACAAATTCTATTGAAAATCTAGTTTTTGCTTTCAAAGAGAAAAAATTTCAAGTTTTCTTGTATGCTCGAATTTTAAAGTTTTAATGAGTTTTTCTGCTCTTAAAAGCTCTATTTTCTAATTTTCACTCTCACTTACATCCTTGAGGTTCAAGTTTACATTTTACTTTATAGGGTTTTTGTAAGAGAGTTGCAAAGAGAATGTTTGTGATCTATTGATCACACAGAGCTTGTTATCTCAATTACCTTTGTGCTGCCTCTGGTGTAGAGGATTGAGTTGGGGAGTAGTGTACTCTGAGTGGTTGTAATTCCTTATTGTAAGGTCCTTTTGTGGATGATCCAATAGTGGGTAGTGAAATCCCTCACGGTGGTGAAGGCGGGGACGTAGAGCAATGGCTCGAACCTCGGAACAAATTTTTTTATTTGCGATTGCTTTATTGTCTCTATTTACTTTTTTATCATTCATTTATTCTTATCGATCAATACTCATCTCAACTAGACAGCAATTGAGCACCTCAACTCTTATCTAGAGGAATAACGAGGAGAAGTTAGAGCCCTTCATGGGGAATCCGACTTCAAGTCTTGTTTTTAGTGATCGTTTGTGTTATTTCATATTATATTGTCTTGAATTTTCATTTGATTAGCTATATACCTATTCACCAACTCTAGGTGTAATTTCATGAAGCGCTTCTTACCCAGTTTGCTTCCTACCAGGAGGCTAAGAGAAATAACCACCACCTCCTCTCTATCAGAATGAGGCAAGGAGACAGTCTCAAGTCGTACCTCAATTTCTTTCAGAATTAACTCACCAAAGTCTCCAACTATGGGGAGAAAGTTGCTGCCCTCGCATTCATTAGTGGTTTCAAGTTGCTCACCCTTCTACAAGAAACTCCTACAGTCAACATCACCAAGATGAACGAGGTACTTTCTTAAGCTCAACCTTACATCCAACTTGAAGAGGCGATGAAGGCTTCATCCAACCGCTCCACAAAGTCGGGGGTTGACGAAGGGAATCAAAGATCGCCCACAAAGATTCTGACCATACTCCAGACTGACATCGAGGGCAACCCGCTTACAAGAAGCAAGCGATCCCGATCCTTTCCCCTAGCTTGCTCTGAGACAACCAATTGATGGAATGCTTCACTTTGTTGAAGCTCCCGATCGATGAAATCTTCAACACTTTCAAAGATCAACTGTGGGTCATCGTCTAAGGCCGCTCTGGCACGACCCTTCGCTTCATGGGTTGGAGGATTATTGCTCTCACCATGAAGGTAAGGGATACCCGACCATCCAATACTGGGCACTCTGAAAGTACCTGGAGGAGCATAAGAAGTATATCCTCACTTCTGAATTCACGTCTGGACATCCAATGCTCAACCTCCACGGGAGCACCACCTGATAACCCAATATAAGGAGATTAACTGACTCCCTGAATCTTAAACACACTGGATGTCCTCCTTCCAATTTCAATTTATGTACCTCATTATTAAATAAAATATTATATTGTACATCTTTCCTGACCATACATCCATTAATTGTAATGCATATCTTGTCACGCCTTGTTGATGGGATTTTCCCCACTCGGAGGCAGCTAAAATCGCCCTGATGATGGAAACTCCCCACTCGGAGGCAATTACAAAATCAACCACAACAGAACATCCATCCAGTTGCCACGATGATGGAGACTCCCCACTCGGAGGTAGTGGCAAGGCTATTAAAATAGTACATCCATCTAGCTACCCCGATGATATAGACTCCCAACTCGGAGGCAGTGACAAGGCTACTATAATAATACATCCACCAAATGCACTGTAGATTGAGACTGCCCAACTCGGAGGCAGTAAAACAGATCACTCCAACACAATATCCAACCACACACCCTGTAGATGAGAAATACCCTGCTTGGAGGAAGCAACAATTTTCCATAGCACGGTGTCGGAACCCACAATGAGATGGAATTTTCTTCACTTGGTTTTCCATAGCGCGGTGTGGGAACCCGCAATGAGATGGGATTTCCGCCACTCAATTTTTCATAGCGCGGTGTCAGAACCCGCAACGAGATGGGATTTTCCCCACTCGATTTTCCATAGCGCGGTGTCGGAACTGATTGCACATATTTATTACATTATTCTTTATTACATATCCACATTTATCATGTAATAAATCTACTAAATTTCTTATCTTAAATGTCTATTTTGCAGAAGATAATCATAGGGAGAAAGAGGATAAAATCAAATAAATATCAGTGAAATTCAGATTTAAGTAGATCTATTTGGTTAGAGGAGGATGATCTCAAATCCAATTGGTTAAATTCAGTTTTTGGTGAATTAAGTGATTAAAGCTAAAGATCAACCGAGGATAATGTCAAATACAGAGTCCAAATCCAAAGGGATAAATGAATAGAGAGAAGATCAATGAATGAGATGAAGCAATTTTGACTCAGATTCTGGCTGGATACATTTTAGTATTTGAATCATAATTTTCGCTATCAGAACTCAAATCTGATGATTCAAGATGATCCAGAAAGAGGACTTAAAGGATTACAACTCTTAAGTTGATCATTATTTTTAATTCTATCATTTGATAAGTTATATTTAGCAATAATACGCCAATAAGCTGCAAATCAGAACTGAATATCCACATCAAATCAAGTTTGGAGATAAGGAGAGGATTCAAATTTAGAAATAGCCAGCTTCCCTTATCTTCATACTCCTCTACCCTCTGTATTTCTCCTATAAATACCTACAATCTCAAAGGCAAAAAAGGAATGACCATGCAGAGATAGATTTTAGGCCAGTTTTCATTCTTTATAGTGTAGGTTTTTATTTTTATTTTATGTAATTTTTATTTCTTTGTAAGCATAGGATAGACTGAGATTCATGTAAGTAAGAGAGAGACTAATGTTGAGAGTGACACCGATGTAATCTCCTCCTTTCTTCCATCGTTTCTGCAAGCAATAAAAGGTAACTTTTTGTATTTTCGTCTTTACTTTCATTTTCTTCTTCTTCTTGTTGACACTCTAAAAAAGATAAGATTCTGACTGGCCTGAACGATGTCTACACTTGTTGACATTTACAAAAGACAAGTGAAAGATAGGTTGATTGGTCTGAACATTGTCTAAACTTGTTGACATTTACAAAAGACAAGCGATAGACAAGCTGACGACCAGTTCTGTACTTGTTGACATTTACAAAAGACAAGCGACAGATAAGTTGACGACCAGTTTTCACCCATCTCCAAGGGACAAGTAAGCAACTTGGACTCTACTGATCCAGTGAAGCAGACAGTAAGCTCGGATTGCCTCTAAAGCAGACCTCAGCAGGTCTAAGATGCTAGCACTTAGCATCGCATGAGCCCAAAGGGATAGCCTCGCCTGAGAGGCTTAGATTGTCCAACTTCGCCTTAAAGCCATTCAAAGCTCCGTCAGGAAGCTAACTTATAGCTTCGCCTGAACTTTTCAAGTTAACTCCACAGAGAGTTAGCTTCGCTTGAAGCCACACGCAACTGCGCAGAAGGATGTTTGGTAACTTCGCCACAGACGACATCTAGCTCCGCTAAAGAGCTGTCTTCTAACTTCGCCACAGACGATATCTAGCTCCGCTGAAGGGCTATCCTCTGACTTCGTCACATGCACAATCCAGCTCCGCTGTGAGCTCAATGCGGGCAGCACCGCTGCAGGTCTACTATGGTCAACCTATTGACCATTTAAATCTCAGGATGAGATCAAATCTGATCGAATCAAGACCAAATCTAATCTAGATCAGATCTGGGATCAAATTTGGCAGTTGATTGCCGTAATCTCTTGACTCTTCTAAAATGAGTAAGAGGATCAGGGAAAATCTTCCAACGATATAGAAAGGATCAAAACAGATCAAGAGGATCAACCGACCTGCCACTTCTAACTTCGCAGAAGCTGATCCTAGCCTCACAGCAAGGCTACTTTTCAGATTTAAACAGATTTGATTCAATCTTTTTCTATGCTTTCAAGGGACAATTATACCCATGCTCTCCCTATAAATAGCCCACCAGGGACACAAGGAGAGGACACATGTGATACGCTTCAGAGAGACGGCACGGAACCCCTGCGCATGAAGACCTCCCACACACGCAAAGACTTCTTCTGGACGCACCGCGCGTACAAACAGAGATCTATTCTCTTGAATTCAGAGACTTTTAGAGAGCTGCTTCTCTAATCAGGGTGCTGATACCCTAATACCTTCCTTCTTCTCAAGGAATCTCCAGAATCAGGCGAGAAGGAATTCCTAAGTGAAGGCGGTTTTGAGAAGTAACAAGAGGGTTCTACCAACCTTCTATTCTCTGATTCCCCGAACCAGGCGAGAAGGGAATCTCATCGCTCGCATCGTCAAAGGGATAAAGTGATCGCGCGCTGACCAGACTCCTATCGGCACACTTCTCCAGAATCTCTGAGGAGATCTACTTGTAATCTTTTTAGAATACTTGTAATTTAGCTCCTCAACTTCTTTTTTTGTAAGTTTTCCCCTTTGCAAATCAATGGAAAACAAGATGGCGACTCCGCTGGGGATTGAATTCTCCACTGTTGAGAATTAAGTGTCGCAATGCGACGAACAGACCTTCGGGTCTAGCTCTGAATTCAGAAAAGCCGGTGCAGCCAGAGCCCCTCTGGCTAAATCTTCAAGTCTCTGTGGAGACAGATAAGGCTCTCTGCGAGCCTACTGCGGTCCTCTGGCGCAATAAGGAAACACGCCCGCAGTCCAAGTCCTTCACTTTTGAGAACCTGGTCGTTCACTTCGACCAAAGAAAATTTGAAGAAGTCCTTTCTGGGGGTGGTCTAATGCTTCATGCACGGAAGCATAGAAAGGTCTCCATGACCAAGGTTTCAGAACAGAAACCAGAGGCAGAATTCTGCCAACACCCTTTAGCCTCGCGTGTGGCTTGTCAGGTTCCTTACGAACCTAAGTATCCTCTGCCAAAGCAGATGTGGAGGCCAAAGCTGAAGGCTCTGGGCAAAGCCTCAGGCGTAGCTACGCCAGAACCGCGTCTCTCTCGCGAAGAAAAAGGCAAGATGCCTGCCTGCTCCAACAAGGTTACTAGCCGCAAAGTTACAGCGACAACCATACCTTCGCCCAACTCAAGAGCAACAACTCACGCCAGCCTCGTTCTTATGAGCGAAGCTACTGTACCACAGCCTACGCGCAAGGTTCATAACCGCGAAGCTAAAACCAAGACACTATCTAAGGCTAATCGCCTTCGCAGCAGCACAGCGGATAAAGCACCATAACGTGCTCCGCCCTCCGGTTCGTCAAGCGCTAAGTTCGCGCTTTGTGGCAGAGTTAAGGGAAGTTTCCTAAGTATTGATAACGTTGCTTATGCAGCTTCAGCGCCCAAGGGCACTCCCAAGGTTCTTAGCCGCGAATCTAGAACTGAAGCACTACTCTGTGCTAATCCCCTCTGCGGTGATAAAAAAAAGCAGGACATCGTCCTATGCGCGATCCAAGAGAGCTTCTGCGCTGGATCGTTTAGGCCCAACTGGGTCTGACTTGCGACAATTCTTGACGAACAAACGGAAGTCGGAATCTTTTTGAACTACTTCCCCCTATTGTCAACAAGTGGGATGTCAGCTGGTAACCGTCCACTCAGTCCATTGCCGGCTAGGACCAAGCCTCGCCACTTCTCCAAGCCGACGATCAGGTTTTGATCGGCTGTCGGTACAAGCCCCGGTGAAACATCATAAAAGGAGCGTCTCGCGAGACTTACCCTCCGCATCCGTCAACATGACCGGGAGAGGACAAGAGCTGCGCAGGGGTAGACAAGCGTCCGACGACACTCCCTACAGCTCCCTAGATCCAGATTACAGCCCAGGCTTAGGCGAAGTCTTGGTGCATGAAGAGGGTGTTTTTCGAAACACTAGATCTAGGGTGGCGATACCCTACAGTTATGAACAACCTTCTTCCTCGACGGCAGTAGCCTCGCCAGAACCAAGGAGAAGATCAGTCCAGTCATCTGATGAAGAAGATAAAGACAGCGGGTATGCTTCTTCGGCGACAGTCAGCTCGGTGCGAACAGATAGAGCATCAGTAAACATGGCTGATAATTCTAACAACGACCTTCGTCGACGTTTGGAAGCTCAGGAGCAAACTTCCAAGACTCAGCAAGAGGCTCTGGACAACATTCAACAGATGCTCGCTCAACTCCTTAATAACCGGAATAACAATGATACCGGGAGTAACCATGACGAGGAAGAACATCTTAGCAATGACCAGCCGAAGACGGAAAAGTCCAAGGAGGGTTCTTCTTTAGACGCTGAAGTCCTTAAGGGCCTTCAAGCTCAAATCGCATCCCTAACTCAGAGGGATAAGTTAAAGAAAGTAGGGACAGTCCGTTCTTACCCGTTGGAGTGGGACTCAGTGCCATACCCACCGAAGTTCAAACCACCAACATTGCATACCTATGATGGAAAGAGCTCGCCAAACCAGCACATCTACTATTTCCGGTCTCAGACCGGTAATGTTATAGACAATGATGCTATCATGGCTAGGCTGTTCATTGGCACCTTAAAGGGGGTAGCATTTGATTGGTTCCGAAGTCTCCCTCCGGGCTCTGTCAATTCTTGGATCGACCTGAAAACCCGATTCCTTTCTCGTTTCTATGAGGATGATACCGAGGTAACCATGGACAAGCTCCTCTCCACGGTGCAGAAGAAGGGCGAATCTGTCTGTGACTATATTGAGCGATTCAGAAACTTGTCTTTGATATGCCCAGCAGGGATGCCATTACCCATGCTCTTACAGACGTGCAGGCACAACTTCTTGGACCAAGTAGAGGTTCGCATGGGGGCTGTCAAAGCCCATACCTGGAAAGAATTGGTCGAACAAGGTGAGATAGCCGAAAAGTCGGCTAAAAAGTTCGAACCATCTACCCCTAAAGGCAAATGGGGTATGAACAATAAAGGACGTAACGACGTACAACAGTCTTCTCAAGCCAAAGGGAAAGAGACTATGTCTGTAGAATTGTCTGGGGACGTGTAGTCGAAGGCCAAGAAGAGCGGCTTCAATAATCAGGAGTCTAAGTTCCCTCCAAAACAGTACTCCTTCAGAGACGATCAGGTGGTCACAATATTCCATTTACTCCACAAAGGGAATAAAATGAAGCTACCAGAGGCTCGACGTCCCAATGAGATAGGACGCACGAATGACCCCAAATACTGTCTCTACCACAGGATGATTCACCATCCTACCGACAAGTGCTATGTCCTCAAGGACAGAATTCAAGCCTTGATTGATGCTGGAGTCTGACACTGAAGGCAGAGCAGAAGAAAGTCACTGCCAATATGATGACCCTCGAGTGCGACAAAACCCCAAAGGTCACAGTTCCTGACGGGACCTATCCAGTCCCTGTGCCACGGCTGGAAGTCAAACATCCTGCGGCTAAAACTCAAGATAATAGAGGTCTTGTTCTCTTGACATTGGAGACAGGGGAAGTCATGTGGATACACCCAGACCTTGTCCAAGACGTACAGTGGGATTCAAAGAAGTCCAAGTCGAAGGGAAATCTTGCAATGTCATCTTCCTCCTGCCGGACGATGACAATCTTACGTCAGCTTCCCTCAGTGATTCTGAAGGAGAAAAGCATGCTTGCACAATGCAGGCCGATGTACCTCAGCCGATGGGTACTCGATCTGGAAAATCATACTTAAAACAGTATGAGAAAGCTACTGACGAGACACAATAGCAAACGACGTCAGTACAAGTACCAGCATCCGTTTCGATTCCAACCAAGGGAAAAGAGAAGCCTAAAGAAGTCCGGTTCGACCATGTCCTGAAGAAGCCTTCAGGACCAGGGCTTGACACGCCCTTTCGTTTGGACATATTGGCCCAATTGGCTAATATCTCGGCTCGTATTACTATACATGAGCTACTTCGTCTTTCAAAAGAGACAAGAGAAGCATTCAGGGATGCGCTGGCTAATTCAGAATCATTCCTGACATATATGCCAGAGACCCCTAAAGATGACGCTCAGTCTCCGTGTCCTGAATGCCATCATGCACAATCAAAGGTGCCCGCTATTACCTTCACAGCGGAAGATATGCTTCTCAAAGACAACAAGCACGATCGACCTCTGTACTACACTGGATACATCGGTTCAACATGCATTGAAAGGGTACAAGTCTATCCGGGGTCCGCACTCAGCATCATCCCCAAAAGGCTTCTCTACTTCCTCGGTATACCGCTATATAGGTTGTCCGCAACCACTACTACAATATACAGTTTCAATGCCGGGAGTAGTCATCCACTTGGGAAAATTTGACTCCGTTGTCGAATCGGGAGCCTGAAATCGGAAGTGACGTGCTATGTCATTGACGCTGACACGTCATATAACCTGCTGCTAGGACGACCGTGGATCCACGCCAACTGGATCGTTCCCTCCACTTTGCACCAGTGCTTCAAATATGTCGAAGATGACGCGACAGTACGAACTGTCTTCGCTAAGAAGCAACCATTCAAAGGGGTGAAAAATTACTTCACTGACGCTCTCCTGTATTAAGAGACCGGTGAAGCATCTAAACAACCATTGCCAGATGATGATGAAAGTGGCAATGAGGCGGATTTAGAATTCGAAGCAGGCATGCCAGCCATTTTGATTGGTGAACCAATTATAGCATGTCTTAATAACCCCCAATGTAATACTCCTTCTGAAGATGAAGGTGAATAGGTAATTAATGATAATATTTCTTTTGATTATCCTGCAAGTATTGAGTTGTTTGAATCCATTATGGATAGCTCTCTGCACATGCCTTTACATAAACCAAGTACGTCCAGCACGCCCATGGAACCTGCATAAGGGGCCGTTTTGGTGATCCCGCCATCCAAAAAAGGTCAGTTACCGATAATTTTCGGTAGAACCCAACCACGGGGACCCATGGCCGCAGATTCAAGTTCAGACTCAGACACTCCATAATTCTTCCATTACGCGCGACCAGCGCGCCATATTATGAAGAAGATGGGATACGACCTAAGGCATGGAGAGGGTCTGAATTTCTGAAAAGGGAGGCGTAGTTTGCTGCGTAACTTTGTGCCAAAAGGGAAGCCTGCAAATTACTATGATAATACACGCAGGGGGTTGGGATATGTTACACCCACATCGTCAGCAACGGTTCAATTCAAAGACGACGAACCAATTCCATCGCGTTCAGCTTCATCCTCCGAGTGGGACTCAGATGTTAGCATGGGAATGATGTTCGAGAATCTCACTGTTAATATGACTTCAAGCAGGCAATTGGAGCCAGCAGAAGCTATTGATGAGGAACCATGGGCTCAGCAATTAGATCTCCAATGGGAAAAGCGATTCGAATTGCGCGAACCACCTACCGAAGATAAGGTGATGCAGGTCAACTGGGTAGTCAAGATCACCCTAAGCCCATCTTCATAAGTGAAAGCTTATCACTTACAGAAAAGGAAAGACTGATAATACTCGTAAAGGAGTATATAGACGTCTTCGCATGGAACTACGAAGACATGCCCGGACTTGATCCGCAAGTAGCCATGCACCGTCTGAATATCAAGCCCGACGCCAAGCCAGTCAAGCAGCAACAACGTCGATTTCGCCCAAACATTATGGAGGCTATTGAGGCCGAAGTCCATAAGCTCATTGCATGTGGCTTCATACGGGAGGAACAACATCCAGATTGGGTTGCTAATATCGTCCCCGTCCTCAAGAAGAATGGGAAGATACGGATCTGCATTGACTACCGTGATCTCAATACGGCTTGTCCTAAAGACGAATTCCCACTACCCATCACCGATGTCATGATTGACAACACCCGTGGATTCGAAAGAATGTCTTTCATGGACGGCTTTTCAGGGTACAATCAGATTAAAATGTATCCCGACGACGAGAAGCATACTTCGTTCCGAACGCCATTGGGGGTATACTGCTACACTGTGATGCCCTTCAGGCTAAAGAACGCCGGAGCAACCTATCAGCGGGCAATGAGTACAATCTTCCGCGATCATCTCTGAAAAACGGTAGAATGCTATGTCGACGACATTGCTATCAAAAGCAGCAATAAGAATGACCATCTTCGTGACTTGAGAACAATGTTCGACATAATGCGGGCTCATCAACTGAAAATGAATCCGACAAAATCCTTCTTGGGAGTTTCGAGTGGCAAGTTCCTTGGGTTTATCGTTACATCAAAAGGAATTCATCTTGACCAAGACAAGGTCAAAGCCATTTAGAGCATGCATCCACCGAGGAATCTCAAAGAGCTTAGAGGCTTGCAAGGCAGACTGGCTTATATTAGAAGATTCATCGCAAATCTCTCAGGCCGCTGTCAGCCGTTCACCCGACTCATGAAAAAGGGTGCTTCCTTTGTATGGGATCAAGCTTGTTAGGAAGCTTATGAAGACATCAAGAGATATCTCACAAAACCTCCAGTCTTAGTGGCTCCCACATCAGGGAAACCATTCTTGCTTTATGTGAAAGCTATGGACCATTCTCTTGGTGCCCTTATTGCTCAAAAAGACGACAATGGTCACGAACAGGCCATTTATTATCTAAGCAGGACTCTGATAGGGGCGGAATCTCGTTATAATCCTATCGAGAAGGAGTGCTTAGCTCTTGTCTTTGCTGTTCAGAAGACACGACATTATTTGGTCGGCCAAACCATACATGTCATCTCCAGAGTAAATCCTTTGCGTCTTCTCATGACAAAGCCAGGATCATTGAATTCGAGATTAGCTAAATGGGCACTTCTTTTGTCTCAATACGACATGATCTTTACCCCTCAAAAGGCGGTTAAAGGTCAGGCCCTTGCAGAGTTCTTGGCTGCTCATCCAGTCCCGGAGAACTCAAAACTTCACGAAGATATTCCGGATGAAGTCTTCGAGTCTAATATAACCTCAGAGGATGAAGTCTGGCAGATGTTCTTCGATGGAGCATCACGAATAGGTCCTAAGGGCAGGATCATTGCCGGCGTGGGGGTTGTGTTTATCTCTCCATAAAATCACGTCCTTCCTAGAGCATTCTCTCTGACGGAATCATGCTCCAACAATGTAGCGAAATATAATGCTCTGCTCATTGGTCTTCAGCTCGCCCACGGAATGGGAGTATGCTATCTTGAAGCTTACGACGATTCAAAACTGATTATCAATCAGGTTAAAGGCGAATATGAGGTCCGCCACGAAGACTTGGTGCCGTATTATCATACAGTCATCGAATTGGCTAATCTGTTTGATGGCCTCTACATCGGGCACGTATCTCGATCTCAGAATACCAAGGCAGACGCTCTTGCTGCATTAGCAACAACACTAGCCTTGCCAGTAGACACCGAGTATCACCTCACAGTGGCAACTCGACACCTTGTATGCTCTAAGCATATGTTAAGAACCCGAGAAGCCTATAATGTCTCGACGGATCTTGAGCCGAGAGATTGGCGATTTCCTCTCATCGACTATGCTTTACACGGTCTGCTGCCAGACGATCCTAAAGAAGCAGCATCCATCAGACGAAGGTCTCTCCGTTTCTACTATGATC